>JAHWFO010047017.1:441241-491473 GCA_023313115.1 Rhysida immarginata | reverse complement strand
TCCACTATCAACATTATCTTCACAAGACTTCATCTACATCCTCAATAGACTGGGTTTATTTCTGCTATCAACAACATCTTCAATAGACTACATCCTTTGAGTTTTCTTCCATTTCACAAGTTTCTTCATCTTTTTTTTCAAGATTTTTTATTTTTTTGTTTTTATTAATTTTACGATTTTCCCCATTAAAAGGAGACTGACCACATTAAAATTAAAAATAATGGGCTGTTTATTTTGCTTAAGGGTGAATCAGAAGAGTATGTATTGATTTATTGTGGTTTAGAATTTACACAAGATTAACTTTAAAGAGAACAAATTTGTTCTTGAATTATTGACTCAAATCTTGTCTATTTGTTGTAGATGGCTTAAAAACAAGTACGTCACAATCATTGGAGAGTAAGAAGAAATCAAAAGGTAAAAATGCTCCTCCCACAAGTGACAGCGAACAACCGACCGAAGTCAAAATTTTATTGAATTTTAAGAAATATATCTATGATAAACATAAAAAAATAATACAGGCTTAAGCAAATCAATTGTTTGTTTTTTTAAAAGTTCTGTATACAAATGAAATGTTAATAAAAAAGAGAACAACAATCAGTTTTGCTAAGTATTTCATTTATTTTACCCACCAAAGAAATACAGAAAGAAAATAATGGAAGGATTTAAAAATTAAATCAAAATTTCAGATATAATGTTCTGAAAAATTTGAATTGTATGGGACTTTAATATTATAATCTTGCAGGTTCCTATTTCCAATTATGGTCCAAATAATTGATAATACAATAACAGCATAAGGATTAATTTTTTTCCAAGGTCAAATGGTATTCTTGAGATAGGAAATGCAAAATACAGTTCATATTAATTGCAGTTTGTTTGTTTTTATCACGTGAGTATTTAAAATAGATAAACTGTTATACTTCTACCATAAAAATACATAACATTTCACAAGAACATTAGAATGATGTGCAAAGATATGTACACATGTTATCTGCAACATGGCCTCTAAGAATTTTCTCCAAGACTTGGTGATTTATCCATTTACAAGATGAAGACACATAATGTACTTTCGTTTAATAAATGCTATGATGTGTGGAAGACTTAATTTTAAAATATGGAAGATAATAGTGTTCACTTTACTTGATGTCGCATCGCTTTGATTTTTTGTTTTATTCTGTTCTCTCCTTCAGTTTTCATATACGGAATGGTTTACATTCTGGCAGAGGGTGTGTCCATTTTCCTGGTTTATCGCAGCGTAATCTTTGGGTCCCGTGAATCATAAAGCCACTGTTGCACATAACCGTCACCCAGTCGTTGATATCGTAGTGATCTTTGGAAGGCAGCGTACGTCCATCTGTTGGATCCCCTGGATGATCACAAGCTGGCTTGCCTAGAAAAATCAGACATCAGATGAAGAATTTTTTTTCCTTTTTTGTTTATCAGTGAAAAATGATAAAACAATTTTATTTGTCATGCTATGCCTCATTATACATTACAAATTATGCTTTGAATGTTGTGTGATAAACAATCCAAAAATTCCCAAGTTCTTTACATCGATTAAAGTCGTTTCATGTTTTTATTGTAGGTGTATTATTTAATATATCATCACCAAGTTTTGTCATGTGACATTACGCTATATGTGCCTCTTTAGTGATTCTACAGATGAAGCCTATAACCGAGTTCGTCCCATACTCGATGAAGCATGTCCCTGTCAATTTGAGTGAAAATCGGTAATATGAGCTCACAGGGTCCTTCACATTTCTCGATAAAAATAAGTCCTTTGCTTGATGATGATGACAACAACATGCAGAACCATAAACTGGCTTTTCAATTCTGAACTTTTACAAGAATTCTTCAGACATACTGTAAATACTGTATTAAGCGTCCGGGCGCTTATTTGCAAAAATTCAGCGGACCCCCAGGCACTTAATGCAGGCAGGCAGGTATTACAGGTCCGGCGTTTATAAAATTCTGCACAACTGTGATGGATACTATTATGCAAAAGTCTCGCCCTTCTCCTTCATCTTTTCTAAAGTATCCTGCTGTGTTTTCTATTCCCGTTAGGATCAATGCTAAACTATTTGGCTGTAGTCTCTGTAGAATGGTTTTCAGCCTACTTTACTGTTGCGAGATTAAAATTGATGCTATAACTGAAGTTTTCATTTTTCATCAGCTATGTTGCTTGACTGAATCCAAAATTAAAAGCAAGAAATTAGAAGACAATCAGGCTGGTATCTCATTTCCGGTTTAGCAGTGGCATTTGGGAGAGCAAACATTCCCGTGAGAAAGCAGCAAGAGAAGAAAACTCCACGAAATGAACTAAAATAAGCGCCCGGGCGGTTATTGAAGGTCCGGTGCTTATTTGCAAAAATTCAACGGACCCCCAGGCGCTTAATGCAGGCGGGCCGGTATTTCAGGTCCGGTGCTAAATACAGTATTTACGGTACTTCGAAAAGAATAAACATTGTCAGCTGTCAGCTAAACAATGACGACTATATGAATGGTGGATGATGCGCAGCTAAAGTCAGGGAAGTGTGGATGCCATGGCATCTTTCTTGATCATCATTTCTGATGTGCCCTATCCATCAATTTTGCAACCATATCTGTCTAACAGCCACAAGCAGAAACAAGTGCCTGCTCTATTTACTTGTAAAGCTTCGTTATGATAGGTTAAATAATACATCTACAATAAAATCCTGAAACTGATTCAATCATTTGTGTTCACTCTAAACTTGTAAGAAGCATACCATATATGGTTCTTTATCTTTTAAGCAGTATATCGATGGCAAGGGAGCTTCCATAAAAGCATTGGTTAAAAAAAAATATGTTCCAAAGAATGAGGCCTGCTTTCACAATAACATGATCTCTTAAATTCTGTTTTTTTTTTGTTGTTTTCCTTTTTTTGGGGTGTGTGTTGGGGGGGGGGGGTTGAAATGTTTCTATACGAAGACAAGATTGTTTCTTCTCTTTCCTTAAAAAGTTAGTTGAAATTAGATTTAGCAATGCTTCTTACAAGTGGGAAAACTTTATTGTGCCAATTGCCAAATGATTGTAGCGGAAAGCAACAAGAGAGATAAAGAGTATATAATAAAATTCTAAATGTTTTTATGGATACAGTTTGGGGGGTTTGGCATTGTACTTTGTGTATTTAACAATCAGTAACTCAGGCTTTTCTTTCCCTCAAAACATAAGGTGTTTAAATAAATATGTGAATATCTGAAGATTGCAATAAGTTTATTCACATTGCATCAGATTGTACTTTGATCTTAGGTTTTTGAATTGTTTTCAGATATGCAAATTTGGCGTGTGATTGTAAATATCAATAAACTTAGTCCTTAAAATCAATTAAGTACATTACAAAAATTCTGAAATGAACTTCTCAAAATATTCCCTAATTAGAAAACAATAAACACAACATCATTGGAATCATAAACTATATAGCCAGGTAAAGGTATCTATCATCATGAAATTTATTGAACCACCTTATGTTATATTACAATAAAAATAAGTACATGAAAGTTTTTTTGAATATTATTTGCAGTTATCTCTTTAATGCAGAGAAATGAAAAAATTAACACCACAGGAAACTGAAAACCACATCTATTTATTATTTACATGTGGGCATTTGATGACTCCAAGAACCATCCTGTTGACATTCGAGCGTAGGCGATTCTCCCATGAACTTGTGGCCGTCGTCGCAAACAATCTGCAAGTGAGCATCTACGGTGTATCTTCCTTCGTCGAGTATACGTCCGTTCTCAGGAGGTAAGGGGCGCTCACAAACAACCTCTGTAATTTATGGAGCAATTTTTACAGTTAAATACTTAACATATTCTATAGTTGATTGGAACACTGAGGAATGTTTGGATGAAAGATGTGTCTGAATAAACTTGTTTTATGGGAAAGTTCGAAATTCAAACAAATTCAAAGTAATGCCTCCATGGCTGTAACTTTTTTATTTTTTAACCGATTTTCAAAATTTTTTTTGTATCTGATACTCACATTTCTCCTCTATGTAATGCACTATTCACTTTTCGACATAGTCCCCATCCCTTTCCACGCATTGTATCAACGCGTGACTAGTCGGGTGAACCCGTCGGAGAGGAATTCCGGGGTTGTTGTCGACACCAAGACCGAACGGCAGGTTTCACCTTGTCGTCAGAACGCAACTCATGCCCCTTAAGGTGCTCTTTCCTCTTTGGGAAGTGGTGAAAGTCAAAGGTGCAAAGTCTTTCATTTTTGAACTGCAGTTTTTCATCTTTGAACTGTAGGCGCTGCAACGTCCTCTGATGTGTGGCGATCATGTGCGGATGGGCGTTATCGTGCTGCAGAAGAGGATCCAAAGCTGCCATTCAATCCTCGTGTCGACGACAACCTCGGAATTCCTCTCCGACGGGTTCACCCGGCTAGTCACGCGTTGGTACAATGCGTGGAAAGGGATGGGGGGGGGGTTCTAGAAATTTTGGCGTCGACAACTAAGGTCATTTTGCGCCTTTTACACAAGTTATAACAGTACGCAGCCCGGGACAAATACAAACATCCATGCCCACGGCGGGATTCGAACCCGCGGCCAGGCGGACTCGAGAACTAGAAAGCCTGCGCCCTAGCCCTCTCGGCCACCTGGCCGGCCGAAAGGGATGGGGACTATGTCGAAAAGTGAATAGTGCATTACATTACATTATCAGATACAAAAAGAATTTTGAAAATCGGTTAAAAAATAAAAAAGTTACAGCCATGGAGGCATTACTTTTCAGCCCACCCTCATACATCTACTTATTTTACCAGGAGAAAGGTTATGATGAATGGAAAAAAGTGTGAAAGAAACAAAAGAATTTTGACTAGATTTCTAGTAAGACATCAATTTTAATAAAGAACTAATAGCAATCCCTTGCATTTTTTTTGTAGTCTAGTCTTGGCAGTTTGAATTATTTGTGAAAGTGAATTTATTGAAAGATAGCAAAAATTTTAAAGCACAGAATTTGTGGATTAGATTCTTCAGTAGAGAGGAGAGAACAATAAGAACAAACGACCATCAAACCTTCACACGTTGGCATAAAATCCGACCAGTTGCCGTAGAGGCAGAGGATCTCGTGGGGCCCAGCAAGACGATAACCTCGCCTGCAGCTAAAAGTAGCCTTCCCCTTGTGTTGAATGGATTGCGAGTCGATCTGTAAATGGGGCTCCTCCACTGCCAGAGTTGGGCATTGCAGTGCTGGAAAGAAGAAAAAAAATAAATGAACATACCAAATCACTATGGCTGGCTACTGTTCAATAAAATTTTGCTAAGATATTTCAAATTCATTCCTTTTTATTTAGAATGCTTGTAGAAGCGTTTTGAAGGCCGACAAAGTTCACCTCTTCTCCAGCTTTGTTTTAATATAGAGTGCTTAACATAGACTAATTTGGTTCTGTTAGTTGGTAATTTTTTTTAATAATTAAGATAGAATTTGCTTGAATTGAAACGGATAGCTTCTATTTTCATACTGTTATGTTAATATTCACTTATTATAATTCAAGGCTTAAAGAGTAAGCATCTATTTATTAATCAAAGTAAACATCTAGAGCAGAAGTGAGAACCTTAAAGACAAAAGAGCCAAACCTACTCCAAACATCTGAAAGTTTTTTGGGAGCCAGAAAATATTTTACAGATATGATGACTGATAAATTAATAATTTGATATTACTAATAAGTTAAAGTCAGTGTTATTACTAGTTAATATTTTATTAACAAAAATAGTATTTTAAAAATAGTTCCGTAATTTTCGGAATACACTGGGGGGGATAAAAGTTTAAAAAATCATTACTACATATTATAAAATATAATTACTATTTAATATTCCTATAATAAGACTTATAATATTCCAAAAATTACAGCATATATTACACTGATGGACTTGAACCATCAACATAGTTAAAGTTCATCAGTGTGGAAATGGACATGAACTCAGAAAGACCTCGAGAAATGACAATATGGAAATAAATGTGATCTGTCAGAAATTTACATTAGTTACTAGGTTTCAAATTTAGCTTATTTGTTTATATTTTTTCACAGAATCAGGAAGAAATTAACTTTAATGAACATGAGTAATATATTTAACCTCAACAGATTCAAAAAGCAAAAAGGAGAACTATTTGAACTGCATAAAATTGTTTATCAAAAAATATCTATTTACAAAAAAAAAAAAAAAAAAAAAAATTATATCAAAAATACTCGCTAAAAGGACTGCAGTAAATCCATAGAAAAATATATAATAGAATTTGACATAAAGGTTACTTACAATAAGGAGAAGATTTAAAGGTCCAGAATAAGAAAGTTCTAAAGAATACAATTTTTGAAAGATACAGCTTCTTCTCTTCCAAGTTTTATGTCAAAATTCATGAAAAATTCTATTATATATATTTTTCTATGGATTTACAGCGATTCTTTTAGAGAGGATTTTTGATATTAAAAATGTTTTTGTAACTAGGCTTTTTTGATAAACAATTTTATGCAATTCAAACAGTTTTCACATTTTATAGTAGTCTCCTTTTCTTTTTTGCGCTTTTTGAATCTGTTGAGGTTAATTAAATTATATTACTCTTATTCAGTTACAAGTTATAAGGTTAGCGAACTCGGTTATAAAGAACTCCTCGATGTAATGAATTATTTTTAAAGTCCCGGCAAATTGTAACTGATTTAATTGAAAAAAAAAAAGAAACTGGTTGTAACGAATTTTAATCTTAACGAATTCCTCATTATAAGAACAAAAATTGGTCCATGAAATAATCGTAACTGTTCGTTGTAACGAATTTTCACAAAAGAGAGAAATCGTTTTTCGCGCTGTCACTCGAAAGAAAATGTTCCTGGTTCAATTTCAGGAAAAATTGCAACAACTGCTTGCGAAAGTTAAGGGGGGAAAAAAGCAAAAAAGCATACAGCTGTATTGTCATATTTTGGAAGTAAATAATTTTTTAAGATCGATTTTATTTTTTACCCCGACTAATTTTTTGGTCCCTAATTGTTCGTTATAATGAGGGTCCACCTGTATTATTATTTTTTTTTTTAATTTTTTTTTGTGAATCAGTATTAAAAATAAGTTGATACGTATCCAAGCTTTTCGTCCAGTGCGCCTTTTAAGTAAACTTTTTATATACTTGAAAATCTGTAGAGGTGTTGCAAAATAAACGGCAATTATCTACGAGGGAAGATGCTATAAAAATTCATTCCCTTATTCGCTATCAAATAACCGCTGATACAATATGCATCAAAATTAATACCAGAAACAAGTTTTTTTTTGTTTTTTTTCCTTTCTCAGTGTTAATGAAGTTTGCTTTCCGTCGAAATGTAATTGTTATGCGTGTGCATTTATAAAATGTGCTGTATGCAGAAAAAACATTTATGTTTTTCATGTCATGTTTTTATGATTTGTATCATCCGGAGCAATGTAAATAAAACCATTTATTTATTTCTTATTTCTCTCTCAATCTCTTATAGCTTTATTTTATTTTTTAATTATTCATTTATATATCTAATTTATGTATTGCTCATTATTATTTTCTGTATAAATATGTTATAAATATATAAATATAACGAACTTCTCTAAATTTCAAGCATAAAAAAAATTTTACTTAAAAGGTACATTGGATGAAAAGCTCGGACACGTATCAACTTATTTTCAATACTGATTCACCAAAAAAAAAGGAGCTCAAAATCGATGAAGAGTCGACTGCGAACTCTCCTTGTTAGTTGAATTCTACAATTCTTCCAGTAACGTTAAAAAAAATAGTATTCCCTCTTAAAGACATCGTTGACGTTGCTTTCCAATATGCCATAAACCAGTGGTAACTAATTTTTTCAATTTTTTTTATAAATTTTTCTAAGTATCGATAAAACAAATTAGAACATGGAACATATGAAACTTATTAAGACATCCGTATTTCGATCCTTAGAATTTTTAAGTGTGAAAGTGGGTCGCGAGACGAAAAGTTGAAGAAATACTGCCATAAACGATTTGTTGCAGTTAAGCGGCTTTAAATTCTTCTTTCGTTTTGAATTTTAGAGAGCTGCATGCCAATACCCAAAGCTTGTCGACCTCTGATCTATAGCTATATCTAAATAGTAGCTTAAAAATATTTTTGTTTTATCGTCATCATCATCATCATCATCATCATCATTATTATCATCATCATCAATCCTTGATTTTATCTTAAGTTCAAAAAACATTGTTAGCTGAATATGTTATTATTTACAGATTTTCATTTCACTGATTTTATCAAGTTTACACAAATGGTTTGTGTTATAGTTAAATTCTTAAAAAAAACTAGATTATATCATGGTATCTGGAAAAAAAAATTATATTTTTTGAAATGCCATTAATGAAATAGTGCAGGCGGTTTTCTCTGCCAAGATACTGTGCATGCAGTGAAGCCGACGCCAACAAATTCGGTAGGAGTTTCTGAAAAAGGAAGACAATAGAACCACTCAAGATTTAAAATTTACAGGTTAAAGTTTCGTACTTCAATGTATTCGTCAGGTGGCCTTTTTTTTTCTTCTTTTAATGTATGCAAAGAATATTTGCGACCTGTTCAATAAAATCGTAGTAAGAGCCAGCAATACGTGGGTTTGGAGGAAACTTCTCCTCCGGCTGCAAAGGCGATTCGATCGACAAGAAAAAGAATTTGACGAGCAGTTCGATATGATACTTTTTGTTACTCTTACCGTGACAGATGGGAAAGTCGTCGGACCACCGGCCCGTCCACAGGCACGTGATTTCCTGAGCACCGATGAGCACGCTGCCGTCGACGCACGAGAACCTCGCGTGGTGGTTGATCTTGAGCCCCTCGAGCACGGCAGCTTGGTTCGGATCCGTTATCTTTATCGGGAGACACTCGACAGCTGTTGGGATGAAAACAGTTCAACGTGGTTTCTACGAGAAGAGCTAAACGGTAGCAATGAGTTTCGTACACTAAAAACTCTCCCGTATCCGCTCGAAGCAGCAATAAAGATCGGGTCATATTGACTTATGAGCCTCAAGAAGTGGGCAAATCTCCCGTAGCAATGCCAGAACGAATGTTTCGGATAAGGGACAGTCTTATTGTACGGCGGTCGATGGGCAAGCCTCCTCCGCTTAATGATTTGCCTTACCCTTGACTCGAATGATAATGCTGTTGGAACTTCCCTTGGGCGTGGTGCAAGTGAAGATGCCGGAGTCGTAGTATTTGCTGTAGTAAATGGAGAGGCGGTATTTCCAGTCCTTCTCGTGCAAGGAAACGGCCCACCCTGTCGGATACTGCCTAGATGAAAGAAAAAAGTGGCCTCCTCTTTATTTTGCCCGCCATCCGTTTACTATTAATGCTACTATTCAACGACCATCATGGTGACTACCTGTAGGTGGCCGTCCACGACCACTGAGGGTTGCCGTCCTGTCGCCGATAGAGGCAGTCCAGGTGGACGATGCTGCCCGGGTAGACGAGCAGGTCTCCCGCGTCACTCGCCGCAGCGCTGCCCTGAGGAATGTGGTACATGATCGTTGGAGGCGCATAGACTGCACAGTGGCGACGGAAAAGAAAAAAGAATCGACAATTTAATACAAACAATAATAAGAATAGGGTAAGGGCATTACTTTGAGTGTAGGATGAAAACATACATCGTGCACTTGTTTCAAAAACCCTGACGTGCAAATCGAAGAGACTGTCTCCTTTTCCGCTCTGCCTTGGCTTTGCTGCAATGCCTCGGAGGCTACTCTGCATGGCATCCCTGCCCAAAGCTTTCCGATTTATTTATTCGGCACTTTGAATCTTCTGAAAAGTCTTCGGAATTCTTAAAGTTCCCAAACTGAGCGTGGATAGGATCCGAGATGGAATGCAACCCTGTCAGATGCCATTGAAACATGGTGCAGAATGGATGCTGATTTGTTGAAGAGGAAGAAGAAGAAGAGGAGGAAATCAATGAGAGAGAATGGCTCAACTCGAAAAATTGGTGAAGTAAGTGGTCGGGAGGCAGATGGGAAGCCTCCGGTCCCAGTTGCCGTTGCGGCAGCGTAGCGTCGAATTGCCGATGAACTTGAAGGTGCCTAGCTGCCGGCACCGGGTGCTCAGCGTCGTCCCGTGCGCCAACCGGTCTTCCCAATGGAGGTCCAGCTGACGGCCATTGTAGAAAAGCAACAGGTCGCGGGGGACATTGTTCAAACGACAGTGACGAAGCATCGGCTGAAACCGACCACCATCTGCAAAATTAAAACAAAACAACAACAACAATAACAAATGACGACGACGATACTGGAAACGATATCAAAGAAATGGCTCTCTAATATTCCACCGCACTCCTTCAGAGTGAATGGATCCCCTCTTTAACTAGCTGGATAACATAAGGATTTTCTTTTCCATTGTTAAGTCACCGACTCCTCCCATTTGTTTAGACGCGGGGATATGCAAATGGATGGCTCTTCTATTTAAGACCAACGCGCTGTACACGTCAAAGCCTTTCTATGGAGGAGAGATTTCCAAGTGGGCAACCAGCCGTCTCATCCATATCGATTTCATTCTTCTCATTCGTTTTGTCTCTCGTCCTCGCTTAATGATGCTCCTCATTTGCAAGAAAATGCCATTCAATTTGAATAAATTGGGGGACATCAAATGCACCGCGAGCGGAGGAAAGCTGCGCTTAAAACCGGATTTGCATAAAATCGACTGGGCTTCTCGGATGAAGTTTTCCCTCGGAAAAACGATCCTATCTAAAAACCAACAACGCCTCTTTCCTTAGCTGGCCTCTATAGACTAGGCGAATAATGGGGGGGGGGGTCTGCTTCCAAATTTCTAATAATAATGAGAAATTTTCATCACATTCAACTTGCGATAAATAAAAAATTTCACAATGGAGCCATTCCAGCGTATTCCTCCTTAAAACGATCATTCTGTTTCTCCACATTAACGCAATCTTTGTTTGGCCCGTTTACTTTGAATGTCATTACCATTAAAAGAGTCGACTTTTTAGATAATTTACATTCTATTGATATTAATATTATCGATAATGATGATGATGATGATTTGTCGTTCTCGTAGAATTCTACGAACTTTATCTTTGGCTTCATAAATAAGGTTCTAGTGCTTACCTTCTTCGATGCTGCAAAGGGGTCCGAGCCATTGACCGTTGACGCACTTGATTTTGCAGACGCGCTTCTGTTCGACTGGGCCCACGACGCCCAAGAACTGAACCTCCTGCACTCCGGAGAAGTTGAAGCGTTTCTTGCCCATGGTGCGCAATATCGAAGGCGAGTGACAGCCCGTCGTCGGGTCGACTCCGCTGTCATCTGCAAAAAAAGAAATATAGGACATCCGAGACGACAAATACAAAAAAAGAAAGGAGAAAGATACAGGACATAGAAGGGCACGGGGGAGGAAGACAAATAGACACCAGAATGGTTTCAGCGTCGTTGTACAATTTCTCCGCTCATATTTACTCGAAATATTTGCGAAGTCGGTCGTTCTGTTTCTATTTTTTTCGAATATTTTCGTTTTGACTTCAGTTTCGGATAGAGCATCAAAAAGTAAGTCCAGTTATAATAGGCTTTTATAATAATAGTCTGTATCCACCCACATCCTTCTTCTATTCGGGAATATGGCTAAAATGGTTGTCAAAGTTTGGTCAAAATTGTAAGTCTGTGATTTTATAAACGAGCTGATATGCACGGCGTGGTTCGGGCTCTTGGTTTGACGAAATTTAGCAATATCTGAATGTGAATGTACGGACACGAAAAATTCAGTTTTATTATATGTATAGCAGAAGATAGAAGAAAAAATGAGAGATCGGGATCAAAAGTACCCTAAATGTTGACCCAGATTGTAAGCTATAACAATACGAAGTTTCATCAAAATCCGTTCAGTGGTTTTTGTGTGATGTGCATACAAGCAAACAAACAAACAGACCAAAATTCTAAAAATGCGTTCTATCACTTATCCGTATTCCCCTAGATATGTTTTACAAATAGTGATCCCATGAATATGCATACACACCAAATCAAAATTTGCGGAACACATCCTACATAACAAAACACAATTTTGGAGAATTAGAAGAAACACCGTCTCCCAAAATCATCGTCATTCTGAACAAAATAAAAATCTTGGAAAGCCTATACATACGCAAAGCAAAAGTTACAGATAAAACTCATTTATTAAATAACCAAATCCAATGAGAACATCAAAGCGCATTTAAATGTCTAAATTCAATCTGGCAACAATAACACCATCTACAACAATCTAAAAATCACCAACAGTGTTTTTAATTATGTTTGACTTGCAGATTGTTAGGGGTTTTTTTTTTTATTTCATTTTGAAATGTGGGAGTTGGATCTTTATTTAATTTTATAAAGTTTTTTTTCAACGATAAACTCGTCAATTTTTTGAAAATAGAGATCTCTTTGTATGATTACTGTTGCATTCTGTTTATCTGCTTTTAACGAAGATCATTGAAACACATACGGATGCTGTTCTTTATAATTTATAAATATCCTCCAATCCTTGGACCATAATCAAAATAAAAAATTAAGAAAACAACTAAAAGAAGATAAATAGAAAGAAAGAAATAAGAGAAAAAAAATATAATTCCTCGGGAACTTCGTGATTTTTCGGGATCAAAAGTGACCTAAATGTTGATCCAGTCTATAAGCTATAAACATTCTAAGTTTCATCAAAATCCGTCCAGTGATTTTTGTGTGATGCGCGTACAACAGATTTCTTACATGTACAGGGTGTTGCAAAAATATAGAGGACAGTACTGCTGGGTAGCCTATCCTCTCATTTCAGGGGCCGCTTCATAAAATGATAATTGGGAAATGATTTTTCTATCGAAAAATGGAAGGAAAAATTCTGCGACCTGGACTCGAAACAGGAACCTCAACTGTCATGGTTGAAAGCCCAATGAAAATAATATTTATCTGATAATTGGGAAATTTTATTTTGTTAACCCATTTATGCCGAAATTGGTAAAAATGGAAATTGAGACTTCATATCTTAATATTTCTATTCTGTAGCATGGAAAGAGAGAGAAAATAATTTACAAAGACATAAAAAAGTACAAAATTATTTTGAAATTATTTAAAATTATATGCTGTCGTCCATAGATGGCGAAAATTGTACTGCATTTCAAAATAATTTTGTAATTTTTTTTTTGTCTTTGTAAATTATTTTTTCTGTCTTTACATGCTACAGAATATAAATTTAAGATATGAAGTCTTAATTTCCAATTTTAGCAATTTCGGCGTAATTTCCCAGTTAGCATTTTAGGAAGCGGCCCTTGAAGCGAGAGGATAGGCTGCCCAGCACTACTATCCTCTATATTTTTGCAACATCTTGTATAGATAGATAGATAGATAGATAGATAGATAGATAGATAGATATTGGTCAATCAAATGCTATTTCACACTATTCCATCTAATGCCCATTCCGGTCAATGACCCTGATTTTGCGTCTGATGGTTCGAAAATATCATGGGCGTGTTAGCAAAAATCACTAAGTCCAATTTTGGCTAAAATTACTTTTTGATGTATTCGTATCACCAATTCTGCGCTCGATCATCTGGCAAAACTCACTAGCTTCTATCCCTTCTATTTTTATATACATTTCTAACAAAGTCACATTTTTGCGTTTTATTCTTAAGTCGTTTCGGCACTTAATAATTTTTGCTTGTAGACACTTGAGAGTGAAGCATTAAATATCCAAATTAACTGCAATCTGTCGTTTCATGAACATTTGATCGGTTTATTTCAAACAATCAAGTTTTAGTAAAGATTTAAAACTTGAAAATGCGTTTATCCCAAAACTATCGTTTTGGACTTGATGATATCTGCTTGAACGCCTACGATAATGTCGCCATATTCCCGAATAGAGAGTACTTGTGTGCCTGACTTACTTTTTGATACTCTATCCGAATCTGAAGTCAAAATAAAAAATTTCCAAAAAATTGGTAACAGAACGACCGACTTCGCGAATACCGTATAGATGTTTTTAACTGGCTTGCGCTTTTAACATCGTTCTGATAATGTTGTACCAATCATTCTCACGAGTTAGCAAAAAAAAAAACAAAAAAAAAACCCTGCTTGCTTTAATCTGAACTCAATAACCCGCCAAGTTGATATTTTGAAGTTTGGTATAGCCACCCAAATATTAGTATAAAGTTCGCCTCTTGCAACGGACCAAAGAGCGTTGTCTCCGTAAAGACGCGAAATGGACTTTTGTCCTCTCCCATCCGTCAGGTGAGCTTTTTTTAAAGGAACTTTGTCAATTTACTAGTTCATTTCTACAACAATTGCCTCTGGCCTGAATAAGAAGACAGAGAAGCTGACTAGAGAGAAAAACATCCTCTTTGATCCGTGAAGAAAATTCCATTTGACAAGGAAGGGTCTTTGCGAAGCGCTTTGCCTATTTTTTCCCCCTTAAGCGTAGGCATCTCTTTGCCGACGACGTGTTTCGATTGTTTACATTCCTTCCTCGATGGATCGATTGGAAAAGAGCTAATCGATACCTGTTGACGATCACGTTTGAGCGAGTGAGAAGCCGAACCCGGGCGGCTTCACCAATGGCCAATCGATACGGAGTGCAGGGTGGAGAAGACAATAAGGCTCATGCATCGCACAAAGAGGGACAAAAACAAGAGAGAGGAAGGTGACGGTGGGGGTCGGGGGTTCGATGACCTACCTGCGAGAGCAGTGAGAAGTGCGGCGGAGGCGAGCAGCAAGAGCAAAAGGCGAGACATTGCGAGCGAGCGAGCTCGTCGTGCCTGCGGTCACTCAGACCTTGTGCATAGTCATAACTGACCCGCCACCGCCGCCGCCGACAAACGACGATGGGTTGCGCCATCTCGAGTAACCCAGAATTCCTCACGAGCCGACCTCCCACCCGCTCTTTTATCGCACAACCAACGGCGAGGCAACTGAAAATTGAAATGAAAACGAGTCAATCCGAAAAAAGATTCTTTGCGCTCCTCTACCCGTCTTTTTCGTGACTTATTAAAATGAGACGGATTGAGTTTGACGCTCTCGGTGAACAAAGATTTTCCGGTTCTCGAGTGCGGTTCGATAAACCGTCAAGAGATATGTCCATCGAGTCGTGGATGATTCTTAACCTCCAACGTTGTTTAAACATTGCTTTCAGCGTACCATACAAGAACCCATCGATCCCTTTCCGAATAAACCGCTTTCCCAAAATCATTTTACCAGAAGATATCCAAAGAACAGGGTGGGCGAAAAGTTTGGACCCATCTAATAAAACCCAAACGCTATGGGTGGAGCTAATGATTTCTGTTGGGGACATTATTAGGGAGTGAGGTGGGGGGACTTTTTGCCATATGGCCAATGACGGATTTTGTAGAGTGAGCTAAAAGAAACTGGACATAGCTGTATTTCGGGAATGGTGTGTAAGATGAACGATGTGATCCTGCTAAAAGGGAATAGGATGCTTTATCTTTTGAGACTGTTTTGGAGTTTGGCTGCCCTCTTGAAATCCGCCAATTTGGGTCAAGGTTTATTTTCTTAAATGAGAAGGGTGTCATATGAAATAACACCACTTTTTTCTCAGAAGTTTATTCCTGCAGTCGGTTGTGGTTCACAAGTTATTAACAAAAACATTGGAGATGACACTGTAGTCCATCGAGCCTTAATTTGCGCGAAATGTGATGGTCGTTTCAATTGTTGGACATAGTTACAACAAAAAGTAAACGATACATAACAACTAACATTTCCATCATATTTCGCGTAAACTAAAGTTGGACGGACTATAATGAAGGAGAGCTGATTTTGATGCCCGTACGGTACTCTTGCTATTGGTTCCAACGCATGGTACTCCGAAAGAGATTGAATTGGACGCTCCATCTGTTTTGGTCATGTGACTTTTCAGTGCCTCGGCCTGTCTTTCTAGTTGGCTTTGTTGCAAAGAGTGCACAACCGTGACCACCGAGAGAAAAGCCCTCGATGATGATGATGTAACAATGTACGACGTTTTATTGCGGACGCCTTCTCTCTCGATGGTCACGCCACAACGCAGAACCAGAATGTGGACTTAGCCAATCATCCATAGTACGGATTCTGCGTACCAACAAGTAGCATTCATTCATTCAAAGTTCAAATGCAACAGCAATGATCGAGGATGATCCGGACAGACGTGAGTTCAATTTCTGGATCCTTCATTTGCACATACCGTTGTGTTCAGCGATGAGCCAAATTTTGACGTCCATGGTGAGGTGAACCGTCAGAACATGAGATATTGGAGCGATACGAACCCTCTTTGGACAGATCCATCGAAAGTCGTTGGTGAAGTCAAAGTTACGGTTTAGTGTGGGATAATAGACACCCGTTTAATTAGACCAATTTTCTTAAATATACCCTAACTGCTGATAAGTACCTGCGAATGTTACAGAATACGGTATTCCCTTCACTTTTCATTGAAGATGGCAGTTTCCTAAGTTTTTTCCAGCAGTCATGTCCGCCAATGACTGGATGGCCAATGGCCTGGTCTTTGGATTGGCCGGCGGAGTAGCCACCACGTTCCCCAGATCTCACACCCTTGTGGGGTCACTTGAAACAACTTGTGTAGGCCTGTGACATCATTAACCGCGATGTTCTTGTGCGCGTGCATAATGAATGGATAAGCCGCCTCGAGCTCTGTGTCCAGCAGCAGGGGCAACGCATTGAATACATCCTTTAGCTGCTGCAACCCAGTTTACGAGGTGTGGCTTTGTTTGGAAAGTGTCAGTGTTTTTTGTTAATATCTTGTGAACCAAAAGAGATAACTGAGATCTGATTGCACGAATGAACTTCTGAGAAAAAACTGGATACAATCCAAATTTTATAATGGGAATGGGGTCATGTGATGTATGAAAAGCATATGGAATTTCCTGACAAACGCAATCGTGGTGTTATTTTTTTACGTATCTTTACTCATGCTTGAGTTAAGGCATTTGTGGCTTCATGAAGTCCATATGGACATATTGTAACAGGTTGACGGTCCATGTCCACAATAGCTCAAACGCTGGTTCGAGCCCACGTCACGGAAAATTTTCCTTCCCCTTTTCTATTTGTAATTCTGATATGTTTGAAAGGCCACAACTGCTGTGTCACATAGGTCATGTCCTACACCCTTGTGCAAATGAATTGAAACAAACCAAGTTTTCTATATTATTCATAATCCTATACTCAAAACCAACACGAAAAGTCAGTTTGATCATTATTTATGTTGGCTGATGGAATCATTACGTTAGCAGCTTTACTTATATTTCATCAGATGTGATTCGGCCGTCGTTCGAGATGGATGCGACACATACGAAGATCGTAACTCTGCATGAGCACATGCACTTTGCTTAGAGGTTTCGAAAGATGGCTTTAGTGGTTATTGTGAGTTTAGAAACTATTAGCAGTGTCATCGAGTTGAAACATAAAGGAAAGTGTGGTCGTCAGCAGAAAAGAACTCTTAGAGATAACACTCACTTGCTTCAACATAGCAAAAAGGATTTCAGTAAGACTTGAAAATATTTGGTTTAATTAATTTGGACAAGGATTTGAAATTGTATTCAATGTATTGCCCACCGTTTCTGATTGTCAATATTCAGTATCTTCTCTGCATGCACCAGAATCTTCAAAATATCCAAAAATCCCCTGGGGGTTCGCAAAATCTTTCAAGTGGTTCGCGAAACCTTTTCCGTAATGGCGGATTCCTATTATTATTCTATGCATGTATGCATGTCTATTTATAAGTCAGTGGTTCGCGCAACTCAGATCTTTGTGCACGAGTCGAAAAAGTTGGGAAAACAATGCTCTATAACAGCAGTTCCTTAATGGGGCAGAGCACCATCCTGTTGAAAGAATTCTGGGTAGTTCCCTTCTTCATTGAACATCTGAAACAGTGTCTCACACGGCCTTATCAGAGTGTTGAATGTGCTCCTGAGGGGCTCCATGTTGGATTTGACAATCAGAAACGATCGGCAACCCATGGAACACACCGTGTAGGTAGGGTTACCAGACGTCCGGGTTTCCCCGGACATGCCCTAGTTTTTGAAAGGCAGTCCGGGGTCAGCAGAATGGCCGGGTTTCGTCCGTATTTTTGTAACAATCGTCATTTACTATGTCCGTCTGCCTATCTGTCACCTTCATATTTTCTACATTTTTTGACACCCAAGGTTAAAATTCGGAATGTAGCTTACCATGTCCTACTTCGCTATTTAGTTTGGTTTTGATTGTTCCGCTGAAGTTGCAGTTATGGGGGTGGGAGTTAGAGGGGGATCGCCTGAGATATGTAAAGAAGTGAAATCCGGTTTGCAGATTCCTCTAAGCAAGATCTGCAATACTATAATGTTTAGGCCAAAGTTGTTCCCAGTTGGGTCGGAGTTGTGGGGGTAGCAGTCAGTTGTTGTTTAGAAACGAAAGATGGAACTCTTTTACAGTTTCTAAATATTACGTTCCAGAAACCAATTTTTCGTTAAAGAAAAATGGGGGTTAAAAATAAATGAACTGTGGTTCCGGCTACTTTTCTATACCCTTCTCGGGGGGATTCAGTTCTTGTTTGTATTTAATTACGGAATAGCTTCCTAATTACAGAAAAACACAATGGCTGACATTATTTCCTGCAGTCATGAGAACACTGAAAATCTTTGATGCTCTTAGAGCATTCTTTCTGTCGCAAGCAAACCTTGAAAAGCTTCTTCCACAATCAACTTCTGATTGGGGCATTCTTTTTAATGTCTATCTTACATGATTTAACCACAACTATGGGCGCATGTGCAAACAGTATAAATATGCAAATCAGTGTCAGTAGGTTTAGTTACACTGACATGAGTAAGGGGGGGTGTTCAGTGTGACAATGGCTATACGACGAGAGCTACCAGAGTTCGAATTTATGTGGAGCACAACGTATGGGTCATTCAATGTGGAGGTGCTCAAGAATTCAACATCCCACAGTCCACAGTTTCAAGAGTCTACCGAGAGTACCAACTCGACAGCATTACCTCCTACCATGGACAACGCAGTGATCGACCACACCTTCTCAATTTGCGGAGTAGGATGGTCACTGCTAACAGGCAACTAACACTACGCCAGATGACATCAGATTTTAACCAGGGTGATACTAGAGCTGTATCAATGCGAACTGTGCAACGAAATCTGGTGGTGTCCATGGGATATGGAAGCAGAAGACCCACGAGGGTGCCCTTGCTAACAACAAGACATCATCAGTAACGTCTCTTCTGGGCCCGTGAACATATCGACTGGACACTCGACAACTGGAAACGTGTGACCTGGTCTGATGAGTCTCGATTCTAGCTGATACGAGCTGATGGTAGTGCTCGGGTGTGGCTCTGTAATGGGCAATTGTGGGAAGCTCTCCAGTCGGAATGGATGGCAATGTCTTCAGGTGTCTTCGCCGGGTTAGAGGAGGTCCCGCACGTTATTAAGTGTTATCCCATGACTTCTGGCATGTGAGCGTATAATGAGCCAATATAAGACCAATAGGCCATGAGTACTCCGCGTTAATTTATTTCTATTATAGGTGCCCTAGCTTTTGACCTGCATGTCCTAGTTTTTGCAAGCAGATGTCCTCTTTTTCTGAAACAACCTCTGGTAACCTTACAGTGTAGGCCATGACTTTTGTGAGTGATGTTTTGTTCATTTGTGGTCACCAGCAGGTATGGTCTTTGTGGTGAATATGGATGTTAAGTCTAACCAAAACAAAACTGCATTAAGTCAAGAATGAGTAAAGATACGTAAAAAATGACAACACCACTGTGTTTGCAGGAATTTCACATGCATTTCATATATCAGATGGCCCCCCTTCCTGTTTAAAAATTTGGAGTTGTATCCAATGGTATTCCCAATTGAAAATATGAGCACCACCTATGGCGTTTAGGTTTTAGGTAGATAGATGGGTCAGACTTTTGGCCCACCCTATACAACTCGTCAATGCCCCAACCTCTCTGTCGATGGTTTTTAGCCTATCGTCTTGTTCGATTGTGTAATTCACCCATAGAAAACAAGGTTAATGTTCACTATCTGCACATCGCGTGATGACTGATCATGCGTCCAAGGTAAATGAAGTTTTTATTAACTTAAGCATTACTCCTTAGCCATTTACTGTGACTAAATAGAGAAGGGGGTACATATCCGGACGTTAGAGGGGGGCCTGGGGGGCGCAGCCCCCCCAGTTTTTAAAAATAAACCCATTTACCATAAAACAGAGATATTAAACCCCTTCCTTCTCCCTGGACAAGTGGTCAAGACAAATCGCATCCTCTTTCTTAAGAGTTTTTAAACAACGCGAACCCATTGCTGCTAGTACGTTAATTGTTGAAAACTAAACAATGGGACCAAAGGTACTAAGAACAATGTGGACACGTGACTTTCTTGACGCTGAAGGAAGCGCGTTGTGACACCATCACCTGCGCACGTGACTTGCCAACGTGACCGGAAAGAGGTACTCGTTTCAGTAGGGCTTCTTCATTTCCAAGCAGTTGCTGAAGAATAAATACTGTCGACTTTTTTGCTGCAGTAAGTCTGAAAAGCTAATCTCCGAACATCCAAATTATCCACGTCCAAAGTGTGAACTCGCTAAAGGGAATCGTTGCTCTTTCGCCGATTTCAACATTTCTCTCAGCCAAAAAGAAAATGGCCGAAGGTGGAGCTCTCGAGGAATTGGGTAAAAAGCTTTCCTTTAAAATTCTACTCAATTTTTTAAGTCAATGAAAGAGAATTAGATATTTAGAGAAGCCAAAGAAATAGTAGTCCACTAGCAAATGGTCATCTATGGAGGGGAAAAAAAAAAGAACTGTGGTGCGGAATTGTCTAGAAAAGAAATCCTTTTTTTTTTTTTTTTTAAATTTTGTTGTTCGTCGCTGATAAAACAATCGTTCATGATATTTGTTAGGTTATAAAAATATTCTTAGTCTTCGGAAATGGTATGCATTGTATCCCAGCAAATTCATAGTTCAGTTGGTGAAAATATTACCATACTGAGGAGTCCAATATCCAACCAGGATATAAGCCTTCAATATGAGCAGTTCAGTAGGGCTGGATTGAATCCTAATTCCGATAGGAAAACAAATACTAGGTAACCACAAAAGTTCTTGCCATTTTTATGTTGCCATAAAAGGAAGTGGCAGAAGATATGCAAATGAGTGTAAGTTGTGGTCCAAAATCTGTCAGGAGGGAGCAGGAAGGTTAGCCTGTATAAATACCGGGCTGTTAGGCATTCATATCAATCGCATCTCGTGCAGAAGTGAAGACAAATGGAGGTATCGAAGGAGATGATGTTGTTTGCTTTATGACCTCAAGGTGGGCTTGTCAGCAGCAGCATTGAGTCGCCGAATGTGTCTTACGTTTGGGGATGATGATGTGAATGAATGCACCACAAGGTTCCAGAAATTCAGGTTGGGAGAACTTGCCATTTTTGATGAACCCCGTAGTCTAATGGACTATCAAACCATCACTGGGGACCTGTAATGGTTGCAACGTGTGCAACAGGCATTGTAGCAGGAGCCAGCCAGCATTGGTGAATCGTAAAGGGGTACTATTCCTTCATGACCCATGCTGGTGCAGGTGGGCAGGGAAACCAGAGCGGCTTGGCTGGGAAACTGTCATCCACCTTACTCACCAGATCTTGCTCCAACGGATTATCACCTTTTCCAATCTCTGGACAACCATCTTCGTGGAAAATCCTACACCAATGGTACAGACCTGCGATAGGCACTCGCAGACTTCATTGAGTTCAAGATTAGCAAGTTTTACAGCCAGGGGATTGATCAACTGGAGACACGTTGGCAGAAGATTAATAGTAGATGCCAATGTGGATTACTTTAGGGGCTAGCGATACACTACTTTTTGTGTACATCATTTTGTTTTTCGGATTTAAAAACTGCAAGATCTTTTGTGGTTACCTAGTACAACAAAAAAAATATATATATAAGCGTTTAGGTAAATGAGAATAAGATGAAGAAAGAGAAATAAGAATACATCACATGAAAACAAACGAGGCCTTTCAGTCATTTTATTCAAAGACCTTCATCAGGTATAAAGGGCCGAAAATAGAGAAAGGATTAAAAAAAAAAGCTACAGCCATGAAGGCATTACTTTTCAAAACGCCCTCGTAGTATGTCTAAAGCCGAATTAAAGGTTTCTTTTATTACTTCTAGTGTGGGGCCTGAACAAGAAATTGTAGCATCGTCTGCGTAGAGTATTAAAGGTAGGGGGGATAAAGCACCTGAAAGGTCATTAATGAAAAGGTTAAAGAGAAGGGGGAGATGATGGAACCTTGAGGAACGCCAATTTTAACAGTACCAATTTTCACCCGTGGTCAATAACCCACTAAAAACATATCCTATTAAATGATACGAGTCATTAAGTGTAATTTGAATCATTTAGCGACATAAACGCACATGAGTTTGAGAAGCCAATAATAAAGTGTTTTTTTCATAAATGACATGTTCTAAACTATTGGCTGATACAAGATTAAAAAGTGAATGAGTCTTCACATAGCAATGCAAAACGTGATACAGTGGTCGCCGCTTAATATGGCCACCTCGGGACCATGTGTGCCACATTAACCGGTGGCTGTTTTAAGCGAATTACCAAAAGTACTTATTTTTTTATCCAACAAGTCGAGCATGTGTTTGTACTTGCATATAGACAAGTTTGTTTGCTTAAATAATCATTTATACAAGTCAAAATAGATATTTAAAATATTGTCTACTGTTTCTTTGACAACCTTGGCTGCATTAGTGAAGTTGTGTTGTGTAGGAGCCGTATGATTTCTATGTGGGATAAGTCATCAGGAACATGAGCATGGGTGCTGCAGTTGTCAATTAGAAGACCAATTTTTTAGTCTTCGCTTCTAAGATGCTTGTTCCATTGAGCTAGCCAGTTAATCCAGATCTCTGATGTCGTCCATGCATTGGTAAACGATTCGTAAAGATTTGGAAAAGTTTTTACATTTTTGAAGCAGCATGAAGATTTTGACTTTCCAATGATGAGGAGTTTTTCTCTCTGTCCCTCCAAGTTGCAACAAACAAGGGCATCATGAAGTTCCTTAAAGATTAGCCCATTGCATTTTTGCCAGCGATGAAACCAGCCTTCATTTGCCTTAAAGCCTGTGTGGCCTAATCTCTTTGAAAGCAACTTAAAAGATCTTCAACTTGAGCATCTTTTCCATTTAGCTTACGCTTCCTGTTTGTCCCTTCACTTGCAGCTTTCATGTAACTGACCAATCAGTACAATCCGTGCCCATTGCCTTAGAGGGAAAATAAAAGTGGATATTATAAGCGGAGTCTTCATTTATTCACAGTAACATGATATGAAAAAGTAGAATTCGTGAACAAACTCTGAAAAACATGGCCATATTAAGCAGAGCATGGCCACATAAAGCAAAAATTTGTTACATAGGAAACAGTTAGAAAATTCCGGACCAAGCTGGAGTGGCCATATTAAAGGTGGCTACATTAAGCGGCGACCATTGTACTTGAATGACGCATTTATCTTTGTCATTAACGTAGCAAACCACAAGTCACTAGAGAATGTTTATTAGGTAGCTTGGCTGATAAACATTACACATACTGCTACTGATCAATGTGTACAGTATTTCATCAGATTTTAGAAATCTGCAGATGTGGAAACATATAAAGGTCGTAACTCTGCACAAAGCCAAGACTTATTAAGAGATTGCTTCAGTGGTTGGTGCGAGTTTAGCAACTGTCAGCCATGTTGGCAAGTTAAAACTGGAAAGCAGATTGGTTTCTCCTTAACATAAAGGGAAAGTGTGGTTTTTAAGAAGAAAACAACAACTAGAGATGATGGATGCTTAGTTGCTTCGACAAAGCAAACAGGATCCCTGCAAGACTTGAAATGGTTTGGTTCGATTAATTTGCACAAGGGTGTACAGCTAAAAGTTGGACTGGGTTTGTCCAATTAAATTTCCTGTTTCAATTGTTATCCATTGTTAATTTTAGGCTGCTCAGACTCTCAAACAGATTATAGTACGTCGCCAATTTTTACAAAATTGTTATTTGAATTGTCTTGATGCTGATGTTTTCAGTTTAATAAACCCCCCTTCCAGGTATACCTCTGGGTTTTTTTATATTTATTACCATCAATAAATCAATTTGTAATTTACCGTAAATACTGTATTTAGCGCCGGACCTGAAATACCGGCCCGCCTGCATTAAGCGCCTGGGGGTCCGCTGAATTTTTGCAAATAAGCACCGGACCTTCAATAACCGCCCAGGCGTTTATTTTAGTTAATTTCGTGGATTTTTCTTCTCTTGCTGCTTTCTCACGGGAATGTTTGCTCTCCCAAATGCCACTGCTAAACCGGAAATTAGATACCAGCATGATTGTCTTCTAATTTCTTGCTTTTAATTTTGGATTCAGTCAAGCAACATAGCTGATGAAAAATGCATCAATTTTAATCTCGCAATAGTAAAGTAGGCTGAAAACCATTCTACAGAGGCTACAGCCGAACAGTTTAGCATTGATCCTAACGGGAATGGAAAACCCAGCAGGATACTTTAGAAAAGATGAAGGAGAAGGGCGAGAATTATGCATAAGAGTATCCATCACAGTTGTGCAGAATTTTATAAGCGCCGGACCTGTAATACCGGCCCGCCTGCATTAAGCGCCTGGGGGTCTGCTGAATTCTTGCAAATAAGCGCCCAGGCGCTTAATACAGTATTTACGGTACTTATATTTTTGATTGAATCATACTATATCAAACGTCTGATAGTTCAGACTAATAGCTTCTGATTTTTGAAACGTTAAATTGTATTAAAGTAAAGACCCTCCCAACATAAAACAAACTACATTAATCAATAATTATGGTAGAATATCAATTATCCAAACCCATAAAAAAGCACAATTTTCCTCTGCTTACTTTGAGGGTTGTTCCGAAAGTAAGTTTTGTCATTTTTTTTTTCCACACAAACTTTATTGCCAAAAAAAAATGAACTAAAAAAATTTGCACTTTTTTCGACATAGTCGCCACCGACATTGAAACATTTGTAGTAGTGTGCAGTCAGTTTGAAGAAAGAGTAGCAGCAGGCAGGCGTGCCTGAGGCTATCTGATCTTGTGTGAGTCTTGCTGCGGGTGGTTTTGCGTTGTCGTCCAAGAGCACAACACCTTCACTCGAGCGCCGTGGTCTCTTTTGTCGAATGGCAGACCTGAGTTTGATGAGGGTGTTGCAGTAGCGTGCTACATTAATGGTCTCTTGATGGAGGAAATCGATGAGAATCACACCTTTCATGCCCCAGAAAAACTGTTGCCATAATCTTTTCTGCAGAGGGTGAGACTTTGAATTTTTTCCTCACTGGTGACTGGGATGCGACCACGTTGTCAGTACACACCTTTTCTGTTGCTATTCTTTCTTCAAACTGATTGCACGCTACGACAAATGTCTCAAAGTTGGTGGCAAGTATGTCAAAAAACAGTGCAAGGTGTATAGTTCATAATGCCATGCTGTATTTTTTTTTTTGGCAATAAAGTTTCTACGTTTATTTACCTTCTTTTACCTTCCTATTACAAACAGCCTTTGAAAGTATTTAGGCTTACTGTATATCTATGTTCTTTTCTTATGGTTTCACTTTATATGAACAAATCAATTTTCTGAACCACCTTAGTTTTTAAGTGCTATGCCGTCATTCTGATAAAAAATATCATCGCACATATAAATGTACCTAGATCTATGATTTTAGGGAAACTTAAGTGGCTATTATTAAACTTTCCCTAGTTAAGCCATCCTAGACAGGTACCAGGTAGGAATAATGTTCAGAGTATGGGCCACAAGATTTGCATGGTTCATTGCTTAGATTTAGTATCATACTCTATCACCAGGTTCTAGTAGTTTGTGTTGCTAGCCACATGGGCTTGGACAAAAAGATCTGGGCGTTATTGGTTTAGTCTTCAGTCTTGAACCTGATGGGCACCATCTCGAGCACACTTTGTAGTCTGATGGATGATACATCCACAATAAGTAGGGGTATGCATATTGTAGGATATTGCAATGCAGTAAGTGTTTTAATGGTATTGCTTATTTATTTTCTCTCTTCCCCATGTCCTTGGCAATGTTCATATTATAGTTCCTCTTTGTACGATCGCTCATTTTCCACATAGAGATGGTTAAGTAGGGAAAGCTTAATTAATAACCACCCTGTATTTTGATTATAAATTACCAATACAGTCAAATCCACGTATAACGAAATTGATTATAACGAAAAAGCAGTTATAGCGAAGTTGATGGAAATCCTCAAATATAAGTACAAATTTTCTTTGGTTATAACAAAAATACGCATCAGGGTTCGCTTTAGGACCAAAAATCTAGAGTTAATTTGACTCCTCAGCCTAAAAACTCTTCATATGATGAGAGTCAAATTTTAGATTTTTTTTAATGTCCAAGTTTTTAAATGCACCAACAACCTTCGTAGTTAATTACAAATTTAAATAAGATAGCACGTGACAAAATGGAATGAGGTTAATTTATGGTGAGAAGGATATGGCCGATGATATTAATTAAAATTTAATGAGTCAGTTTTGACTCCCTGGTCAAAAAAATCACGAGTCAAATTTTCGCAAAAATGCCTATTTGATGCATAAATTGCGAGTAAGCGCGAACCCTGCACATATAAGAATCGTTTTATGGGCTATTACACTTGGTAGGAGCAGAGGATGAGGTGTACATTCAATTGTTGATGAGACCCCTGAAACTGCCAGTCCATTGATGGAAAAGGGTGGGGAGACGAGAGAGGAATTTGTTTTCTTCACGACTCGCTTCACATAAGCGAAAAATGTCTAGCATCCCTCCCAACCCTGCTCAACCATTTTCATCAAGAGACTGGTCACTTTAGGGATCTCGTTGTCAACGGTTGACTGTACAGTAGTAGAGAAACAAAAATAGGATGCACTGTTGTGGGAATACTGCTATTCCCATGTGTCTGTGACTCTGAGTTTTTCGAAATGCTCAAAATCTGTTTAGATCACACTAAAATTTAGATCATGCCCAAGTAGAAGTTGGGAAGGAGAAAAATGGAGTACTGTTTTTGTTATTAAAAACACTGACAAGCACGCATTTGAATGCTTTGTCGGATATAAAGAAATCTACTTTAAAAAAAGAAAGATGGATGGTTTACTGTATTTTATTATGGTTCAAACATTCCAAGTCAAATTAAAAACGTGGTAATCCGATGTGTTTTTTTTAGTTTGTTTGGACTGAAAAAGAAGTCGTAAGCTCAAATAGAGATGTATTTTATACACACATTTATAACTTATGCATTGAGATGTTAAAACATTTTGAAAATTTTCTCTTTCAGAATTAACGGAAGGAAACTACTATATCAAAGGGAAATTTTACCCTATAATATCGGATGAAACGACCGAAGTCTGGCCAACGTCGAGCATTTCGGTTTTGTCTTCCCTGGACATGTTGAAGACTGTGTGTGCCTTGTTAAACCAACACGAAGATAGCACCCTTTATTTTGGAATAAGCTCGATGGGCGTCGTTACTGGAATAATACTGGATCGTCAGGAGCGGGACGGCATTCGTCTGACACTGGATAATTTCATTGCAAACAGATTACTTCCTCCTTTGTTATCGCACCACTTGAGTCCAAAATTTGTTCCAGTGTATACAGTCGAAGAAGAATCCTTAGTGGTGGAGAGAGATCTTTTTGTATTGGAGATTTCCATCAAGCCAACACAATTTGTTTTTTATACCCTGAACACTGGTCAGGGATTCATAAGGAAGTATCTAACTAACGTTGAAGCTAGCTATGCAGAGGTCAGAGAATTGGCAATTAAGGATCAAATGAAAGTCTATAAAGACGCTATTATTTCTCGCCGCAAGTTAGTAAACGAGTTGGAAGAAACACTCGAGAAGGCTTTAAATTGTCCAAAAAAAAACTGAGTGGATGGGCTTAAAACTTAATTGTCAAGAAATTTGAACTTGATTTTGTTTAAAAATTTCACTTTATTCAAATAAATACCAGTTTCATTCCATTACAAAAATGTTTCTTTTATTGCAACAATTAATTGGAAGGAAGGAAGGGGGGCATGTACTGGTAACAATTCAAAAGGGAAACAAAACTTGAAAAAATAATCATCAAAGCTGCTGGTGCAACAAATCATTCGTAAAAAAGAACAGTTTATAACGACGTACACAGATACACATGCGCGTTCATGCATTTTATTTGCTTCGGTGATGGCGTAGTAGTAGTAGAAAAAGTCCAAACAACTTGCATTTTTATTTGCCAAAGCCACAGTGAGGTAATGTTATGAATTAATTGAGGATGATGCATCATTAACCTGTAATGAATGCTTTTCAGCATGATATATCCTAAATATTTGGCTCAGCAGAGGAGCTGTGTCAGGGTCATTGAGCCAATGGTTGGCTGTGTTGGGATTCTCCAGCATGTGCAAGAATGCTGAAAAGAAAGGAAAATAATTTTATATTATTTGTAATAATTGAAATCTAAAGTTTAACTGGATGGAATATAAGTACGGGGTGAGTTTTTAAAAGTGGCTCTGTGAACAATGTGTAAAAATGAGCATGAAAAGAGAACAATGACCAGTGCAAATAACCTAGAGTAAGTAGGCGCTGGAAGTGTCCACATGTTCCTAAAGGCATGAGCAAGGGTTTCTGCTAGAATGGCCTGAATGGCTGCCTGGACGTTTTGTTGAAGGTCGGCGACTGTGTGCAGATTGTTCTGGGTAGACCACACCTTTCAGTGCAGAGGAAGAAATCTCAAATTGAAAGGTCTGGCAACTGTGATGGCCAGGGCTGTTCTGTTCCTTGACTGATCACATATTCGGGTGGGAACACTTCCTGGATACGGTTGGTTTGGTTTATTTGGTATTAACGTCCTTTTCAACTGCCATGGCCATTTCAGGACTGCGTTATAGGGGCCGCAAATTTTGCCTCGCAAGGGTTCTTTAACGTGCAGCCGGCAAACGACTACACGGGACCAACGGCTTTACTTCCCTTCCGAAGGAAGTGCCTGATCTCAGGATTTTCCCCCTGAAAAAATCCTCGTCGTCCTCGGGCATCAGAAGCGATCACGCGACCACCGAGGCCGATCCTGGATACGGGCAAGTGTTGCGTGTGCAGAATGGGCTGTTGCATCATCTTCTGAAACTAAGCATTGGCAAAGGTATCATCAGTAAGTTTGCGGCAAACATGTTCGAGCTGGGCCACTTTTAAAACTCGCCCTATACAACAAATAGCTTATTTTTTATCCAAACAAGTTCCATTAACATGTATTCTTATCACTTAGGCCGTGTCTAAAACTGACTGATGTCGCACAGAGTAGTGTGCATGGTCTTTTTCTTCATTCAATCTAACTATTTAAAACTATATTCTTAATATAAAAAAATCAGTAATGCTAAGCATGAAAGTGTGAATTTGTGCTGTAGCCTCTGGCATCGATCAAGACTTTTAGACACTGTCATAGATTCAAATCTCCCAAAACAAAGTAAATTTCATTTTTCAATTTCAAAGGCTAACAACTTTAACTCTAGAATCAATCTTTTATTACAGTCTTAACAATTTACAGCAAATCTCGGCAATTGTGCTGTTGATGTAAATTGTATTGCATAGATTATCTGCTATATACACACACTAGCCAATGGATAAGGAGTATTTGTGGATCATAATGTAAATATCTTTTTAATCCATTTTTATGAAAAATAACTCTGATACGGAACCACAGTTGTACGAGAAATTTACACAAACCGGTAGAGTTGCATACAAGTTGACAGACATCGTTGGACATCCGTGATCAGCCATGACTGTACAAAGCATGTCATAATGCATAATCTGAAAAGCATACTTAACAAAACAAATTCCTGGCCTTGTACATTAATCTCCTGCAGGAATGACACTCACTGAAACCATAAGCCCTGCATCAGACACATTTTGAGCTACTTCCTGAATTTTTTCCTGCCCAAAACCTCAAAAAAAGAAAGGAGGAGGGGGGGGGGGAAGATAGAGTATTTAGGCTTTTATAAAGATAATTAAATTGAGACTACACTGGTGGCCAAAAGTTTGGACCAACCAGCAAAATAAAGAAAAATTGCATTATACTGAAAACTTTTTACACCTACAACTCTAAATAAATATGAACCAATATTCAGGGAAGAAACAAATTTAATTCTGCGTCGTTGCTTTTTCATTACCTTAAATCAAAATAAGACTGGCCAAAAGTTTGGACCAACATCACAAACATGCAAATAATTTGCATATTACAAGTCATCGTGTTGTGTGGTGAGCACTATAACCATGTTATGTATTGTACAATGTTAACTGAAGGCCAACGAGAGCGAATTAGAAATTTTAACAAGGAATTTACAAACTTCAAAACAGTTGCTGAAATCTCCCGTGTGGCTACAAATCTTTATCAGAATTGTTAAAAATGTTAATTGGAAAATAGGATGACCTTGTGCACTGACGCAAAGAGACAAATCAAGAATTAAGAGATATGTTAGACATAATATTACATCTGGGCATGTAGTCAACACCACACAAGTCAAACTTAAACTGCAACTTGCTGCCTCAAGAAGAACAATTCGCAGCGAACTGCGTGCTCGGAACCTTGCCTATGAAATTATACCCAAAAAGTTGCCACTAACACAGAAACAAACGCAGAATAGACTGGAGTTTGCTAAGACACATCTGTGTGAAAACACAGACTTCCAATTGGTTGTATTTTCTGATGAAAAATGAATCAGCTTGGATGGGCTTGGTAATATAGCTTCTTATGAAGAGCATCGTGATAAAGAAACACTCGTTCCACTGCGAATTAAGCGCCAAATGAGTGGTAGTGGAGTGATGATTCTGGGTGCCGTTGGAAGCAACGGAAAGTTGAAGATTCACATTATAGATGGACATTGCACAACAGCTCAGTATAAAGATGATCTTCACAATGTGTTCATTCCTTTGTGCAAAGTCTAATTTAAGCAAAAACCATGGATTTAGCAGCAGGACAGTCCTGCAGTCTTTACTGCACGAGTTGTGAAAGCCTATTTTGAGAGCAACAACATTTCCACTTTTGCTTGGACTGCTCGAAATCGAGATCTCAATATTATTGAGAATGTGTGGCATCTCACGGAAGAAAAAAATTACCAAAACACTCAGTACAAATCTCGAGAACAACTAAAAGCAGCCATTCAGAAAGCTGTTAAGCCAAATGTTATTAAAAGCTTATTTAATTCTATTTCAGGTCGTTTGTCAAATATTGTAGAGTCAAAATGATCTCAAATATCAAAACAATTCATTAGTTAATGATGCAATACTTTTTTCCCTTTATGTTATACAAATGTGATCCAAACTTTTGGCCAGTCTTATTTTGATTTTAGGTAATAAGAAACCAACAACACAGAAATAAATTTGTTTCTTCCCTGAATATTATTTCATATTTACTTAGAGTTGTTGGTGTAAAACAGTTTTCATATAAATTCAGTTTTTCTTGACATTGCTGGTTGGCCACCAGTGTATGTATACATATTATTAGTGATGTGCGATACCAATGAAGCATCGATACTTCCGGTATCGTGAACTTTAATAAAATACTCGATACCAATATCGAGTACTCAATGAGAAAGTATCGATAATATCGAGTAAAAATGAGTATTTATTTATATGGTAAAATGCATTTCTGAGAGGACGTCGAACCTATACTGGAGCACGTGGAGGCTAACATCACTCATTATAATTAGACCTCATTACTATTACTAGGAGGCTGTCATCACGTGTCCGAATCATTAGCTTTTTTTTTTATTTCCCATGCGCCCATAGAGCGAGGCGCGAGCTCGACAGCTCGACCTTGTTAGGAGAAATAAAAACAAACGCTTCGAAAGATATTTCCCTAATCAGTAAGCAGCCACTGGAATAAAAGCGTTAAAATATTCAACAGATTCTGAATTAACGCTGAAAATCGAACATTCTCATTAGGTGACTCATAGGTTTTTTCAGTATCGAGTTTCGATGTGCAAACTATTGATACTTGAGCCATATTACAATGTACTATACTTGAGTACTCGATACCGGCAAGTATCGATACTTTTTGGTATTGGTGTCAGTATCAGCACAACACTACATATTATCCTTTCCCAATTTCAGCCATTATACAGGGTGGATACATTGAACAGAGGCAAACCCACGAAACATTTACATTGGGATTTTTTTTTCCTATACGAATGTCATTTGCACAGATACAGCTAGTGAGTGTGTGAATAATAATTTTTTACCTAAGAGTGTTTTTGGATTATTCAAGCCAAGCTGAACTACAGGATTGGAAATGATAGCCTTATAAATTGGGCCTTCAGGATCCAGGCCGTTCTCCATTTCTTCTGGTGTAGGACGGCGATCTCCCAACAACCACTCGCACTGTAAGAAAAGAAACTAGATTAGATGAGGCCAGAGGTCATGCAACTAAATTACATTTATTAACAACATGTACTTTTTACAATGCATATACTGTACACAGTTTACATAACTTCCAATATCAGCACCAGAGAAGATCTACTCATAATGGCTCAAATGCTATTTAAGCGATTTCAAAACAGCATCAGTGGTCTGCAGCATAAAACTCCTTCCAGCCCTTAGTCGTGCTGCTTCCTCCCTCCTCACCCATGCGCTGTTCTTTTGACCACCCTCTTGTAAATGCTACTTTTATTCCATTTCATTCACTCTTAATATCCATGTCAACGCAGCACAACATCTGTTTTTGACATACTGGTGAAAAACCAAATCGGGCACTTGGCCACTGGAGGCACTGATAACGTTCGTTGAATAGAACAAATGCAATGAAATGTGCTGCGCAGAATAAAGTCATTTCAGCCTGACCGCTAAGGTCACTAATTACATCTGATTTCACTTCCCATTGTAATTCTTCCCTGACAGCACTTTTAATGTTTTTAAGCGCAAAGTTGATGTAGAAATCAATCACAGATATTAAAAGCTATGCAGGGTGTCCATAAAAGGTCGGACACATTTTCTCTGTGTATTACCAAAAAAACTAATAAAGATAAACAGAAACAGATTTCAATATATGAAACTGTAACTGAAAAACTTTTATTAAACCAAGCTAGTAGACTTGGGTCACATGGCGGATATCCAGCCGATAATAAATTTCTTGGGGCCATGTTAATAGCAACCGTGATTCGACATTTCAAATCCGTAATGTCCTTAACTTTGTGAAACGCAATAAAACTTTTTTCAGTTAGTTTCAAATATTGAAATCCGTTTCTGTTTATCTTTATTAGTCTTTTGGTAATACAAAGATAAAAACGTGTCAGACCTTTTATGGACACCCTGTATTTTAAATCAGTAATTAATAAAAATTGATCTATCCATATTTACTTATCATCTTTTTCCTTTTTGGTGTCGAGAATGTTAAATAACCATTGAATTTATTGAAAATTTAAACTCGCAGGAGATCAAGCAATTGAGACTTTGCTTGGTCTTCCAAGCTTATTAGTAAAGGGACAAACGCAAACGTCCATGTACTTGGCTAGCTGGGATTTGAACCCACGACTCGCTGGTGACAAAGAGCTGCACCTAAGCACTCTCGATCACTGAGCCAGCATACACAAACAAAATCAATAAATAAAAATAGATTGTCATTTAACTTGAATTTCTTTTTTCAATTTGAATTAGGAATTAACATCAGTCCATTTATTGTTGGATTTAAGGCATAAAAGAAAAAAAATTAGCCCTGTGGCGTCACACTTCATATTAAAAATACATAACGAACACTTCGAACAACAAACAATCCGCATAAGGAACGCGGTTTAGAGCAAAAATCAACTCACGCAACCAACCATGCCCCACATTATCGTTATCGTTTTGCTGTGGTTCGAACATGGTTCATTGTGCGAATCGATTTTCACCTCAAAACCACCCCATGTAACGAATCGAACATGTGCGCCCACACTTTCAAAAATCAAGGGGGATGAAAACACAAATAAATCTATAGTCAGAAGGAGATGAAAAATCTATAGTGCAAATAAAAATAGGCTTAAAAGGGATTGGAAACATTGGATTAGGCGAGTGGTTTTTTTTTTTGGTTTTTTTTCTTTTTAAGGAGTTTATTGCCAATTTTTTTGTCTGACAGGAACGAATTAAACTCTTTTCTAAAGATTACTATGTAAAAGACAATCTTGCATAACAAACTTATAATTTTATAACGTCCATTTTACAATACAATGGTTTATTAATGTTTAGATAAAATCGATTTTCATCCTTTCGGACATCATCAGTATTTCCAGTTGAAATGTTTAAATGTCTTACAACTTCTATTCATTGTTTTTTGGTTATATTGTTGTCATTATTTGGTTATAGTATTATTATTATAAAATATAGAAGTCTGAACCCCCCTTTTATTTTTTGAACCGAAGCAGATATGTCAATTTTGATGAATCCAATGGATAGGAAGTTGTGGGTGGCCTATCCCATAAAGTGCACTTTTCATCATCCCAAATATGCAAATTAGGACAGGTTCAAAATTTATCTCAAAAACTATAAGGGATAGAGAAACAAACACAATGGCAAACTTGTTCAGCATAAAAAAACAAACAAAACAAAAAAAGAAATCATCCAAATCGGACCAACCAATCACCCACAATCACAATCCGAAGCAGAAGATCATGTTGACCATTTCCGGAACAGTGTAGCTTGCCATCCTGGAATTGTTCTGTCTTGTGTGTGCTGAAACATGCCTTTTATTTGCTTTTCCGCATGAAAGTGAATGAGAGTATGTTAATTTTTTGATTTGCATGCTTTACATAGTGGAAATATCAACATTCAGTTTTCCTTGTGCAGTGTGACTGTTTGTAAGCTACAAACAGTTCACCACGTGATTGTGGGTGATTGTTTGGTCCGATTTGGATGATTTTTTTGTTGTTGTTGTTTTGTTTGTTTTTTTTATGCTGAACAAGTTTGCAATTGTGTTTTTTTCTCTATCCCTTACGGTTTTTGAGATACATTTTGAATGTGTCCTAATTTGCATATTTGGGATGATGAAAGTGCATAATTCACACTAAAATTCTTGATCATAATCATTTTACACAGGTTCAAGGTGAATCATGTTCAAAATTTATCGACAAGTCCATACGTTCACACTACAAAATCTTAATCATGATCAGAGTTACAATTTTGCTGCTAGATGGCATCAGTGGAATTTTTAGTGATACCCACTTTACCGCAGAACTAATCTTCTCAGATTATAAAAATAACTTGGTTTCTTTCTTGTTTCGATTCATAACCGATGTTCTTGAACAAATAAAGAGTTCCTTCTACGTTGACTATTAATGGCACAACGGTGCAATTAGTTCGTATAACTCTTAAATATATAGCGAAGCGGCATTTCTCTGCCATTAGGAAAAGTCTTGGCAAGTGCATTGGATTCTGACAGTTGATCAGCTTAGAACGTGTGTAAGGATTTGATCAGGTTATAGGAATGTGTGTGAAATTACAGTTAATCACGTTTTGTTCAGGTTTGAACAGGTTATTAGGGTTAAAGGTTGTGCATTTTGAATGAAGATCCCCTTATATCCGAGACCATACATTATTCAATAAACTAATTCAACTGAAATTATGAAGAGGGAGGGAGGGAAAGAAAGGGAAAAACTTACCGCTGCATCCTGGTTATTTCCACTAATTCTTAAGGCATCAATAATCTCTTCTTCAACAAATCCCATCTCTTTCAAGTTGTGCAGTGCCTAAGTAATAACGTTTTCAAATCACCTCTTAAAAATTAAGACTCTAAAATACAAATCATACCTTCAAAACAAATAATGAGCATACCTTCCAAATCAAAACAAAACCATACACAATATCATTAAAATCACTAACTATAACCATAGACAGTGCCCCCCCCCCCCCCACTTGTTGTTAGCGACAATGAAACTGCTTGTGGAGTGAGGAGGCGCAGGTGCACAGGCTCAACGATACGATCCCTTCTCTCCTCCCAAAGTATTTTTGGGAATGGGATTACTTTCCGAGTTTCAACATCTTATATCAGTGCCATCTCCTCTTCATTAATGCAACATTAAATCTTATCCCACCTCTCCCGATCAAAACTTAAGAGCATTATGGGCATCCACTTAAATGTAATACATTCATTCAAAACACAAGAAAATGACCAATCAGGAACAACCGCTTATAACCCAGAGAGTAGCCTTAAAATTATCAAGAGAGTGCGTCTTGCTTATTTATTTAAAGAACAACTCCACTCATATCATTGTTTTGCAGAATATCGTTATTTGAAACAAATTAAATACAACTCTAGCAATAGAAAAATTTTAAAACCATTATTTCATTATGAAAATCACTTCCGTCCGGTCTTCACCCTCGCACTCCATTTTGTATCAGCTGACTTGCCACGGCGAGATTAGGCTCCAGTCATAAACATTAGAGAGAATCTCTTCTCATTTGCTCTGCTCATTTCGAAACCTCATGCTTCGCTATCGATCCGACAGTTTTAAAATCTTTGAACATGAAGCGAAAAAATTGCTCGAAGTAGGATGCTGTTCCTACTCTTCGACGGCCAAATATTTTTGGAGTGATCCAGGAGCTACTTAAACGATTAGCTCCTTTGAAGCGTCAGAGAAACCAGACAAAGAATAAACGTAGAGTAAAAGTTCAGAATGGCAGTTCATTCTGCTCACCGTAATAAATAATTCATTTCCACTAATTTTTGTGTAATTCACGTGAGAACAAAACAGCTAGAACACAGTTCTCCCTCTTCCCTGGCAGTGTCATCTGACAGGAGCAATGAGTGGCCCAGACAACTCGGGAAATTGCAGAATGCTGTTCAGAACTTTTCACTTCCTAAAATTGCGTGATTTGTTATCATATATTTTCCCACTATTCTACGCTGGAAAACGCCTATAATAGTAATAATCAGTTTGTGTAGTTTATTAGTTCGTCAGTATTTGTACTTATCTGAATTCAGCCACGTCAGTCTCTGCATCGTTCGTGCTTACGAGATACTGGCGAGATAGCTAAGGTTGATCATGTCCCAGCAGTTCATAACAGTAAGGCTGAACGTCTATGTCGTTTCCAAATGAAACTTCTTCCATGTCCTTTCAAAAGGAATTAAAAAAATCTACATCCGATTCATAACTGGTGTAATGCTCTTGTTAATAAGCATAAAGCATCATAAAATAGTAAACAAATAAAGGAGGACGTCTGTCCCACGAGGACGTCACTTCCTCTTTGTGTAATGGAGCGCGGGAAGTGACCTCGACTTTGGCAATTTTCGTTCGTTTCATGTATTTCGCCTTCGATTTGAAATTTTTCATTTACGCCCCATTATTATTTATATCTTGAACTTTCATTTTAAATAAAGTTGCACATGAGGCTGGAGTTGTCCTTTAATCGAACGATTTCTCTACCAATTTAATTGAGAGGAAAAAATAAAACGAAACAAGGACTCACCCTACTATTTGGCCGAAATCCTTTGCGCTTATATGCTTTAAAAGTCTCTAATATTTCAGCCACAGAGTACAAGCCTTTCTTTTTAGTCACTGGTTGTTTCAGTGGTGATGCAAGAGGTGATGACGTAGCATCGTCACCTTTAGATGACCCAGCCCTGACTCCTAGTCCATTTGCAAATATTAAAAATGTTTCTTCTAAAGATGCTTAATGAAATAAAAAGCATGTGCCATTAAGACTACATATCCCTGGAAAGGCCATCTGCAAACAATGCTCACCTGTGGGGGTTGGGTACGACGTAGTCGTTATTTCCGTCGGACGCACTATCGTCTTGCTCTCGTTGGATGTTCCGTCCATGTCGGACTCTATGTTATTCTCCAAAAGCCATTCCATTGCTTCGACGGGTGACATCCTTAAAGACAAATAAACGTGCGTTTGTACAGACTGCTTAGCAAAACAAATAAGATTTCTTTATAGACGAACTTCCGTGAACTTAAATCTATTTTGCAAAGTTAAAAAAATAAATATGACAGTTCCTTTCTATTTTAAATGTTGTGATTTATACAGGGTGATTCAGAAAAGTAGGTCAAGAACGAAATACCATGTACAGTTTGTAGCAGGGAACAATATTTTTCCTATAAACACGGGTCCGGAAATGCATCCTTACAGAGATAACACAACTTATACGAGATAGGAATGGATGTGCGTTATCCAGACGGCAATGGTAGGCTCCATGTAAATTAGGATCTAAACAAGTAAATAGGTTGTGTTCTCTCCTTTAAAAGAGAGGAAACGAAACATTAACTCCATTGCCGTACAATGGATCGCTTGACTAATGCAAAGCTAGTGGACATGCATCTCGTCTACAGCAAGGCACAGGGTAATGCTACTGAAATGGACAGGATTTACCAACAGTGTTTTCCAGACCGTGATCACCCACATCGGATTGACTACAGATTAAAATTTTCCTTGCTAAAGTTACGCTTTTTTCTCTCACAATGGGACCCTATAGACATGTAATCACGGATTTGGTTGAAATTTTAGGAGGTCACTCTACAACATTAATATTCCTTCTGTGTAAAAGGATTTGACTCGATGGTCTTTCGTTTCAGAGGAAAAGAATAAAATATTTTAAGTTTATTATTGTAGTGCCAGATAAGTCAAGTGGCAAGAAAGGTATACAACTTAACAGCAGTATCGCAGTGGTTAACGTCAGGTTCTGCGTATTTACTGGTCCGGGTTCGATTCCTGCAGTATTGAAATTTTTTTCATTTTTTTTTTCCATTATTTTTTCTTTTTTTTGGGGGGGGGGGTTCGCCATTATTATTTGTTTGCACTTTACATAATAACATTCGCATACATAAGTGATATTGGCAATCTGTGATTTGGCGATGATGATTGCACCTAGACCGTCGATAGTGCGAATAGTTCTTTATAGTTTCTTTTTATTTCACACATCACAGCAATGAATGTCCATGAAAAAACTGTACAACGAATTTTGCATTTTTTTGACCTGTGACATTACTTATGTATAGCTTATGTATTGTAACACCCACCGTGTTACACCCGGTTCGTTGATTACCATATACCATCCGCCTATGAGCAGCCAAAACAAAACGTGGAATAGCTAGAAATCCGCCTATGAGCACCTAGGTGGGGGGGGGGGGGGGCAAGTTACAAATACAAAACTGACATCTCTTTCCTAAATTCTTTTAACATTAACGGGGCAATTATACAGGGTCGGGACACATTAATATGATGGAATGTCCCATGTCATGCAGATGAAAAATCACTGCATATCATTAAAAGCTAACAACGGCAGACGTGTAGTAGCATCCGTTAACACAGCAATTGTCGCCGTCATGGGCAGAGCAAGTGACCTGTCGAACCTCCAAAAGGGGATGATCATTGGCTATCGGGCCAAGGGGAACAACATTTCAGAAACGGCCACCTTTGTGAACTGCTCTAAGGCTGCTGTCATGAAGGTGTACCGCAACTGGACGAACCAGACAGTTTCGAGCAACCGAAGAGGAAACTGTGGCCCACGGGCCATCGATTCTAAAGGCGAGCGTCGGTTATGACGCCTGGCCAAGACCAATCGGCATGCCACTGTTGAGCAACTGACACAGCAAATGAATAGTGGGGCCACTAGGCGTGTCAGCACGAAGACAGTGCAACGATCCCTCTTGAGGTTGGGGCTCCGAAGCAGGCATATCTTAACAGCACCCATGTCGACACCTGTGCATCGCCGAAAACACCTCCATTGCCATCGGACTATTGCCATTGGACCTCGGCCGAGTGGCAAAGGGTTGCTTTCTCTGATGATCACGGTTTCTAAAGGGGGTGGCTGTGGCCTGGTTGTCTCGTCGGTTGACTCGCTGATCAATGGAGTTAAGCAATTTCAGGCCAATAGACTGTGACAGCCAGTGGCTTGAGGACCACTGCTGGGTGGGACGGCTATTTGGGGCACAGTTGTGTGGGGGACTTTAGTCTGACCCATTTGCTGGTTGTCCAGCAGCTGGTAATAGCCACTAGTTTGTTCGTCCGCCAGCAGCTCTTCCATCATGAAACCCCCCGTGCTTCGGAGGGCACGTTAAGCCTTCGGTCCCGGCTGCTACTGTCATCTCGTAGCAGTCGTTATTACTGGGATGGCGCAAAACTCCCTCACAGAAGTGCCGCAGATTATCATTCTGCGATAATCTACCCTCTGTACAAGATAAGATGCCACTAAAAGCCAGAATTCTGCAGACTCTACCTTTGGAAAGTAGGTAAATCCAAATTCTTGCGCACCGGGAAAACCTGGTGGTGCAAAAATTAAACATGCTCCATTTGTCACGATGCCTAAGTGCAAATTTTAATGATAGCAGCTGTACATTTCAGGAAATTGTGGGTATCACCTCATATAGACAGTCCACTGGTTTGGTTATTCTCTGTATAACAAAGAGAAAAAAAAAAAAAAAAAAAAGAGAGAGAGCGAGAGAGAGAGATGAGAAAGAAAGTGCTTACTTATTTAATTTCAGGGCTTTAATAGCTTTTGATTCAGGAAAGCCCATATCCGTTAACTGTTTCACAACATTAGGATCTATATCCCCAACATTCTGATCCTCCATTTTCTCTGTAAATATCATCACGTAAATATTCATACATACCAATAGTTTAAATAACTTTTAAAGTTAGAGCTTGGGAAAAAAAACAAAACAATTTTTTTACCTTGCATGCTTTTAAATATTGGAAGTACATCGGGATTTTTGCACAATATTTTCTGGGAAGCATCCACAAGAGAAATAAGGATCTTTCTCAGCTCCGTCTGAAACTTGAAATATGCACCAATCCCATGAGCGATATATCGAGTTATTGTTAGCAGCATTAACAATAATCACAGATTCCTATCTTATTTGCATTATCGAAAGCTTCTGCAACAAAGCTCACAATTGTTTTTATACGATTTTGAAATCATGCATGCATTCAATTTTTATAACAACATTTCATGAAAGAAAAGCAGGCATAAAAAAATAAAAATATATCTAAAACTCACATCAACTACAGCCGTAGTGTCATCAGAAGTACGAGCAAAATTGCGAGGTTCAAGATTGGCAGTTTTTTTTGCAATGGCTGCTTCGTCAGGGCCTTTTTGCTTGCTATCTCTCTACAAAACAACAAATTATTTCACTATTGGTTTATGTTATGTATGTAGAGACAAGAGCACAGACAATTCAGATAAAAATTGAAAAAAAAAGTAGCAAAACTAAAAATTCTTAAAAGAAAAACTGGGCATATCCAAACTTCAATTGTCAAATTTGTTTAAATTTTATTGGAATCCACTTCTAGCGAATAATAGAGCAAAGGCGGCACAGGGAACCTTAGAGCCTCCAGGAAGGCAATAATGTGGCGAACGACAGCCAGCGAAACCAATATCCAGCAAAAGATAGTTCTGCAAGTTAGTTGTTACATTCTCACACATGGCTGCTAACCTCCTATAGCCGTTTTGTAAAGTGCAACAATTTTTGAGCTTCTTGGAATCGTCGCCTGCAAGACGCGTCGTGATTAGCACGCAAGCGCATTCATTTTCCATTTAGCGACTTTCAAACGTTATCCCGACTCTGGTCTGATATGACTGGTCGAGTCACTGCAAACAATTGTCTCTCTCTCAAGACAACAGAAAAAGAGGATATCGACCACTCCAATCACGTTCACGCTTTGAATTTATTACTACACCATTTTTACTTTACCCAGAATCCATAGTGAAATAGTTTGCACCTGATTGGCTAGATCTGAGAAGACGCCTGAAAAAACACGTAAAAATCTGGCCATGCCAAATCTTGAAAAGACGTGTGACAGGCAGCTGACAGATACAGACCAACACCACCTGAGCCCGAAAACGTCACACTCAAAAGCCCGAGCGCGAAAACGTCATACATTGTTACATCACCTACGGTAGGGTATTGTTAATCATATTTCTCCCAATAATAAGCCCGAAAGAAATTGTCCCTACCGTAGGCAATGTAACAATGTATTATTTTTCCGTGAGCAGGCTTTCTCTCTAGGCGGTATTGTACAGACACTTAACAGATGCCAATTGGAAAACAAGTGTGTTTTTCATAAATACACAAAAAAAGACCCAGACGCCTAACAAACGCCTAACAAGAGTCGCTAAATGGAAAATAGGCTTATGGGTGTCCAAAGCAGCCATTCCTTCCTTCCAAAAATACACGCTGTCCTGCTACTTATCGCGAGTTATAAGTTGGGGGGGGGGGGGTATTAATTTTGAATAATCAAGTAATTAAGTATAAACAGTATGTAAAACTGCAAAGTCTAATTAGAATGTTTACTCACATCATCCTGTGGGTCTGGATTCAGTCCCATTGAAAATCTTTTCTTCAACAGGAGCAATTCATCTGTAATAAATTTATATATTAACTTTTGTTCTTAAAAATCATGTTTCAACTGGAAACTAGAAAACTACATAGCACCCTTGCATTGGATAGGGCTTCAATGACTAATTAAATACAGAAAAGGCACAATGCAATTGTGCGTCTGCTGCAACATGATCAGTAATTAATAATAAATAGAGTTCAGAACTGAATTTCCAAATGGTGACAAAAGCACGGATGAAGACCTTTTGGTAAAACAAGCAAAAAAGTACTGATCATACTTCACGTCAAACAAAATTATCAACGGCATCCAAGAAGCATTTGTGCACAAGAAATCCTCGAGAAGAGCATCATACCAACTGGATTATCCAGTTTAAAAACTGTCTTCCATACACAACAAGAAATTAATCCTCCCGAGGAAGGTATAGGAAAGTAGCGGAAGCGCTGAGGTCATCTATTTTTACCCTTCTATCTGCACTTTTTAACCCCCCCCCCCCCCAATTTTTTAATCAAACATTTTTTTTTAATTGAAAATGAAAAAGAGCTCTATCTTCTTTCGTTTTTCATCATTTCCGAATGAATGATATATGACATGCCATATGTTGACTTAGTTCTAAAGACCAAGTGACTTCCACCCCCACAACTACAATTTGGCCCAAGTTTACAGTAATGTTGATCTTGCTTAGAGAAATCTGCACATCAAATCTCACTCCTTTATATGCATAAGTATGCGTAGAACATTTGGTCCCCTCTAATTTCTGCCCCTGAAACTCCAACCCCAGTGGATCAATCAAAACCAAACTAAATAGTGATGATGCACATGCCCATAGTAAGCTACATACCGAATTTCAACCTTCTATCTCAAAAAATGCGGAAATTATGAAGGAGACGGACGGACATTGTGAAAACAATAAGTAGCTCCATTCTTCCGCTACTTAATAAACAAGGTTTCCACACATGAAGGGTTCAAAGCTGATGCGGACCAAGTCCATGCACCCTAATTCTAGATACTGTTTAAAAATGTTTGTTGTTAATTGTAATTCAAATAATGTTATGGTCATTAGAACTTTACCTCAATTTAAGTCCGATTTAAATTCAATTCCATGCAGATCAAAAGTTGTTTTTTGGACTTGGTTCACTTTAGATCTGAACATCTCGTACATCAAAATTGTAGAATCAACTAATGTTGATAAACGGTACCTCATATGTGCTTTACCGACAAAGCAATCTTTTGTGTATCTGATGAGGTCAATAGCATAATGCAGGATTTGGGTTAAGGGAAAACCCTCATGCTGCAAGGGAACACCATCAGGATATACCAAAAGTTAAGAAATGCAAGATAAAATTACTCCATTTTTGTTTGCCATCAACTTGGAAACTATTCGGAAAAACAGTTTAAGGTACGTAGAATCTGGTAAAGAAAAAATTTTGAAAACATATAGAGTAGTTTTGTTTTTATTACGAGGGTTGTACCAAAAGTAAGGTTCCCAATGAGCTACAGCCTCGAGGGAAGGTGCTAGGCTAAATCCGACAACAGTGCCGTGCGCAGTGGTTCCCGCACTCTCGAGCCCACTCTCGAGCGATTCGCTACGGCGCTCAGTGTTCGCTTGGCAGCCGTCAGAGATGGAAGTGTTGATCGCCGCTCCCGCCAAGTGCGAGGTTCGAGCAGTAATTCGGTTTCTCCACGCAAGGAAGTTACCGCCCGTGGAGATTCATCGGCAACTGACTGAGGTTTATGGTGAAAAGTGCATGTCCGTTCAGCACGTCCGAAAATAGTGCAGGGCTTTTGCTGAGGGTCGCACGGAAGTTCACGATGAAGAACGGAGTGGAAGACCGCCGGTTTCGGATTCGATTGCCCAGAAGATCGACAGTGAGCTGCTGAAAGATCGGAGGGTCACTGTCGTGAACTTGTTGCACGCATTCCTGAAGGTTCCCACGGCACACGCTTCCTCGACGGATTGGCGGGAGACTTCTTCGACTTAGGAATACAAAAGCTGGAGGACCGTCTTCAAAAGTGTGTCGAAAAAAATGGAGACTATGTTGAAAAATAGACAACAGTGTAAGCTTTTCAACGATGTATAAATTAATAACAATAAACAATGTTTTCTACTTGTAAAAAATATGGGAACCTTACTTTTGGTACAACCCTCGTACAAAACAGACCTTACTTTCCGAAAACTCTCGTAACTCCACTCAATCTTTTCGCGAGGGGCTACTTAAGAGAAGAGGTCTACAAACTATAGATCCTCGTTTTGGAGATTTTGCAGCAGAGGATTATCAACATTATTACAACTGCAACACGGTGTACAATGTGAAATCTATTATCATCTGGACATGCTAAGAGCAGCAAATGTGGAAAATGTCAAACATCTCTATAATTTTTTTTTTCTGGATATAAAGCTTGGTTCCCACTGGCAGAAAACAAGAGAGCAGAAACCAGGGCGTATTTTTTTCTGCCTTTTTACTTTCTGCTCCTGCAGGTGTCCCACATGGCAGAAACTCAAAAGGATAAGATAGCAGAAGTTTTGCCCAACACAAATGCACTGCACTGAAGCCGTCGATCGATCTAAACGGTCAGCTTCGACTGCACACTGTATGTACACAGTTCGTTCAATCCTCATCAATCATCACATCAAATTTTTGCATTCAAATGTTGTTTATTCAATTTAATTTGATTAATTAATTAATAAATGTATATTTTGCACTTCTATTAGCGCTTCTACATCAATTTTCTTGCTCAGCCTCTTCACCTTTGTGAGCTGAGTGTCAGACATTTTTATTTTGTGTGAGAGAGAGAGAGAGAGAGAGGACGTCACTGTGACGTCACTGCAGAGATCGTTTTCTATTGGCTGAGCAATCGTTTCTGCCCTGCTTGTACCACAAAAGTTGAACTCAACCCAATTCTAAAAAGCAGAAATTTTCAGTCGGGCAGAACAGACGAAAACGGGAAGTGACATCATAAAATTTTTCTGCTTTGTGGTTTCTGCCGTTGTTTTTACGCATGTGGGAACCACGCTTTACTTAAGCTTGTAATGAGGTATTTTATAATAATGTACATAATGCTAAGAATTTTTCAGATAAATGTCTGGCAATGTGAAAGTTCATGGTTTATAAATTTTGCATTAAGGTGTTCCAAGAAGTAGCTGCAAGAAAATAAATCAGTCTTATAATTTAATATTTCCAAAGTGCATTTTTTAAAATGCAAAGCTTTATTTAAAGGACAACTCCAGCCTAATATACAACTTTATTTAAAATGAAAGTTCGAGATATAAATAATAACCTGGCATAAATGAAAAATTTCAAATCGAACGTGAAATATATAAAACGAACGAAAATCACAAAGGCCAAGAGGAAGTGATGGCATCAGGAGATTAATCGAAGTGCTTTCTTTATGATCGCTTACGCTTTTTACGATGGTAGGCACGATTTAATTTAATTAGGGATCGCTATGGAAGAACTTCTCTCTAAAATTTATGGAACTGGAGCCTAATCTAGTCCCTCCGTGACATCGATCTTAGATGTCAGCTGATACAAAATGGAGTGCCAGGAAGTAGCTTTAAATGCGATTTTCAAAATGAAATAATGGTTTTAAAATTTGTCTATTGCTGCAGTTGTTTTTTATTTGTTTCAAATAATATATTCTGCCAAAAAAAATTTTGAGTGGAGTTGTCCTTTAATAAGAGTTTGGATTCAAATGCAAATTTGCTTTTGATCCAGAAAGAAATTCAGCATCTGAACTGTAATTTTAGAATACCATTAATAGAATAAATGTGAACTATGACCCAAGAGTTTTGACTTGGAAGTTTTAAAACAAATATATCTTCAAATTTTTGAGCACAAATTCTCGTTATTCTTCAAAATATATTCTTCTCCAATTAATAAACTTGTCTGGGCAATTTTTATTTTTAATGCTGTACCTGTATGTCAGAAGTATTGGCCCTGACTGTTGAGGCACTTGTCCCACTGCGACACAAGGCGGTGAATGGTCGTCTCGTAAAATTCCCGGGGCTGCGTTGAGAACCAGTTCCATACGTACTGCTTGACGTCGTTGTCCGAGGTGAATCGTTTGCCCCTCAGAGCCTTTTTTAGGAGACCAAAAATGGCGTAATCGCAGGGAGTGAGGTCTGGACTCTATGGAGGGTGACCGAGAACCTCCCATTTGAATTTCGGCAAGATTGCCGTGATTGTGTCGCCTTGACCCTTGCAAGGGACATGCAGTGTTCACCGTACACTTCTAACACCTCTTTGCTCTTCTTTTGACGCCTCCATTTCACTTATTCACTACTTATACAACGCGAATGACAGTTGGACGATTGACGCTTCTGCTTCCTTTGATAGTCACGTGACTTCCACCATCGCCCTCTAGCAGTGGGCTGTGAACTTCCGCGCTCTTGTCAGAACCACTTTTTGTTACAGACGCAACGATATCACCATTCTGCACATTCCAGACTATGGCTCGTTTCTTTCTGAACCCTCCTTATATATCACTTTCAAACAGTATCATTATTTAGTAAATGTAAAGGGTGGTGAAGCAAGGTACCGTCTTTTTTTGGTTCAGTAAACTCCTCCTGCTGACCATTTTCTGTACTCCAAAATTCATGCCAGACAAGCAAATTAACCTGGGCTGCTTTCCTTGACTTGAAACATCAATGCAAACTGTCGCATACGACTTCAAAATGACATAGCATTATTGAAGAAGCTTTCAACAACTTCAATGAAGTCAGATCGATGCAAGTTTCATTGATGCTGCGTGTCGAGGAAACCACCACTTGAGGAGTATATTTCAAGATTATCATTCTTAAACGACTTCAATTTATAATTGTGCTCGGAGTTATGTATGTTTTATGATTTTAGTCTCAAAACTTCCAAATGGCATCTTGTGAATTCCCCAGATGTCGATGACAGAACGAAAACCCTTAAGACCTTGAATGAGCTCAAAGTGCGACTTGTACATTTATCGTGCTATTTTTGTCTTCATGCTATTTTAACAATTGCGGTAAAAGGTTACTTGGGTTTAAAGACAGTTCTGGAAAAAATTCCACTTAGGTTAACCTTTTTATATATGGATGTGGCTTAAGTCAGTGAAACCTCCCATAGCGGACACCTCTAATTAAGGGACAGTTTAACAAGGCTCGGTCTCTTTGATAGGAACTCTTGTTTTCCCTCTAAATAAAGGACACTTCTATTTAGCGGATTCTTGGTTCCATCGGTGTCCACTATTTGGAGGTTTCACTGTATTTACAAAGAACTTAGTAATTTTTAACATGAGCATTCAAGCTGATATGGGTAATCTACCAATCTAGATCGATTTTAACACGTTCTCGTGTCTTTCTGGATTACCGTTGTCTTTGAGATGCTCTTGGAGAACAGTGTTGTCGTCGACAAGGGCTCTTCCCTCGGCGACGGAGACTAGCTTGTAGCTGCCGACGACTTTGAGGCTTTCGACGGGGCTGAGGAAGTGGCCGAGAGCCATCACCTTGAGTTTTTCGACCGAAGAGTCCGGCGCCACTTCCAGCTGCCACGTGGCTCCGTCCGCCCCGTTGACGACGCACACCCGTATCGCCGCTGGCCCACCGCTGCCGCTGAAAATACTCGTTTCCGAGACGAACATTTTGCTCACTTCCTCGGCTAGACGACTGCGCTTGCTTTTTCTCCCGAGGCACAGCATAAATGACCAAATGGTCTCATACCAATCGAAAAGAGATCAGAGACGCAACCGTGCATAAACTCGTGGAGTGTTTCGGGGGATCTCGAGCTATCGGTAAGATGGTTCAGCATTTGATATCAATGAATCCGTCCAACGCGAATTAGATAAGGAAACGCTATTCGTCTTAGCTAAGGGTTACTCATTCTCTGTTCGTCTGCCCGTTGTTCCCTTCGATGCTTCCTAAAATCACGATCACAAAAAACACCACTTTTTAGCAGAGCTCAAACCACAAATTCGATTATTTATTATTCTAATCTATTGGCAATCAAAACATTATTAAAATCACTTGGTATCCATTTAAGGCAAATACTTACTCCGAACTCAAATTCGTTCGTTCGTTCTGTTCAATATTTCCTAAAACAAGAGCCACAAAAAATAGGCTTACTTAAGCGAGGCTCAAATTGAAAATTCTAGATAATTTGTAGGGAAATAAATCTTTATTAAACTTATTCCATTTCCATTTATGCGATCTCTTATTCGATTACCTGAAGCTATTATTTTGTCGTGCGATGCCAAAATCCTGTCAGTGTTTACGATGAAATAGGGGAAGCAGATACATCATCGTTCATTCGTTTGCGTCGGCAACTTGGAAAAACCGATTCGTCGCGGGTAGCAAAGCCGAAGGAACGAACTGACGATTGCAGCAGCGCCGAAACGACTGCACTTTCACTTTCATACGAAACGGAAGAATTTTTTTTTTCAACAAAGGATCTCGTTATTGAGATCTACTTCTTTCGTTAACATGGAACTATCCTTTCCTCTTTCCTTTTCCCCCCTCATTTGAGGGTAGGGGTTTCTTGAGCTTGTCTCTATCCAGTTGGGCATCATGAATAAGGATCGCCTAGGCCAGCAATAAATTAGCCTTTCCATACCCACTTGCATTTTCCCCATTCACTAATGGAAGAGGTTTTTAAAGTAGTGAATTTTCGGTCTGTGATAATGTTTATTTTACGATCGCAGTTCCCCCTAATGAAAATTAAAAAAAAGTAGATAGCACATCAAATAAAAATTCAAAGCACAATGCCCTTTTTGGAATTGCAATATGATGGCCATCGTCACAGCTCATGAGCGAGTGCTTTGGTTTATATTTATCAAAACCCAAATCAGAAAAATATCAGGTTGTTGCAAAAGTTTTTTCCGGATTTTTATTCCAACACAAAAACGATTGAACTTGAATGACAAATTCAGCTCATGCAGATGCCGGGCAATGGTTGAAAAGTGAACCTTGAACTGTTCTGCGAATTCCCTCGTTTTTACATTGTGATCTTCATAAATTGCTTGGCGTAGATCACCATCTGAAATCATGATTGGCCGACCAGAGAGGTGCATCTTGAAGAGTGCTATCTCCGCATCTGAACCAGCGATACCATTCTTCGATTATACGTAAACTAACAGTGCCATTGCGCAGCACTGATCTTTCCAGAATACTCATAGAAGATTATTGCTCGAATATGCTCGTGTGAAAGGTCCATTTCAGACCGTTGATGGCACTCACAGATGTATAGTCAGAAAGCTGATTCTTGGATGTAATATAGCAAAGATATTCAGGCATTGAATGCAATAATTTGTGAACACCCCCCTCGGAAAATGAGCCCTTCTTGGGCACGGGTTCTAGAACCGGAAGAAACTTTTGCAGCAACCTGATATAATTCGTTATATCACTGAAAAAACTAACATTTCATAAAAAGATTATCCTTTGTCAAAAGCAAGTGTACCCTCAATCCAAAATGTCAGTTTTTTCCAGGGTCTTACCACCCTGTGGTCAATTTTTGTTTTATTCCAAGGTTTTGTTTCTTATCCTTCATTTCTTCCGCATCCATCATCTATACACTGAGTGGGCAAAAACAAACCTCGCCACTGAAAATTTCTAAGTCCAATGGAAACGGTCCACAAAGGAGTGAGCAATTCTAGAAGGAAGAACGCTACCATTAATTAAGGCAGGCGTTCCATTTAACGTTAACGCCCGACTTAATTAATGGTAGCGTTCTTCCTTCTAGAATCGCTCACCCCTTTGTGGACAGTTTCCATTGGACTTAGAAATTTTCAGTGGCGAGTTTTTTTTGGCCCACCCTGTATATATAGTGCACTTTCAACGCCTCCTATAAAGAAAACCTCCGCACTGAAACATCATACATTGTTACATCATCATACATCGTTCTTTGTTAATCATATTTCTACCAATAATAAGCTTCAAGTGTGGTTGACTTATGATGATGTAACAATGTATGACATCTCTGT
>JAHWFO010047017.1:420876-436241 GCA_023313115.1 Rhysida immarginata | reverse complement strand
CATGGCCTATAATATGTGTCTCCAACAAAAAGTTGTTTTTGTCCATTGCCATAGACACTTTTGATCTCTACTGAGAGCTCTCTCTGAATTTAATGACACTTCAGGGCAATGTGCTCTTCTTGTTGCTGCATCATTTGTTAAGAGAAAATTAAAATTCACTCCTTCACTTATAATACTGCGTTTCGAGCTAACCAATCATCCTCTGCATCCGAATATACGCATTTACCTCGCTTAATATCTGCCTAGCTAATAAACAACCTCATAATAAAAGTGAAAACAGTTGTCAGGTTCAATACGTAGGTGGGGACATTGTATGGAGGTGTTAGCAAGATGAGCGTGGTAATGCGATCAGAATCGCTGTCCACACCTGTCATTGAGTGTGCTCTCGTAGAAAACAGTACTCGTTAATTAATGTATAATTTATTTGCTCACTCTTGTTATTGCACTCTGTAAATCGCGAGTTATTTTACGAGGCACCTGTCGTCACGTGTACAGGTAGGTAGAGGGCGCTCGTTGCGCTATGCCACCTGATTATGACACACGATTGACGACCGGTGACTACCAGGCAATCTGCAATCGTAGTAGATAACAAGACGAGAGTCCGCCTTTATCGTTCAGATAAGATTCCGTCCTAAATTTAGCTCTACTCATCTTTTTCCCTCAACGGGTAGAAGATTATCTCATGAAGTAAACGTTTTTGTAGTTTGAGTTAGGGAAAAGTTTCTGTTTCGATTTTAAAGCGTGGGGAAAGAAACTACCGACCAACATGAATCCCTCCCTCAATTCGATCCAACTTGCAGGTGAGTTTCGATATTGTCAACATCTTTTGCTCGTTTTCTAATGATGTATGCGAGGATTGTAAAGGAATTTGGGTATTCAGCAATGCGTATCTTGAAGCATGCGTCGTCATGGAATGCGTGACAAAAACAAAAAATTGGCCAAGCAAGTGGTGAACGGTGCGACCTTTTTGAGGATTTTCTTTTTGTCTTATCTTTTCCCTTCACCCCCAGGTGAACGAGTGAGGCACAAAGTTGAGCTTTGCTTTTTTCCTTGTTGAGATTCATTTCCCATTATTCTGCGCTATGACAATTTAATTTCATTCTCCGATTCATCGTACGTTTTAAAAGGAATTTTTCGTGGACGTAGAGAAGAGTAATCACAACTGCCAACGCGAGCGAGGAAGCAAAGGAATTAGTGAACGATTTGTGATCAGTGGCTCTCCATGTGGAATCGGGGGAGGGAGTGACAGAGCTGTATAGTTGATTGTTCATTACGAGTAATTACCTATGCTCGTGATGTTGCGTAATTCTAGTTTGTTTGAGATTTTTTTTTACATAACAACCCCTGATCGTGAAAGTTACTAAATAAAGAGTGAAATTAAAAAATGAATACTTTTGATTGGCCTGAGGAATTTTTTATGGGTATTTTTTTTTTTTTTTTTTTTTATAAAAAATAAAATATTTGATGCATAGCACCCTTAACCTTCATCTTCCATTTGGCAGTGGAACATTTAGACTTCAATGAGGATGTGCAAAGCTCGAAGAGGAAGATTCTTGTTCAAAATGAGTGAGTTTGGATGAAAATGAGGGAGATTTGAAAAAAGTGGTCATAAAACAGAAAAAAATTGAAAACCTTTTATTAAAATATTTTCACCTAGCTGTGTCTTTGTGTTTGTCATTGTATTCTTGGCTGCCTTCTTTGCACTTGAAAGAACTTCTTCTGTCGCACAGTGGTCCAAAATCCAATTCGAAAAGCTGGCCAAAATTCAAAAAAATCAATTTCGAATTTTCTAAAATACTAGCTGAAGAAAAGTATAGCCTTTTTGATGAGGCGTATGGGAAATCTTAAAGTGGAATATTTATGGCTAAGGATGAGTCAACACACACTTGTTTAGGTAAACAATAAATAGTTTATTAATGACAGTAAAAAGAAACTAAAACGCAAAACAGATTCTAAGGTTAAACATGGTAGAAGTTAAAATTATATGAATTCAAGTATTAGTACAAAAAAATGAATATTTTACGCAATGGAGTGGGAGTATAGCCTCGGCGACTCGCTATGTACAGTTAACAGCCTAGACATATGGTTCTGCAGATAAAATATTCAGATATGGAGAAAAACAGCAAAGATTGTACTGTCTGAACGAAATAGGCTTCGTAGCCAAGCTTGAACATGGAGAGACTGCAAACAAACGAGCTACGGGTCGAAATCAACATGGACACCCATGAAACGTGGGGACCTCGTCGACAAACTCGTAATTGCAATCTTAAGGCTAAAGCAATAACAAAAAAACACTAGCAAAGTGAGTGCCATCGTGGGCTGCACAAGGAGAGAAATGGAGAAATTTAGTCGCAGACCAATGGCGAGAGAAGATGACGAGAGAATGTACTACACAATTAAAAAAATGGAACACTGATTGCGCAACAATCAGACAGTACAACATCTCGCGACCGAGTTAATTAGTTGCGAAGGAAATTGCCGCACGAGACCAAGAACACGCATCATACACATTCGAAAAATAGAATTTGCGACAACAATGGTTCCCGTGCTACAACAATGAATTGCTTAATTCTAATCATAGAGATAGATATATACCAGAGGAGGAAACTATTGAAAAAAGCGTCTGTCAACGGATAGGGTGCCACTGGTGGTGCTACAATCCCAGTCAGTCATAAAATAGCAAACAACAAGCTAAACTCAATGCATAATTGATTGAAAATTTTATATAAATTAATAAAACTTTGATATGTTTTTTTTAATTTTTGGATATTGGTGAAATAACAAGTTATTACAGTTTATGGACATATTTAGATTGCTCGAATGTAGAAATAAAATTGAATTGTATTCACTTTTTTTTTTCCTGTCTACTGTAAGGATAGCAGTATACCAATACTTAGTGTATTTTCCCGGTTTGAAAGTGGCTTCTTTTAAAGGCCGGAATTTGAGGCGCGGTCATGTGATCCCAGTAAAAAGAAATAGAAAACTTTCTGGAAGGATTACCTTATAAATTTCAGATGAAGAAACTGATTCAGAATAGGATAACGTAATTATAATTTTAAGAAATACATTAGTGCAAGAAAAAGTAAATAAATGTAATATAGATTACATTTGCAAACTAAAGGAATAAATGGAAGGAAAAGAGGCTTGGTCTCAGTTATAGGCATGCGATTTTCAATAGGATTAAAAAATTGATCCCTATGATTAATTGTAGTTCTCGTGAACTCAGTTTTATCATTGAGCTTATTTAAACTTTTTTTTTTGTAATAACACCATCAGATGAAACACAGATGAAATACAGAAGAAACGTGTCTCTCTGTGTTCGTGTAACATTTCTCCACTAGATCTTCGTTTCTTCTGTGTTTCATCTGTGTTTCACTTGTGTTTCATCTACATAAGCTCCACAAGACCTTTGTTTCAATTGTGTTTCGTCTTTCAACATTTACATTTATCAATTGGGTGACTTTTTTTCATTGTTTCTATTATTTATTTTATTTGTTTTCTTTTAATTAAATGGAGTTTTATTTATGTTTTAATTAATATATTTTATCACAACTCCTACTCTTATATAATAATTTATTCAATACAAATTGTACCAATTTCATAAAAAATAAATTATTTATTAAATTAGAGTTCTGTGTAATTGCATTAAAGATATGAAAATATGCTGTGAATCTTATTTTGTTCTGATTGCTCTGCCTTTCTCAGCTAAATGCGAGTAGAGTTGCCTGACCAGCCAGCCATCTTGAATTTCGCAGATAGTACGGAAAAAGCTATGAGTTGCATTTCCCTGATTCTAATTACAGGCCATGAATAAAAATAACATTTTTAAATTATAAAAAATATTATAATCCACTACGAGATTTAATGCATAAATTGCGATTTCCCGAACACTTTTCATATTTATGTATATAGAAAATAAAAGGTACACCGTGATTCCACGCGAAAGACTTAGTCATTGTTGATGCAGCTTCACAACAATCGCAAAAGTCTTCATTAAACAAAGCAAACGATGACGTCACAATTTGTAATGCTGAAAAAAATCCCATTCAGATAAAAGTTGCACTGTATTCCCGCACAAAAGACTTGCAATCATTGTTGATGACGCTTCACTGAACAATCGCAGAAGTCTTCATTAAACAAAGCAAACGTCACAGTTTTTTAACACTAGCAAAAAAACCCATTCAGCTCCAGGTAGATTGAATTTTAGAAATAAACTATAATGGAAAGGAAAAAATAAAAAAATCCTTTCTTAGCAAGCATCTAGAAACCAAGAGAAATGTACTAGCCAAATTTCAAGTGTGTAGGCTTCATAGTTCTGGAGATTGATTTTGTGATGAATGAATGAATGAGTGTATAGTTTTCGCTCGCTCTTTTAGTACAGATTATTAGTGTTTCAGAAAGAGAACTAAATTTATCATCGAATGTTACCAATCTCAGATTTATATTTTTTATTACCAGAAGCTAATGAATTACTAGAATTTCCAGCAATTCATAGTGCAACTACAGATGAGATATATAGCGATTTCGATAGTGAACTTCAGGAACGGAATTTGATTTTGACTTTTATTGCGAGCCTGATATTGATTTTGATTTTTGCCTTTAAAATAAAGATTTATTTTTTAAATGTACGAAATATATATAATAGTTTTATTTTTTTCCTTCACAGCGACATGAAAGATCATACTCCTAATATATCAGTTTTTGCCAAATTTAGACGTTTTTGGCATTCAAATTTGTCAATTTGTTTGTTATGCTGTTTACAGTTATTTAGACCTCTAAAACCGCAATGTACCAACTTTCGTTTAAATCTAATGTCGAATAATTTTTGACATTTTGGCCAGCTTTTCGGGATTTTGGACCACTATGTGTCGGTTTTGTAATAGTCACACAAAAATTCACACAAAGTTTTGTAATAGTCATAAGAGATTTTGAAAGTGATAAACTATTCCTTAAATCTGTTTTTTTTTTTTTTTTTTTTTTTTTCTTCCTCTGCATTGGAATGTGTTATACTGACTGGTTATTGTTAAAAAATAATTAATTCGATTAAGGTGCATTTTGTGGGAGAAAAAGAGAGCCCTGTATTCATGCAGGAGATGCTTCCCAAATGCAGATACACAGATCAGTAACTAAATTCTTTAGATAGATAATGACACTATCAGAAACATTCAAAGATATTTAAAATTGTCTTTGAAGAGATGGTAGGGATGTCCTTCATTTGTTGAATCTACTTTTATCATCATGAGAAGGTCAAAGCAGAGAAATGGATATGGGGATATACAAATCTGATGTCTAGTAGCGATAGATGATAGAATAGACAGAAAAGACAATCTTCTTTAGTTCATAATATCCAAGAGGGTGTGGCAAAGATCATGTAAAAGATATTTATTTTTTAACCGCAAAACAAAATAGGGTGAGAGCAAATTTTTTGTCTCTGGTCCCACTGGAGGTTAATCCGTCACTGGGGATGACATAACATTGTGGATTCAATCATCGAGAGAGTGTGGTAAAAGATTAAATAGCCAGAAAACTGGGGAATAACTGGGTATATTCAAAATGCAATGAAACGTGTCCTGAATGAGAAAAAAAAAATGTTGCATTACTTAAATACACCGCTCGTATATTTATAAATTGTTTTTACTGTTTATAGTTCCTCAATAAATGATTCAAAAAGCAGAAAATAATATACAAGATAAATAACAGGCCAACGATGAAAACATTTTTTGAATGAATTTGCCTTATTCTTGCCTTTTTTGTGTGTGCTGAATTCATCTGCTTTTAGATTTTTTCCTGTCACACTACATTTCTAAGGTATGCACATAAAGACTGCAATGTTAAAGCAATGGGTGTGAAGAAGACCAGATTCAATGTTAAAGTATATTTTTGGGCACAAAGGAACTAAAGGTCCCAAATTTTGAATAATTTAAAATGCTTCATTGAAAAACAAGAAATCTGTGAGTGATAGAAAAAACTGAGGTCAGATATAGATTCAGCACAAAAAAAAAAAAAAAAAAAAGCCTAAGATGTAGATCTTACATTAAAAAGGTTTTTAAAAAGTTGTTTTTTGTCAGCCTGACTAGTTCAGCCTGAAATATCAATCGTAGAAGATTAAGTAAAACAGGCAGTTTTAGTTTAATATGATCTGTCTTTATCTCTCATTTGAGGCTAATGATCATTTAAATTTTGATGATTACCATTGCGTTGCCATTCAGAATGTGGTCCCTTCTATTCCATCACTCAAATTTTTCTTATCACTTAGAATTTTTTTTTAAGTTAGCAATTAAAACTTTACAATAAATTAGAAGAACAAAATAGAACAGTCAAGCCGTTTGGTATTCAGAATTTCTGAGGAGATAATTGCAGAACGTTAAGTTTATTTTAAGTGGACCCTATATTCCTTTTCTCAACTGTAAATTAATCCATAAAGTTGTACTCTAGTATGTTTATCACATCTATTTTTCTTGTTTATTCTGTTGAATTTGCATATTATGATGGAAGTAAAATTAATGTATTTTTTTCTGTTGCAGCTCCTTTACTCACATTGCTGTGGCTTATTGCAAGAGTGGCTTCAGGTAATTATAAACTTACTTTACAGAGATCCTTTAAAATGTAAAAGCTTTCCAAAATTTTTAAGAATTTCTTCCTCTTTATTTCCTGATACACTCCTACATAGAACCATAAATACAGCAGATGAATCTTATGAAATTAAAACTTGTGTACATAAGACTTTGAATGCTTTTAAACAGATTTATCTAGATGTGAACAGGATAATAATTTACTTTTTAAAATCATTTTAGATCAAACACAATGAAAATAATTTTTTGTCATAAACAAGCCAAAATAATTATTTGTCAAAAGTTTTGGATAGAGGACAGAAACCATAATAATAATTTCATTGAAATGGTATTTTTTTAATTAAGAATATAACAATTAAACTTGTTCTCAGAGGTTTATTTATTTTTCTTAGTTAAGAATTTTTTTGTCTTTTGAACATTTGAAACAATTCTACTTCAAAGGGGTATGATGGGATACATAGAGAAGCAGCACTACATTGTGATCAGAATCCATACAAATGCATGCAGTGCATGAACACCATTACTGATCTTGCTACAAGTATACGTCTGTCCTTGTTCATCACGGTTTCGTTTATCACTGATCCAGGTTATCATGGTATCCTTGATTGTGACCCTTGTCATGCTTTTCATGGATCAGCGAACGGTCGCGATAGTAACCTGGAAAACAAATTTATAGAATTACAATCAAATCTTGTTAATATGAATCTCAGGAGACCAGAAATTTTGTTCTTATTATTCTGGATTCGTATTATTTGATAATGAATGGAAACACCGATGTCAGGACCCGCTTGTGATGGTGTCGTAGATAGTGATATCTAATGACTGATAGAAAGGAAGTAAGGCCCCGTGAGCAGGAGCTGATCGAGTAAGCCCGAAAGTGTTATGATACGTATTTTCAGTGGTATAGCGACGGGGAGGCAGGAGGGGCATGTTGCCCCAGACGCCAGTCTTTAATACCTTGGGGGGAGGAAGGGCGTGACAACACAATATGATAACATGGGATGAAACAACGAATACCACATAGTTTAGAAGGTGTTGCATTTACCCATTGCATACTCTTCACAGTGGTTTTTATTATTTATTGATAATTTCATATATGTATTGCATATAAAATTTTACTGAAATATTAAATTGTGACGTCGCCCGCCCATCACTATTATCAACCACCCAGCTAAATACTGGAATAATAGCTGGATGGGACTTGTCAGGGGTTGAGGCACCGCAGAGGGCAAACGCGTCAAAGGTGTTGTAAACTTAAATTCACAAATTGACACCCACACAAATATAATTTAACTACTACACTTTATTCTCACTACGCTGTAGCTTCCATACATGTACACGTTTAAACTTTATATTAACGATATTCAATTATCTAAGTCAATTTAAGTTATAACACCACTCTAAAGGGGCCCCCTATACTAAATCAGAGTAATTTTACTTATCTCTCTAAATTTAATACAATAGGTGGCAGCAACTAGATTCAGCTCCACACCCCGAGGTGAAATGACTGATCTGGTGCCGGGGTACATGTCTCCATAATTTCCTATTATGTTAAGGGCACGCAGAAATAGAGGACATAGCCAGTAACCAGTGCACCCTGGCCAAGGACACGGGAGTCAAATATTCCACACAATAAACTCCAGTAGGCGCAATGTGGTACCTTTGGCACGACTGGGGGGAAAGAAGCACGTTGCTAAGCCCTCTTTACACGCCTCAAATTTTCACACAACAGAATTCCCCCACTGCACGCGATCTCTTTGCACCTCATCTTATTCATACGCTCTACGTTTTATCATTAAATTCATTCTACTAGATTTCATTAGCATCCAATTCTAACTGAATATAAACACAACAACAGAGTTATGCTAAACAGCAAAGTTATAATTGGACTTCATTCAATTCGTTCTACACAGGGCATAAAAGTTATTACGAATTATTTAACCAGCGTCTATTACAGTTAAGCGCTTCTCTAGGAATCATGAAACATGGCACACACACTTGAGGGTATTCTTGTGATCGTAGACAATACAAAGTCTTTATCTTGAGGGGACCCACTCGCGGCTATAAAAGTACAGTAAACTAAACTCACCCAAGCAGACATCTTATTGCACACGCTGCGGGTGGTATGACCCGACGACGGTACTTACACTCATCGCTGTCTGCATCGAACTGGCAAATTCCATCAAGCGAGAAAACATACGTACAGCGGAAAAATGCTTGTAACGATGAAAGGAAATCCTTCAGTCACAATCACATATATTCTGAGAGAGTGTGGAGGTTAAAGTAATTATTCTTATTCGCCTTTAACTCCTCGAAACACTCGATAGTGCTGACTCCGAACTCCCAACAGGGCGGATGGCCATTCCACAACATCGTCTTTAACAAAAACACGTCCCATTCAGCGAACACCCGTTCACTCTCGGAGCTAAAAATCAACTCCAATATAGTCAACAAAAGTCATCAACAATATAAAAACAAACTTCGCTCGTTTTTTCGGAACATATCAGACAACAATGTCACTCAACAATACCTGAACACTGCCGGGTCGCAATGGGCGACAGCGGCCAGGCAATTAAAAGTTTCTTAATAATAAGAAAAATAAAACTTACAAATCTAAAATTATAAAGACACTTTATTTACTGCAACGAAATACACGACAAGCCACAACATCACAACAACAACGCACTGATAAACAAACACTACTTATTCAATTCACCCATACCTGGGCTCAACTCACGCAACGAACATGCAAAACACACGGCCACCCCCTCCTATTCATTCCACAACCAAAACACAAAATTGCAACACAAAATAAATTTAGAATAATGATATCAACACCCACACGCATTCACAAAAACAGTTTCACTTGACACACATACCACTTGTTCATAAGCATATACACAACATAATTTGCCTCTGCTGGACGCAGCGCATTATACTGACATTTAATGTCACAAAATTAATAAGTAATAAATTATTAAATACGTATAGTATTCATGTTAAATAATTAATATTAAATATCATTGTGTGTTTAAAAAATTTATTTATTGGTAATATTTGGGTAAGTTGGAAGGCACCTTGGGAGGGAGGGGTCTTTGGACGAAATCCTATTTTTCCCATAGGTTTCTATTATTCGTTTATCATGGTTTTGCTTATCAAGTTGTTTTTTTGGAACCAATCCCGTGATAAACGAGCATACATGTATGATGAAATTTGGTGTATTTCTTTCACTGTCGAAATTTTCTTCATCAGAGGGAGTGATATCGGAGAATAAAGTTTCATAGAGCCCTACATGTTTTGTTGCAAGTGCTATTGACTACAGTTTTGATAGCTTCCCATAAGTCTGTACCATTGGAGAACTGCTTTCCATCATAAACATGATTATTAAAAAGAGTAAATACCTTATTGACTGTGGATGTGAAGACTATCAATAGGAGACAAAAACCAACTGCTTTTCCTCAAAGAAATTTAATGACCTTGTATGCACATTAAATTTCTTTGTGGAAAAGCAGTTGTTTTTTTGTCTTCTATTGATAAACATGATTACTTATTAACTATCAAATATCCTTAATGATATTTGGATCCAAACTTAAAGCAGGCCAGTCAATCACTTTGATGTTTGATTCCCTGAACCAGTTGGTCACAGTTTTGGCTGCATGAATTCTTGCAATATCTTGCTGAAAATAGTAATCACCCTTACCAAATTTTGAATCAGGTTTAAGCCGCACTATTTCCTCTAATAACTTCAAATAATTGGTTGCTTTCACACGACCTTTAAGCCATTCAACATGAATTGTACTGTCAGGGCATACCAAGTCCCAGATCATATTGCTTCCCCATCCCAATTAATGTTTAATTCTGTTGGTTTTGCTCCAGAGTTATCTGGCCCATCATATGAAAACATTCTTTTCATCACTAAAAACTGTTGCCATAAAGGGATGTGATTCACTCAACCATGCTTTTGTACACTGAAATTGTTTTTCCATGTATGTCTTGATAGTTCCTTCTCTGCATAGTTGGCAATGAACTATTCTTGCTGACACTTGCAAATCACATTTCTCTTGTACTTTTCTGGCTGTTATTCGTGCATTTTCATTTTCAATTTGACATACACAATGAGTAATTCTCCTCCTTTTGTGGTTTGTATCTTGAATTTGGACTTTTTGATCTTGTCGTACCCGTTATGGAACATTTTGTGGACAGAACTTAGAGCTAGCATATAATCACAAGCTATTTGCCTGACTCCTTTTCCATTTTTACGCAGTTGTCTGACTTTCCTGATAATCTCTATTGAATGCATGTCTTGGCTTTTTGTGCCTTCAGCAGTCACTCACTTATTTATGTAAGAGAAATGGCAAAAAAATGTTCATTAAGTGATGACTTAACCTCTCCTTCAGCACTGTTCACAAAATTATAATGTCAAATGCAAAACATTAATAATTTTTTTATACCTGTTTCAATGATACCGATTTCAACAACCAACTCTATGCGATTCTGAGGTCTAATCTCACACTGTAGCAGTCACCACGTAAGTTGACCGATCTTTTTGACATGCGCAGTAAGTCATCTCATCAATATGCTTTGTCTGGATTTTACCCATGATGCACTTGTTCTACTATAGTAATGGTGGAGATATCGTTGAAGCGTGGAAAGCCTATTAAAAGTCATAATATAAAACAAATTGCATTCGAGTTGACTATTCTGCGTCATTTTTTAATTTATTAATTTATTAATTTCATTTATCTATTTAAAAGAAAAAACAAAAATATAAATACGAAAACAATGTTTCAAAAACGAAAGCAGATGTTTCGTGGAATAGCTAAGCGATTTACTTTCCCGTTAATGTCTATTGGCTTCCCGAAATGACGTCATCCTGTCGTTCAACTTATGTGGCGGCAGCTATAGCAGTCGCCAGTGACAATCTGCCTCTCAAAACTCTGAGAGAAAAACTACATAAAATTTCATAAAGAAGCCAACTCAAATCATTCAACCAATCGACTGAAGACCAAACCCGTCGATACTTGATCCAAAATGGTGTCTCTCACAAAAGACTGAAACTAAGAAGAAAGCGCTAATTAAACTGACTCCTCTGTTCAAGAGCGGACAAGCGTCATAAAACCCATATACATGGCAACGAAAGGCCACTCAGCAAAGGGAAGAACCAACCTTGATGTGGGATTAAAGGCCTCCTGTTGAATAGCCAAGCCCTTAACAAGAAGAGAGGCTTAATTAAACACTCCATGAATATTACTAAAATATGGAACCAAACATCAGCTCCATGAGAAAAGGCTATCATGTGTAAACACACAGAGCAAAAAAGAGGGAGGAAAGGACTGCATATTCATCACTGCTTTTCACCAGCACAGCTGCAATAGGGAAAACATTAGCCCGCTTAGCAATATCTGTGTCATGTCTAATCAGGTCACATCAAAGAGTACCTAATAATTTTTAATTTTTAGAGATTGTTATTGATCTATTATCGAAACAAATACCTTTTAAATATTCTTTAAGATTGGTAAATTTTAGACACCATTCACATTTTGGCTGAACTTCCCCTTTACTATTAGTTTCTAGTTCAGAGGTTACTAGGAAAATTAAGCAGAGAAAAATAATAACTTGTTCAGGATTCTCCTCAGGCCATCTGGGTGAATACACAAAAAGTGTTTTTAATTATTGTCCGCCCAGCTATTTTATTTTGCCTTCCATCTGATGAAATTTTCTGAGGAGAGCACTATTGTTTATGCTTTATAAGGATTTTATTTGGAAATGTTTAAGTACTATGATACTGAAAGAGAAGAAAAATCAATTATCCTATGACTGTGTATTGCTTACAGTAAAGAAGGTGATGAGAAACAACCACTTCCCACAATATTTTAGTCATAGATGCGTATTTCAAAGACTGCAGAGCAAGCAATACACAGTGAACAGATGGGAGATTTGGCATGCACAGGCATTGCTAGAAGATAACCACTGTGCTTAGCTAGGACTATCTTGACCTGCGCCTTAACCCTCCTGGCCACCGAGCTGGCACCCTTCCACATAAATAAAATACAACCTCTGACAATTAAGTTCGGTGAATGACCTCATATTGCGAGTGGATTGCTGGCTTACATGAAACAGCAGTTACTATCCTTCAAAGTAATCCCCGTTGATGGTAATGCACTTCTGGGAACGGCTGTACAAGTCCTGGAAACTCCTAGCGTAGTCGATTTTAGGGATAGCCTTCAGTTGGGTCGTAACATTATGTTGGATGTCTGGCCACTTCAGGGGACGTCTTCCACGGTGTTCCGGCTTCCTCGGAACTGTTTAAACCACTCATAAACACACTTCAAAGTGATACCACTTTCTTTGTAAACTGTTGTCAGCATTTCATGAGTCTCTTTCGTTCGCTGATACGTTTTGGGTTTCGACCATGCGCACTACACCTTCACTCTTCAATGTCCTGTTTAAACACTATAAAACATTCGCAGCGCTGATTCTCTCAAATTTGTTTAAACATGTTTCGACCTGTCTGGCGCAGGATACGACGGTAGCACACTCTTACAACCGTTAGCAACATGAGGTCACTCACCGAACTTAGTTGTCAGAGGTTGTACATAATTTAAAACTTTGTTCTTATTGGATTTTTTGGATGATTTGTTTTAAGAGAAGCAAATTTTGAATTAAATCTGTCTTTATTTTTTTCAGATCCCCCTAAATGCATTTATGAAGTTAAAGATCCAAGTGGAGAAATGCAATCTCCTGATTACCCTTATACTTCTGGTTCTAACATAGCATGTACTTATCAAATTAGATTAAATAATTCTGCGGGAATGGGCTATTTCTACTTTGATGATTTCGTTTTACAAGATGGCGATAATTTTTCAGTTAGTGTAAATGGCAAGGAAATCCAAACATTAACAGGAACAAAAGGTAAATTTGAAAGAATCCATTTACAATTTTTCTTTCAGTAGTCTGTAATTTTGTGTGGATGTCTAGCATTTGAAATAAACTTTATAAACAATCAGCATTCTCTCTTTGAGTTAACCATTACTTTAACCATAGATTTTGTTTTAGTTGAAATTTTCTTTTATAAATTATTATAGAAGAATAAAATAAATACGGTAAATAAATATAAAAATAAAATACAGTATATGTATACATCTCCAATATTGTATGAGATGGTGAGTTGAAGAATTGCTGAATTCCAAACAATGAAACTGACACCTTACCTCTTAACACCTCTTTTAAAGACATTTACAAAAATTATGAAAATATATGGAACATTAATAATGTAGTGTATAACATCACTTGCCCAAATTATGAATTCAGCTAGACTGGACAATCTAAACGCCAACTACAGTAAATACCAGAATAAAAAAACATAGACGTGTCTTCAGAAATACAGACACAAATAATAAATGAATATCCTATTGCATCACAAAAATCATTCTCTTTGGTTTAGTTTCTGAAATCTACCACCAGAGTGTACGATGTGTCATTGAGAGTTGTTTTTACTTCCGGTTTCTCGCGTCGCCTGCTTTTTGAATAGGCAGAACATGAGTAGTAACGTAGTAGCATTGAGAAGTTATTAAAACAACAACAAAATGAAAACAATGAACTCAAAAAATGAAAAGGAAAACCTGAACTTGTCCGTGATTAAGCAAAATTGAAAGAAAAAGGAGCTATAATATCAGGAAACAAAATTGAATTAAAAGAAAGGTTAGTAAACCAGCTAAAGAATTTCTTTGATGATGTATGCATACGCTTGTAACCTTATGTCATTGATTTCATATTCCACAATGGGTGCAAATGTAACCTTAATCAGTTTGATTGGACCACCCCCCCTTTTTATCTCACATCAGCACCAGAATCCAATGTAATGAATTCAAAATCTGGCTAGCTCAACACCAATGCTCAAAAAAAGGATACCAAAATACACAATCAAGGACAAAGGTTGGGTTCTTTTAAAATGGCAGGCTGTGACTTATTTATTTCAATAAGCAAGGCAAGGATTAGAACTAAATAAACATCTTTTATTCAAGTTCAGGTTTTCCTTTTCATTTTTTGATTTCATTGTTTTCATTTTGTTGTTATTTTAATAACTTAATCAATGCTGCTACGTTACTACTCAAAAAGCAGGCGACGCGAGAAACAACTCTCAATGACACATCGTACACTCTGGTGGTAGATTTCAGAAACTAAAACAAAGTCTCCCATTGGTCAAATATAAAAATCATAAATAAAGAACAAAATCTATAAAAGAAGATTCTAAAAGAAGTTGTACATATAAACACCACCAAAAAATTTAGCCCATTTCTTAATATGAAGTAAATAATAATTGGCACATTTTAATTAAAAAAAAACCCAACTAATTTCAATTTAAATCAACTTTTTAACCTGATTGTTTCTTCTCCGCAAGAATAAAAATCAAAATTAACCTTCACCTTTCACCCCTTGTTCTATTACTTTAAGTTACTTTTAAAATATTTCCAACTGAAGATAAGGCTGGATAGACTGGAAAGTATTATTGAACTTTTATTTTATTTAGATTTTACTTTTTCTAAAAAAACTTCAAAATTATACAGTTCTTTAAATTTTCCTCATTCTTCTCCAACATTCTTCAACATCTCTGGTTCCCTTTGCGAGACCAACTTCTTCAACTCCTTTTGATCTTGATTTCTTCAAAAACCTCTACTATTTTCTTCTAATCTTTATCTCTTCAAGTAGCTCTCCTGTTCCCTTCTGAACCGTAATTCTTCAACTTCTTCAGCATTTTCAACTTAACCATCTCATACAATATTGGACTATTGG
>JAHWFO010047017.1:327256-415876 GCA_023313115.1 Rhysida immarginata | reverse complement strand
TCCTATTTATTATGATCGTATAGTGGTCTCTTGTCTACTATTAACTTCCCTCACTTACCTTAATGTGGCACAACCTTCACCTTCCCATTGTTAAAACTACCCCACACCCATTTGAATTCAATCTCCTTTATAAAGTTATACACCCCCCCTCCCTTTTGTTTCCATGTCAATGGCATTGGCAATAATCACTTAACAACTAAAAGCCTAGAAGAATAAATTAAATAGAATCATTTCTTTAATATGAACAAAAAAAAGAATTTGAACTTTATTTAAAGTGAATGTTTCGAATATAGATAATAATAATACAAAAGAAAAGAAAAATTAAGTCGACTTTTGAAACTTCCATAAAATACACTCTAATTAGTATTCTCAATGATGCATGCTATTAAGTACAAATATCACAAACTTTTAATATCTCACAATCGTATTAATACTAATTTAACCATCCACCACTATCACAATCGACGTCCACCACTGGCTGTACTCCTAAAGGTATTGCTGCGCTTCCCACCATACTCATTATAATAAAAATAATTCACTTTCATTTATAGCACAACACAAGAACCGATAAACACATTACACAGTACTTATCTGAACTCTGCAGTTACTTGTGGACAGTCACTACCATGTCTCAGTCTCCTTCCACTCAGGGAGCACTGCATTCCCGCCGTCTTTAGGCCTTTTCTGTAGCAGAGTTCCCATGTTGGCTGCCCGGTGAGAGACGCTACCCATCGCTGGTCGGTCTGCTTCTCCTTGCTATCTCTCGGCCAACGAGCGGTAGGATCCGTCGGCTCTTGCAAGCTAGCCCCCACACGCCTCGCTCTCTTTACAGCCCGGCTGTCTGAGTTACGTCGTGGGGCACTAGCCACAGGTGTCCCGTGCTGCTCGGAGGCCCCAGTGCCCGTATGTCTGCCGATTGCCGACTCGGTGAGAGATACGGCCACGAAGGTATACTTTATCGTGCCGACCTCCCCAGCCCGCAGTCCCAACCGCTCACGCCCATACTCTTGCACTGTGCTCCTCGCCAGCCAAAACCACCTGTCGCTCAAGCGACTTCACCTACCTCTCGCCGCCGATGCCCGGAACGGTCGCGGAGTGGCTGGCTCCTACATCCTGCCGCCGCTCTCACTGGTCTTGCTCATCTATGGTCCGCTGCTCGGCTCTGCCTGGTCGTGCTTTCCTGAACACCCACACTGAGATATTCACCTTTTACTCTAGAGTCAAGATCTTGCTTCTCTTCTACTCAAAGTCTGGGCACAGAATATTCATAATTTTTTTTATTCTCCCCTTTCCACTGTTCCTGCCTGCTTTTACCTTTCACTTTATTGGCTGCTCTGTCGAAAATTCCAGGAACTCCGGGTGAAGGTCATTGTTGTGGCAGCTCTTTCTCTACTTCCTCATGCCATTGTTCCTTCATTGATTTCCCGCCGAAACTTTAAACAAAGGAAAGCACATGCTTCTGTCGAGCCCAGTGTTGCCATTACAGTACATTTCATCATTATTTAATATCAATTTTCTCCTTGCCAATGCCATCACATCGAACCGAACGGGAGCGATAAAACAAAATGAAATAAAGCCCAAGTTCTCCCTTCGTTTTCTTTTCTATTAAAATTTAATTCCTGTCTTCATAGCTAACAAATTTTCCTATCTTAACGCCTTATACAACCCCCCCTTTCTACTAACTAACAAATGCGATTTCTATTTTCTGCTTCCTTTGCTAATTTCACCTCCAATATTCTGTATTACGACTAATATTAGACAACACAGATATGCCTAATAAAATGGCATATCTGTAGTGGCGGGCCATGTGAGATATAAAACGAAATATCACACATGTCCCGTCACAAGACCCTTGAAACAACTGTTAAGCCTTGGATAGACATGATACGCAATGGTAGGCCTTGCATGTTTCAGCACACAAATCTCGCATGACACAAGAATGGATGGCCGACAACTTCCATGATCACGTAACCCCTAATCTTTGGCCTCCTAACTCCCCTGAACTGAATTCGTTGGACTGCTACGTATGGAGCGTTGTGGAGAGAGAGGTCAATGAACACCCCCATAACTCGAAAGATGAATTGAAAGTTGCCATTGTTCGAGTAATGACCAATATGGACCATGACCATTTGATTCACGCATATCGACAGTTTCGATCTTACATTGAAGCAGTTACAGAAGCTGAAGGCTGATTCATTGAATAGCCATATAACAAGGTTTCTTGACTCTATTCATGATATGTTTCGATAATAAAGTTATTATCTCGACTTATATCTGTTTTCTTTCTTGACATGAATCTGTCCTCAAATTCCTTATGCACCCTGTACACTCATCGTCAAAAAAAAAAAGTTGTGCCCATAGAAAATCTATGGGATGCTTATTAAAAATCTACAGCTGGCAGAGGATCTGCAAGAGCTACAATCTAAAGTTCAGTCTGCATGGGATGAGCTGAATCAAGACTATGGAAAGAAATTTTACGACTCAATGCCACGATGTGTTGCAGCAGAATGCATTAGAAATAGCAACCCAACATCCTATTGAGAGTTGTATGGTGTTGACCAATAAATTTTGTCATGCCCACCTCATTTTTTAATCATTTGCTATTGTAGATGAGTACTAACTGTCAAATATCTTTTCAATCTGACGATTCCTTCTAGGTGCAACTTTATTTATTTATTTATTTATTTATTTATTTATTTATTTATTATCATGAGTATAGTTTATTTTGACCATTCATCATTTGAAACAAATGGATAACAAATAATAATCATATTTAGACTCTCCAATAGTTATCGATCACCTAAGTTGGAGTGTTCTATTGTTATTACCAACTAAAGGAATAGAGCCATATTTCTTAAATGTTCATTTCAGATAATTAAAGGAATTAACTTTTTTTAAGCTTAATAATGAGAAAAAAACCTTTCATGTAGTTTCATATCAAGAGTAATATTATTATTTTGTATAAATAGTAACATTATTTTTTTTTCTGTCCACTCATGACAGCAGAGAACAGAGTGGACAGGTCAAGCACGTCGTTTCTCCTTTCGACCAGAGTGTGAATCATTTCCTTTGGTGACTCAGATTCATTGCCCTCCATCTGGGAATAGCGTGATAGAATATAATCTAATAATATATACTGTATTTTATAATATACAAGGTCTTTATAATTAAAGTTCCATTTTGACATGGCCATAAAAAAAAAACAAACCTGCTGGACCAAAAGCTATAATACTTGGTAATAGTATGGGAAATTCATACCCACCAAAAAAAAAAAATTTAGTTCAAAAGGTCACCACCAGCATGGAATGGCGCTCTATGCAATATTTGTATACGAAATTAGACACGAAGACACAAGTTAACAATGTGGTTTATGCACATGCGCTTTACAAGTCATTTGGTTTTCAGAAATAAGAAAGGGAGCCTCGTTGTCAGTACGCCTCATTTGTTACTAGTCGACGATGCCTGTTACCATGCAAGACCGTGCGTTTCTGGTTAAATGTTATTATGAATGCAATAGCAATGTACGGCAGGCTTTGCAACATTATCGTACTGTTCGACGAATATATGTATGTCGGGGGCCAGTGACACCGCAGAATTTGAGGAAGATGATGACAAAGTTTGAAGCCATAGGTTTGTTATCGGTAGCACTTGGCCAAGGAAGGAAACCAGTCTCTGAAGCAACTGTGGAGGCTGTTTCAGTAGCCGTAGAGGAAGCAAAAATGGAAACCTCACAAGGGGCGTGCAGCGTAAGTGCTGTTGCACGTCGAATGGACTTACCACTGAGTACGGTGTACAAGTTCGTACGTAAAGTGCTGCGGTACTACTCGAACCTAACGATCTTCCTCGTAGAGAAACCTTTGCATTGGAATTCCTTGCACGGATGGAGGTGGACGAGCATTGACCATGGAACATTTTGTGGACGGACGTGGCCCATTTTTACCTGAATGGGGATGTCAACACCCATAACTGTAGGATTTGGGCCACCAGTCCCCCTCATGTTCTCCACCAAATTCTATTGCATTCTCCTAAAGTTACCGTGTGGTGTGGTATGACAGCAAATGTCATAATTGGACCGTATTTTTTTGAAGAGCAGTCGAGAGATGGACTCGTGACATGCACTGTGACTGCTGCTCGCATGGTATCAATGCTAAGAAGTTTTGTGATACCAGAACTTCAGCAACGTGGCATTTTAGACCCAACGATTTTTATGCAGGATGGGGCTCCACCTCATATTGGTACATGTGTCAAACAGTTACTTCAGCAACATTTCACAGATGAACGGATTATAGGCCGAAACTTCCCCCTTTCTTGGCCACCCCGGTCATCAGATATCAACCCCTGTGACTTCTGGCTATGCTGATAACGTCAGGAATTTGGCAGAACTGAAAGATGCGATATGCCGACAGGTGCGCAACATTCCTCCTGATATGCTAGGAGCTACAGTTGAGAACGCAGTAATCCAGTGTAACCTGCTTTCAGTACATGGCGGAGGCCACATTCAACGTGTAACTAATTTTAGTAACGATTAAAGACTTGTTAACCTGTCTTCGTGTCTAATTTCGTGTACGAATATTGCATAGAGCGCCATTCCATGCTGGTGGTGACGTTTTGAACTAATTTTTTTTCTGGTGGGTGTGAACTTCCCATGCCCTTTTGTATAATATTACCAAGTATTATAGCTTTTGGTCCACTAGTTTTTTTTTTATGGCCAAAATGCCTTGTATTTTACATTATTACGCATGGTCTGAATTTCACCTGCAATTTTCTTTCCCTCCTCCTGCCACCTCTTTGTTCGAACCTGTCCTTTATCGAACCCATTTCAAATGAAAACAGGATACAGAATAATGACATCTTTCATATTAATGGCATTTTATGGCGTGTTCATTTTTCGCCTTGAGGTAAAAATTATCTGAGGGCATGACATGTTTGATCTGGTCACCATGTTTCTGATGCTGACAGAAAAAAAATAAAAATAAACAATATCCCTCAAAGGTAAACATAGCTCTTTTGAAATTTGGAAGAAAAGACGGTCCTCATGGTTCAAAATTTTTCATTAAGAGATATGATGAGGACAGATGTCTACTCAAATGTGATTACTTGAGGAGAAAACCTTCCTCGACTCGACTTTTAGACTGCTTAGTTACTTCTTAGTCATCCGAACCTAAAGAATTATGAATTTGTCTATTTAAAAGTAGAATTGTCTATTGTTATTATTTTTTTAAGCAGCAAAAGTTTTTAAAAATGCATTTTGAGAAAATGTTTTTGTTTATATTTTCAATAACTGTGTTCTTAATCTTTATTTTATTTAGCTCCTTTTATGTTGATAGTACATTCGTTCTCCACCATCACCTATAAAACTGGAAATTCAACTGATGTTCGAAAGTTCCATAGTTTTTATAATTCTGAAGGTACTGTTTTAAATAATACTTTTTTATTTTGTAAACTGTATAATAAAATTAAAAAGGTGAGAATGCACAAGCTCACATTACCAAAACGAACTTAAAAAGTTTGAGGAATTTAAATATGCAAATATGGATGGATAAATCTGTTCAATAGGATTTATGGGTGAGTGAATTAGATTTTTTATGAGTGAGAATTTAATGGATGCGTACGAATAAGCATAAATTTGAGAATTGGTAAATAGTTTTTAAGATAGCAATGCTATCTCAGTGGGTGCATGAGAATAAAGCATGAAACTATAAAAAAGGAATATTTTTATGTATGAATTCTGTGAATTAAAAAATTCTGGGGACCATAAGTTTAAGTAGCAAAACTATGTGGAAGTAATTTAGACCAGCAAATAAAAACCTACTGAAATGCCTAAAAATAACCTTTGCTATAACATTGGTTGCTAGGAACATGGGGATCATAAGAGTACATAGTTATTCCCACGTGTTGATGGGATTGATCAGTTGTTCATGAGATTATGCCTGGGCAGTAAGAGTAAATGCATATGGATCCAAACCGCTATGGTTTAAAAACAAATACAGGCAAGGCAGTTGTTCGGGGGTGGCCGTGGCCTGGTTGTCTCGTCGGTTGGCTTGCCAATCGATGGAGTTCAGCAACTTCAGGTGCGGCCAGCTGCTGGCTGGGTGACGGCCAGGGCTTGAGGGCCACTGCTGGTGGGACAGCTATTTGGGGCACGGCTGTTGGAGGACTTTAGTCTGACCCATTTGCCAAGTGACCATAGCTGGTTTTCCAGCAGTTGGTACAGCCACTGGTTTGTTTGTCCACCAGCGGCTCTTCCATCATGAAACCCCCCGTGCTTCGGAGGGCACGTTAAGCCGTCAGTCCCGGCTGCTACTGTCATCTCGTAGCAGTCGATATTTACCGGGATGGCGCAAAACTCCCTCGCAGGAGTAGGTGCCGCAGATTATCGCTTCGCGATAATCTACCCTCTGTATTAGAAGGCAGTTGTTCCAGATTCAGTGTCGTTCTATACAGTAGAGCCTCCGTATAGCGAAACGCAAGGGGATGGGAAAATCATTTTGCTATATAGATATTACGTGTTAAAATTTGCATAATTTTGATGTAAAAATTGTTGAAAATTGCATTTATATATGTATTAGTATTTATACAGGGTGTCTAAATGTCTGGTAACATGGCAGATTTCTCAAAGCTGCCAGGTAGGCAAGATCTGATGAGTGTGTTTTATAGATAATAGGGGGTTGGGGAATTCATTGTCGGACTCAAATTTGACCTTGACCCCCAAATTTAAGGTCATCCATTTCTAACTTGAAAATTATTAAAGATACAGAGATATTTCCAATTGCTACCCTGAAGAGCAACACCACATTAGTCTAAAAACAATTTTTAATCACACCATTCCCCTTGAAAGATTTTGAGAAAATGGGCGAGAAAAAGTCACTCAAGGAAAGAAAATTCCCAGCGGTGTGTTTCACTGCAATTTAAATGTGTTAAAAACCCCAGCCAACCTGGTCACCCCAAACTGACCTTGAGTGACTCTTTCTCACCCGTTTTCTCAATCTTTCAAGGGAAAGAGTGTGATTAAAAATTGTTTTTAGGCTAATGTTGTGTTGCTCTACAGGGTAGCAATTGAAAATTTTTTCTATCTTTAATAGTTTTCGAGTTAGCAGATGGATGACCTTAAATTTGGAGTCAAAGTCAAATTTGAGTGCGGTAATGAGTTCTCCACTCTCCTCCCCCTTTTACCTATAAACCATACTCATCACATCTCACCTACCTGGCAGCTTTAAGATATCTGCCATGTTACCAGACTTTTTGGACACCATGTATATAAAAATTTAGTATTTCATATTAATGCAAAAATTTTTCGATACTTGATATCGCTGCCTATCTAAAGTCATGCAGGTTGCCATTGCTGAAAATTTTGTTTGGATCAGGATTATTTTTTCTGAAGTAATTAAAATTTGAAAGCAGAACAGATAGAAAATAATATTGTAGTATGTATTTTACGGAAAAATAGCTATACAATGTATCCATAAGCATGTATATTAAGGCCAACGAGGGTTTTTTTCGTCTGTCTTGGTAAAATTTGCATTTCATAAAAATGTTTATGGGCTTAAACTTTTAATAAAATAAATTCATAAATTTGAACAACTATTAAAGTTTTTAATATAAAAATTTCTTCTGAGTTTCGACAGCTTTTACAGTATTTCTCGTGCTGTTGCTCATAGAAAATTAATTTTTAACATGTTCGAACATTTAGACTCCTCAGCAGGCCACCATTATTGGTTCTGTTGATGTGGCTACTTCCTAAAAAAGAAATTTTATGTTCCAGCCCTGACTCTCTCCCCTGAAAAAAGTCCTTGGTATGGCCATAACATAAAATTTGAAAAGAATTGGGGTTCAATAAAATCAGAACTATTTTTGTAAAAAAAAAATTAGCATATAAGTACACTGTTTTATGTATGTGATATGTTTAAATTTTGCTAAATTAGGTAATCTATTTCTTGCAAGTGTGTTGAATGCAAAATTTTCTTAAACTTGAATACAGGATGTCCACAAAAGAAAGTGTGCCTATTTTAGCTTGCTCTATTATAAAAAATGAAAAAGTAAACGTTTTTTAAATGCTTGAATGAACATTACAAATATTCGATGCCTTTACCATCACTGAAACAAGTCTATAATGATACATGTACAGGGTGCAGCAGGTATTTGAGAAGACGTGAGTATGACGTAATAGTCAATACGTCATACTATTTAACAATTCCGAAATGAGACAGATAAACACGGCAGATCTAAAGATAACCCAGCAAATGAAGCAACATGTTGTCATCGTCTCCTTGGCTGCAGGACATTCCGATTCAGAGATTGCTGCATTCCTGAAAGTTGCCAGTTCGTTCATGTTCAAAGTTCGGGAAGAACTGGATGCTGCCATTGTTCCCATTGTTCCAATGTGCCAACTGTTTCACAGAGGAACCGATATTGTCGGCGCTCGGACCTTATCAGGACGCTGGGATTCATCTGTTCTGTCCAAGCTGCAATCGATGAGGACCCTGGGAAGTCCATAAGGGCACTTGGGAGGGGGCTGCAGGTTAATGAGGTGACCATTTGACGTATGGTGCATGAAGACCTCCGTTACAAGTTGTATGTGTTGCAGAGGGGATGGTTCATGTCTGAGACAACCAAGAAAAATCTACTTAACTGGGCCAAGTACCTCCTCAACACGCTGAAGCATCCGGAGGAACCAGGAATGCTGTGATTCTTCTCCAATGAGAAAAACTTCGTGTAAGACTAGAAGGTGAACTGCCGAAATGATCGATGGCCGTGTCAAACCCCCCAAGAAGTTCCAACTATCATGCATGTGAAATTTCCAGCCATAGTGATGGTTCTGGGCTTCATGAACAGTGAAGGCGACGTGATGTCTCCACATTTCTTCCATCAAGGTCTCAGGGTCAATGCTGCTGCTTACACCGATGTGTTGACGAGTTGTGAAGGCCTGGATTACTGCTGTAGCATGTGGTAGGCTGTATGTTTTTCAACAGGACTCTGCTCCAAGTCGTGGATGACCACGAATCTTCACGATCACATCCCTCCTAACATGTGCTGTGCACCCCCCCCCCCAGCTCCCCTGATCTCAATACTTTGGACTATTACATCTGGGGCGTCATTAAGAGGGAGTCCAACAAGCATCCACAACACCGCCGAAGCTCTCAGGTCAGCTATTGTGGAGGCAATGGCAGAAAACCAGAAGACCCACTTCATTGCTACCAGGCAGCGGTTCTGACAGCGAGTGGAGGCTGTCATTGTGGCGGATAGCGGTTTTATTGAATAACAGTATGCATTTTGTAGTCCTTTGTATAAAAATGTAAATTGTATTAGAGGCTCTGTTGTATCTTAAGTGTCTGCTACTTTTATCTGTGGACGTCGTTTTGTTCTCAAATACTTGCCACACCCTGTATATGCAAAAGCAGAAAATAATTAACATTTTCATAATAAAGGCTTATTTACTGTGAATGCACATTTCAGTAGTTATTAACGTTTCTATTGATTATAAGTGTTCGGTAAGTTTTATTTACTGTTACATCTGTACGTTATTCAAACTACTTCCACACTCTCTAGCATGTCACTCATTACACTTCCCACTGCTGCTGTGATTTAAAGGTAAACTCCACACCCAAAACAACTTTGTTTAAAATGAAAGATGAAAGTCTCAATAACAACGTAGCATGTATAAAAATTTTCAATTCTTACTCAAAATTGATAAAATATATAAAAAAACTTTCTTTTTTTCCCTCCCCTTGCGATAGACACTGGCGCCATGGTTCGGCAACTGTTACGTCACAAGTTGCCGAGAAATGTGAAGGAGTTTCGAATTCGTGACGTCACACATTGGACGCTATCGGTTAGTTGTCAGTTGGGCATCGCAATGGACTATGAATATGAAACAAGACCGGTAGTGATGACTGCGATTTTGATAACAGTGACAGCGATATATATTAAATGCTACTGCAACTTCTGCGAATACAGCCCTATGCATTAAACCGTGAAACTGGATCTTCTGCTTGCCACGTCGACATGTGCACATTAGGGCGGCGTTTGCCTTACACTGCAGATAGGCTTACCTCCTCATTCCTTCGGCGTTTAATGAGTGCTGTTGCGGTCGTTGTTCTTGAAGAACGCAGGCTCGTTTAGAGTTGGAAGAGCATCTAGTTCCACCTTAAAAGTGATCTAGTTTCGGCGAATTTCTTGTCTGGATTGATACTGAATTTTAAACTGAGGATGCGTAGACAAAGCAAGACGCTTCAAAATGAGCACACGATGCTGTTTGGAGTTGGATACCACCAGTTCCCTCGCTGTCAAAAATAATCCACTGTTTTTTAATCGATTCTGATTGTGGAAATCTATAAAACTTGAAATTTCTATCCAACTGTCTATTTACACATCCAAACAGAGAACAAATTGAAGGCATTCCGACATAAAACAGGTTAGCAAAATCTTACGATATGTTGAATCGTTCTAAGCGACTAGAATCTCGTCAACGAAATTCCCAGAGGTTCTCGCGGCAGGAAATGACGGCTTGTTCCGCCGTGTTCTGTGGAGAAGGAATGGAAGATCCCATGCAAATTTTCAATTTTCCGAGGCATTTTTCTTAATAAAATATTAGGAAAAATTGAAAAATTTTGAACGATAAATACTCTATTAACCTGGATTAATATTACGATGCAAAAAAAATAAAGTCGATTTTTAAGTGGAGTTTACCTTTAAGTTTTTTATCTCTTCCAAGTGGTAATCCCCATATAACAAGTCATATGGCATTTAGTCCAGGAGTGGGAGCATTGATGAAATGTCTTGTTCTGGTTCCCATAATGACCTACCAGAGGCGGATTTTTTATCTTAGCCGGATGAGCAATCTGTCAGCCGCTAAGTTAGAAAACGCTTAACTGAGCTCCGCTGGCTTAGCCACTTGGCCAGCCGGCTGGAGCAAATGCTCAGCGTTAAAAAAGATCGCTGATTAGATATTTCGAAGATGGCGGCGTCCATGAATAATCGTATGCATGTGCAGACGATGTATATCAGTAGCGTGGGGTCTTTAATATTCGATGTGGATAAAGAAGCATACGAATTATTGCTAGGTGGTAACACGTTAATATATGCGATATATGTAAATTACAAGGGGGATCGCGTTGTGACATAACAAAGGGCCTACATATAGAATAACTGTGGGCAACACATTCACTCATTTGACACACACATAACCGTTTATAACATTTAATTTAATATTATACATCCTATATTACACATTCGGCCATCTTGGCTAGCCTATTATTTCAGCCTAGCGTTCTTCTTGATTTTCCATCCTATGATGTCATCCTATGATGAGTTACTCTGCCAGCCAGCTGCTGAAGTCGGCTGAGATAAAGAACCCGCCTCAGATATCAGTTGGTGGAGAAAGCCTTGGTATTCGTTTGAAACTATAAAACCTCCCCTTTTACAAATAGAGGAATGGTGGCACTGCACTCAACTATCTCTGACATAAATCAGGGACATTCTTTTGTGGACTATTCGTCTAATTTTGATATACCTGTATATATATAACGTCTAATTTTTTTTCCCTTCTTGCTTATTTTACATTAATGGATCTAGAATGCACAGTGAATCTGAAAGGAAAACGTGATCTAGTGTTATCTCCAATTTATCCTCCTGGTGTTACTGTCCCTACCAGTGCAAAATGTAAATACGTCATAGTGAGCCCACCTGATAGCCATTATCAAATTGCCTTGTCCTTTAGAGACTTCAATGTTGAAGACAATCATGTACTGGTTTATAATGGACCTAAAGAAAAGTCTTTAATTGCTAACTTTACAGGTAACTTAAAAGTGGTTTATAAAAATATATTTTGATAAGTAAATAAACGATATAGTGAGTTTTTGATAGACATATGTTTAACTTAAATTCTCTGAGTGTGATCAAAAATTTACAATTTGCACTGTTCAGTTTGTTTGCTGTATACACCGAGTGGCCAGTTTATTAGGAACACACACATCTAATACTATGTTGCGCCACCCTTAGCAACTATAACATCATGAATTCGCCATGGCATGGATTCAGTTAGCTGCTGGAAGCATTGCTCGTGATGTTTGTCCATATGGGTATAACAGCTGCTCCCAGTTGATTCTTATTGGGTGGTGATGGATTCCTCAAATAACCCGTTCCAGCTCATCCAAAAATATTCGATTGGGTTCAAATCTGGGGACTGTGGTGGCCAGAGGAGCAAGTTGAATTTATTATCGTTCTCCTGGAACCATCCCATGACGATATGAGCCTTATGACATGGAGCATTGTCCTTCTGGAAGTATCCTTCCGATGGGGGAAACACAGTAGCCCTGACCATTAAGCTGTTGTTCTACGGTATCAGCAGACCAAGAGTATGCCAGGAAAACATTCCCCAGGCCATTACAGAGCCTCGACCAGCCTGAACAGTGAAAACCAGACAGGAGGGTCCCATCGCTTCTAAATTCTGCATCGGCCATCTCCATGGTACAATAAGAAATGGGATTCATCCAACCAGCCGATTTTCTTTCGGCCACTGTGTTGGTGGTCACGGGCAAATTGGAGACTTTTTTTTTCAGTTTTTGGTGAAGATCAAAGGTACCCGGACTGGCCTGTCGGCTGTTGTAGCCCATCCTTACCAATGTACGGCGTATAGTGCGTTCAGAAATGTTATTCAGTGTTACACTCCATGGCTAGTTGACAAGTTGTGACATTTCTGTTTGCACAAACAAGCATTCCCATCCTATGCTTGCCCCTTGGATCGAAGAGTCGTTTGCGACCACAGGCTTGTCTCTGGCTGGTTGTTTTTTGGTTGTTTAACCAGTCCTGGTAAACCCTTGAAATGGTTGTTTGGGAAAGGCCTAGAAGACGTGTGGTTTTGGAAATACTCGGTCCACCTCGCCGGGCACCAACTGTCATCCTGCGCACGAAGTCGCTCAGATCCTTCGTTTTCCCCATGGTGACGGTCATATCACTTGCAGTTGATATGTAGTAATTACTATGCCAACAGGTTTGCATAGTCATGGGTGTTCCTAATAAACTGGTCAAACAGTGTAGAGTATTTTAAAATTCACTACTATTTTTTAAATTTTTGCACCATTTTAACTTGAATTAAATATTTTTAAATTTTCAAATTTTAATATTTGACTGCTTAACAATGAACTTCTGAACAGTTCCTATTGTTTCTGCATTTACCAAACAGGAGACATTTCATTGTTCTTTTGAATGTTTCAACATTGTTTCTATTTCTGTTTCTAATGCACACTGGAAAGTAATGAGAGAACAAAACATCGTATAGAGTGACAAAGGCTGTTATGAGATAGCACATTTGCCTTTTACAAACATATCAAAACTCATTGTTCTCAGTGTTTTTTATGGACGCTAGTATGCCTGCTATGTCAACAGCGAGCAGTTATTGAATTTTTTACAGGCTAAAACGGGAATCCTAAAGACATTCATCATCGTCTAAAACCTTAAAGATGTGTGTCATGTTCGAAAATCAAATGAGCCAAATAATTTTGCAACACAATAATGCTCAGGAACACACATCATGTGCAGCCTGCGATTTTCATATTTTCTCGCATTTAAAGAGAATTATATAACTGGTTGTTTGTTTTTGCAATACTTAATTTTTTTGGTCTTTTGCAAAAAAAAGACCAACTAGTTATTTATTTCTAAGGTGCAATACAAGAACCTTATACAAAGGTTGAATCAAAAGTAGTGATCGATCACCGTGCAAACTTTTAAATGGGCCCCAGACAGGAACCACTCATTGCTAATCTTCAAAGTAGAGTCCATCATGCTCGATGGTCTTCATCCAATGATCAGCCAGTTGGCAGATGCCCTTGTGAAACCACTCCTCTGGTTTCTGAGCGAAAAAGTCATGCACGGCATCTTCAACCTCATTGACATTGGCGAAGTGCCGTCCACGCAGGAAGTGCGCCATGGACTGGAAGAGTTGGTAGTAGGTGCCAGGTCGGGGCTGTATGCTGGATGTGGTAGAACCTCAATTTTTCCCAGCAGTTGACGATACATCTTCACTCGTTGTTTGTGCTTGTGGGGGCGTCAGCTCGTGGGGCACAACTCTGCAGCTCCTGTTGACCTTTCCTATGGCGTGCAGATGTTGAATCACACTCGATTGTGATGTCCCAATGTCCGCCGCTAGTCCACGGATGGTGCTGCCTGGGTTGGCTTCCACTTGTTGCCATAGGGCTGCGTCATCCACTTCTTTGGGTCTTCCGCTCCTTGGTGCATCTTCCAGGTCCATGTCTCCAGATGAAAAGCAGGAGAACCACCGTTGTGCTGTCTGTTCATTGGTCACACCCTGACCTTTCACCCTGCAAATTTTGGCGGCTGCTGCTCGCGCACTAGTCCCCTTTTTCCAATAGTGATGAAGGAGCCCGCTTATCACCAATTTTTCTGCCATATTTCTACACAGGCTGACGTAGGTGGCACAATGTCTATGGCATTCAAATTCGTACTGACGTTTCTTCCCACTCTTTTCTCTTAGTAAACTGCGATATACCCTTGTGGTAAATGGTCTTCGCCCAGAATTCGTCAATGTCTAAACCCCCCTCCCCTCCTGAGTCGGCCACTACTTTTGACTCAACCTCTGTAGAAATGACTTAGAGAGACATTAAGGGCATTCACCACGGATACATCGAGGATGTGTATTATGGGAAGACCAGTGGAATTCTTCATTAATCGGATGAAACTGGCATTTTAGTCGTAAATGGTCATAAATTGTGGGAACGCATGTAAAGAGCAAGGTGTTAGAACGATACATTAAAGAATTTTCCTCATTCCATAACAAATTCTGTTTTGCAATTTTTTTTTTTAAAAGAATGTAAACCTTTCCCTGATGTCTGTGGCTTTCTCTAGAGTCAGTTTGCTTTGCTCTCGAATGGGGTTTTCCAGACATCCCAAATTGCAGGCAACAGTCCTCTTGCGTTCCGTGACTTGTACCAAATGCCCTGCTAGTGAAAATTAGTGAACTGAGTATTTTGTTAAAGTAAACACTTAATTGTCCAACTGTTTTGTAAAATTGCTTTATTATTGTTACTTTAGTAAAGTACCTAAGAGTCTGTGGATAAGCAGAATAATAACAAAAGAAAGATTTAAACCTCCTGTCCATAAAAACAATACTAAGGCTGGATTCACACTCCGACAGAATCTGCGACGGAAGATATCGACGGCAAGGATTTGCGGACAAGGGAGCGTGAATATTGGGCGGAAAACGGGATAAAATCCAACTCAAACTGGGGTCTATCCTGTTTTCCGCCAGATATTCGCGCTCCCTTGATCGCAAGTCCCTGCCGTAGATATCTTCTGTTGTGGATTCCGTCGAAGTGTGAATCCAGCCTTATTCTGCATGCACATTTCGATCGCCTTATGACCATCATTCATATTTCACTGATAATGATTACAAGGTAACTAAAATGTGTGTAACCATGGGAATACAAGAGTGCGGCTCTTTATTATTGTTATTATTATTTTTTTTTCAATATATAAAAGGAAAATTATTCGATAACACTGTAACAGTAATATAGTAGAACCTCATTTTTACAAACTCGCATTTTACGAAATTCTGGATTTTACGAAGCAATTCTGAAATCCTGACCCCCTCCTGTTAATTTCCTTAGAATAAACTTTAAGTTTTACGTAGGGTTTTTACGACAAAATTCGGATTTTACGAAGTTAGAAGTTGTAATTAGTAGTAAAAATTTTTACTAAAAAAGTGAATATTTTTTGCGTGAGCGGTCTGGTTGCATTTTGTTCATTTGGCTGATGTTATTGCCATTGCGATCGATGATTAACCAGACTAGTTTCTGCCATCGCCAACAGAGGGCGCCATGAGTAATGCAAACTAAAGTGAAACTGAACTTGCAGTGCTACCCAAAGATGATGATAGTGAATTTGAAGGATTTGAAGAGTGGGAAATTCTAAAAAGTAAGCTGAATTTTCAGTCTAAATTCTCCGAGTTTGTTAATATTGATGCAGATTTTTTAACTTCTCCGACGTTAAACGATAACGAAATTTGCGATCTTATCAAAGATGGCGGCGAAGAAGAACATGAAGATGGCAATGACGAGAAATTGGAAAATATGACATTCAAAGCAACATCCTCGCAAATTCAAAGTTCCTTAGAAACTCTAAAAAAAAACATCTGTAGGCAACTAAAAATGTACCAGACGATATTTTTGACGTTTTTTTTTTAATTTTCAAACTACTTAAATAATGATATAATTTCAAATATGCAGCAGACAACAATTCTTAAATATTTTCAAAACTCTAATACTTAATCAGTGTATAAGCCTATTTGTGTTAAAATACTGCCTATTAAAAATTCAGTGCCTATTTACGTGTTGCATACCAGCCAACTTGTACGATCCTTCCGTACAACATACGGATTTTGATGAAATTGTACGATTGTATGGAAAGCTTCATGGTGGTATGAATTTTGAAAATAGCAGTCTGTTAGGTAGGCCAGTATACGTGAAAATTGCAAAACCATGACATTCTTACGTAATTGCAGTTTCAGGTCAGTATTAATAGCAATGATCTGTGCTAAAAAAAAAGAGCATATTGGGAAGCCTCCACGATATGGTATAGAATCTGGCGAGATTCTCAGTCTCCTTATCCTATACATGCTCAAAGGCGGCAAGGCCAACAAACGTCCAGCCAAAGAACATTCTTGGCAACAAGTGGTTAGACATTATGCTGATCGCGTCAGGAAGAAAGAATACTAAGGAGTTCTGTCTAAAACTTCCAAGTCGTAGTAGCTGAGATTGATACCCAGCGGCACCATAACAACCATTCTGGGTGTCAGCGCTCACCACGATTATTTCTGTAGCACACGCTTACCATCGTTCCTGGAATTGTAATCCAGATTGTAGGTTTTGTATTTCCATTCTGTTGCATTGTAACGTGCACATAATTTTGCACCGTTCTGCTGTCATGCAGTGAAATAGCATAACTGATGGGAGGGATTAACAAATCCAGTGAACGATTAAGAAATCGTCGATGGCAAAATTCGTGGATTATAGAATACAAATCTTTTTTTAGAATCTTTATCTGGATTCATTGAATCAAGTTCTGGTTCCTGTTTATCAGCATAGACTCCAGCTCTGATATGTATAGTAAAACTCTGGCTATCCTCTCCCTAGCTGCGATTAGTCGAAGCCTAGAAATGCAATTTTTCTTTATAAAGAAATGCAATTCATATATTTTTAATGGTCCTTGAAACCAAGTAACAACGTAATCATACGCAGGGTGAGAAAGCCAACCAAGCGCAGTTAGGGAGAGGTTAGATGGAGTTTTACTATAATTAACTTCCGGTATGGTGTTTTTGACGAATTGTACGAATTTCAGTCTTCACAAGTTGGCAGGTATGGTATTGGGTTTGTTTTTTACGAAGTTCAGATTTTACGAATAAATATTATTGGTCCCCTGAAATTCATAAAAACGAGGTTCTACTGTATTATGAGGTTCAGAAACCTCCAATTTCTTAGTTAGAAATTATTACTAAGGATTTATTTTTATTAATTTTGTGATATTACTTTGTTTTAATGTTTATATTCTTATAGTTTTATTAGCTTCACCATTATCAGAAAATGTGTACACATTTGTTCATTTCTTAATTTCATTAATTTGTGCACCATTTGGCACTTACTAGGCAATTCTCTACCACCTGACATAATTGCAACCGAACCACAGATGACTATAAGCTTCGATTTCGATATAAGTCAGAGGAATATTAGTTTTGAGGGTGAATTCAATGCTGTCTTAAAAGGTGAGAGAGTAATATAACTACGTGTATTTGTTTTTATGCAGATGCATTTTATTTATTTTTTTTGTGTTGGAATGCTCTTGAACCTTTATTAATTTTTTTTTTCTGCAGAATGTTCAAGCATTACTAATATTACAAATAAGTTAACTCTTAAGCCTCCAGTACTGGATGATGTTATGGATTTTTCCTGCGTGTGGATTGTAAAGGTATTGTGGAAATATTGATAGTTTATTATCAAATATATTAGCAGAATCAAATTATCGTAGTGTAAAACAGTATAAGTGCACAGAAAAACATAAGAATACCTGGTTCAATACATAAGTGTAGCATTTTATTTTATTCAATACAAATATAGAATACATGTAGTACTACAGTTGATTAATTTTTTTAAAAAATATCTGTAATTACAGTCTACTTTCTTTCCATAACTTGAGACGTGTTACCTCTGTTTCTAAACTGCCATTTTCATCTTCGTCTTCCTGGCCACTTTCAATGTCATTTTGTTTTTGTCTCATGTGAATACACGTACACAGTACGTACATATACTTAAAATTAAAATAAACAAATACATAATGGTACATGTGTGATCTTACTATATTGATGATGGGCAATTAGTCCGTCAAGTGAAGCCATCCTGTCTCGTTTTGCCGTACAGTACGGGTCCCGACTGAATTGAATGCAGAGATTTCCGGGTTTATATATGCTACACTGATCAACCAATGAAATGTGAAGTTGGCTTAATTAGCCATTGGCTTAAGCGATGATGTATCATTTCATTATGATGCATTGACATTTGCCACTTTTGCATAGGCAGTTTAAGGTATTGACCAATCAGAGCAAGACATTCGAATGATGTACGTTGTAATGAAGGGATAATTTAATCAAGGGAACGTAAAATTTGTTCATTAATCTGAAATGTACGTTAATTCTAGGTACCGTTTATACTCGTGCATAAGCCGACCCGCCCATAAGCCTCCCCCCCCCCCCCCCTTTTTTGGCCACAAAAAGCGGAAAAACACCATGACCCGAGCATAAGCCGAGGCAAAAAAGGAAAACAAATTTTTATCAAAAAAAGAATAAATTTATAATAAGAAAATCATTGTGTGGGAAAATCATCAAAAGTAGCGTCTTCTTCATCCGACTCTCCAAAAAGTTGATAAAAATTTTTGTACATAATGCACTAATTAATGTACTCTATATTGTATATATTTGTACAATGTGGTGTAAGAGATATTAAATTTTATGTGCTAGTGCTTAGCGATAGTAGGCTATGGATGTTCAAAAGGCATGCGGCAGTTTGGGGCAAATTACCGGACCCCAGACAACATGTTTACTAAAGATTTTTCTATCTTTACCTGATGCTTGAGAGGCTTATCTCCAGTTTATAATATTAATTTTTCTTAACATATTTACTATTTTTGACACTTCCAAATCCAATGTAGAAGCTTTTTGTTGGCACTTTAAATAATCAATTCTCTAGCATTAAGTTTACATATGAAAAAGAATTAGATGGTTCCCTGACTTTCTTGGACAGAACCGAAGGGGATAGTTTAGATTTTCTTTAGATTAGTAATCTTTAAAATTACAAATGCGTAACAGATACAAAAATTAAAACAAAAGCACTGTATTATAAGTTACATTTTCTTTAAATTTAAGTGTTAAAAAAATATTAACTTAAGAAACCATTTTTCGATTAACTTTGTATTTGAAGTATTTTATATTTTATAAACCATTTTTCAATCTTGGTTTCAATTTCGTTTCAATCATCTTTCAGTAATGTATTTTTATTTTAGTTACGTATTTTTGCTTGTGGAAAGTGATTCCCGATCTTTTTTTTCGTGTATGTAATAAAATATTTTAATTGTAACCATATTAACTTTCTTTATTAAAACATTCTTGGACGATTTTCAAGACGCATTTGGCATGAACACCATGACAGTTTATCAAGGTCGGCGCCATCTTATTTTTGAGATTTGACTTATGCATTTGCTTTTTACAATGGAAAATTGAGGAAAATGATGACATAATGCACTAATTAATGTCCTCTATATTGTATATATTTGTACAATGTGTTGTAATATATATTAAATTTTATGTGCTAGTGCTTGGCGATAGTAGCAAAACCTACAAGATTAAAAGGCATGTTGCAGTTTGGGGCAAATATCCACGAGGCAAATCACCGGACTCCAGAGCATTTGCTTTTAACAATGGAAAAGTGGGTGGAAAATTAAGGAAAAAGACGTGAAATAATGCACTGATTTATGCACTGTATATTGTTTATACTTGTACAGTGTGCTTTTAAGGTATATTAAAGTTTATATGCTAGTGCTTGACTATAGTATCAATGGTAGCTCATGTATCGATGTTCAAAAAATTTAGACATCAAATTTTTCGATCTTCTTGAATCTTTGATGTTTCATTTTGAATTCATTATCTATTGAATAACTGTTTAGATTAATGTATTTACGGCATGTATTGCAATGAGAGAACACGTAAGAACGCACTGGTTTCGTTTGAAGCCACACCCCCCCTGATACTTTTTCCAATATGGCTGCCATAGCCTTTTAGAGATTCTCATTATGCTGCAAAGAGAGAGAATACTTTTATCTTATCAGAAATTTATTTCATCAACTCGGAACCGTGCAGAGGCCGAATGTGGTTTTTAGGGGTCATTTCTTGAGGAAAAAAATTCGGCTTATTGAAGAGTATATACGGTACATTAAATTGAAACTTATTAGCATTAAAACAGCTAGATTTCGGTCAGGGGTTTTAAATTTGTACGTTATTTTGAAATGTCCATTTAAGTGAGGTACAGGTAGATCCCGTTATACACGATTTCGGTATCCGCGATTTTGGTACGTGGTTTTCATTTAGTAGCACCATCGATTGCAAACATAAGATAGCTCTTCTATTTTGAATTCAGTTTTGGGTTTTGTTTTGTTCCTATCCCTGTGTTTGTGCACATTTAGCACATCACTGGCTATCTATGAATGATAAGGTTGCTATACATCATTTTGGACAAGATCAGCTGAGTTTCTTATCTGTTTGTGAAAAGATTTATTGTTGTAGGACTTAAAATGCCTCCGAAACGTAAAGAAAGTATTATTACCGAAGTAAGAAAGCAGGCACGAAAATCCTACTTGTTAGAAACTGAGTTGGAGGTCCTCGGTGAGGATGAAGAAAACGTTACAGCCGACCATCAAGCAATTTTTAACGAAACATCCTGCCACTTCGAATGATCCCTTAACATCCAGTCCGAGCTCCTCTTCCAAACTCTCTTTGGGATTCCACCAACACTATTACAGGAAGGAGACTGTCGGAAACAGCATCAGAATCTTCTGGTACAGATGAAGCCAAATCAATATAAAGTTTAGATTGTGGACACTTCTTTTTGTTGTACGTGTACATGTATTTTGAGTATTTTAGTGTATCTTGAGTTTTATAAATAAAATGCTATTTTAAGACTAAAAAAATAGAAAACTGTTGTATTACTAATCCTATTTACGTTATATCAGGAAAATAATTAGTGCTTATGAGAACAAAACTCTATTCTGTACATGCTAAATGGAACCCGTTTTACGCGAATTTGGTATACACTGCAATTTCGTGGAACATACGGTATGTATCGCGTATAACGGGGTCTACCTGTACATTGTAACGGGATTTTACTGTATCTACATTCCAAAACAAATTAAGCTGAAAAATGGTGAAAGGGAAAAAAAGAAAAAAAAAATTAAATTTATCACAGAAAAAAAACTTCAGTCCTGCGTTTAACTGTAGCATGATTGCTACGACCATGACCATAGCATTAACCAAGAGCTGAAATAGTAAAATTTTAATATTCTAGCGCATTGGCATAAACTGAAAGTCATTGAATCAGTTTTATTTACAAAGAAGGTCTTTTGTATTGTCCTTGTTTAATGATTTTACTTAAAAAACAATAAACTTGGGTATTGTTTAAAACTAGACCTACCTCGTTCATATGTAATAATTTTTGCCATAGTAATTTAAAATGTGCTTTCTTAATTGGTTTAAAATTTGTTAATGATCTGCTCTTCTATTGCGCATGTTAATATTAAATAATATCTCCTAAAACTTGGATGTCTTCTTTTAAGGCTGAAGGTAATGTTTCTTTTCTGATGAACTTGAAGAACATGACATTGGACAACTTAGTTGATTCCCTCATCATCAATGACGGACTAGGACGGTTTAGTGAAAACATTGCAGTTTACACACAAGGAATGACGGGTAAGTTCTTTTCTTTTTATTTACTGTGAAGAATTTATTTTAGAGGTTTTGTAATTTTTAAATTCATAATTTATGCAATCTTCTTTTTATGGCTGAACAACTTGTATTCCAAAAAAAAAGTGCGATCAGGTCAATTTTCTGTTATACACAGATGACCTGAAGATCTATACAACTTCTTTACTTTCATCATTTGATCAGATTTAAAATAAAAGGCTAATAATAATAATAATCAGACAACTTAGTGATACGTATCTGTTGATAACTTTTTTCACTTCTTTACTATAAGCTGCATTTTAGGGACGCTACAGCATGCATGAACACTTTTTGGTAATTTGTGAGGTACAGTCAGCCTTGTTTAAATTAACGCAAACAACAGTATCGAATTAGAGTGAGAAAGAGTGTAATATTTGATTTATAGCAAACATATTCAATAGGTCACTATTATTTGGATCTTATCCCAACACACTTGAAGTAGCAAAGGTGACTCCTATTTTCAAAAATGGTGCCCCCTATATTTATAGCAACTGTCGCCCGATCTCTTCTCTGCCTGTTTTTTCAAAAAGATTTGAAAAATTATTTTTTATTCATTTATCGCTGTTTGCTTATTTAATAACCTTCTTACAGTGTCTCAATACGAGTTTACCCCAAAGCGCAATGTAGATACAGCTTTCCACGATCTTACTGAATACGTTTTAACTCAAATGTCTAAAAATAACTTCGTTGTTTCGCTATTTGTTGATTACTCAAAAGCCTTTGACTCGATTTCACTCCACTAACATTTTTTTAATATATCTTCCTTCTTTAATATTCACAGTTGTCCCCTCAACTGGCTAATTGACTGACTTTCCAACCGTCGTTACTATCTGGTGTCACATAACAGATACTCAGCAATGATAATTCGTAACTTAGGAGTTCCGCAAGGATCAGTTCTTTCTCCCCTATTATTTAACTTAATGATTTAACAATTTCTTTAGTTCCTACCCATGCAATCGTATACACTGATGACGTTACCCTTTTCTTCTCCGATCCCTCTATTTCTCAATTTACAGCTAAATCAACCAGGTTTTATCCACATTAAGTTTATGGAACACAGCTAATTTATTATCACTCAATACCACCAAAACAAAATATATGCTTTTTTATCAGCGTAACAAGCAAAACATCCCTGAAACTCTCCCTGTCTCACCACTTAGAAGCACAAAATCTTTCAAATACTCAGGCATATACACTGTCATATCACTGAATTATGACCACTCGCTTAGTAATGGGAGCAGCCACCCTTCGCCACTATAACTGCTGCTAGGCATCGTGGCATGGACGCACGAAGTGCGTGGTATGTGTCCGATGGTATGGCAGTCCATTCAGCTTGAAGCGCTGTCCACAGAGCTTCGAGAGTCATAGGTGGAGGGTCCAGCTGCTGTACATGACGATCAAGGTGCTCCCACAGATTTTCGATTGGATTGATGTCCAGCGAATTAGCGGGCCAAGGGAGCACTCGAAAGTCAGTAGTGTTCCTCGAACCAATCCAGAAGTAGATGTGCCTTGTGGCAGGGTGCATGGTCCTGCTGGAGCACACCATCACATTGGGGGAACATCGTGAGCATGTACGGGTGCACCTGGTCCGCTACGATTGACAGATAGCCACAGGCATTCAAATTGCCCTTTAGATGAATCAGTGGACCTAACTGCTCCCAACAGAAGATCCCGCACACAAGCACACTACCCTCACCAGCCTGTTTCTGGCCCACAATAGCCTCCTGCAGTCTCTTTTCATGGCGTTCACGACGCACTCGCCATCGCCCGTCAATCTTATGGAGCAAAAACCTTGACTCGTCGGAGAAGGCGACCTTAGACCACTCGTCTGTGGTCCAATGGCGGTGCTCACGTGCAAAGTCTAAACAAGGTAATGTAGCAGGGTGCATTCAACGGTAATGTTGGACACATGTCTATTGGCACCACTGTTGAATCTGGTGGTCAGTCGATGGACTGTGGTTCTCCTGTCACCTTTTACGAGTCGTCTTAGGCCCGCTCACCCCATTGGTCGATGGTTCGTGACCGTTTAGTGATGGCGTTGGGTCGCGATTTCTGTCCATGCTGTCTACTCTATGTACACCTTTACTACAGCGGACTGTGAAGAGTTCACAAATCACGCAGTTTCTGAGATGGTGCCACCCTTGCTGAGATAACCTATTATACAGGGTGTTTTTGAATTGAGTACAGGTTTTTTGAGAGATGATAGAAGAGGTCCTTAGAAGTATTTTTTGGGGTCCCCGCAGCTCCGTTTACTTACAATACTGCATTGAACAATCAAATGACACTGGGACGCAGTGTGCGTTGGTAGATTATTTTATTTTTAACAATTAACACAAGCAATGGTGTACTCCGAACCCGTAGATACTGAAGAAGAATTGGCGGCTCGTGTTGTCGCGGCAGCAGGTGACATCAGCGACCGTGCAAATCAACTGTTTCCACGTGTACATCAATCCATCATAAGGTGTTGCGAATTGTGCTATGAAGCAAATGACGGTCATTTCGAACAATTACTGTAAAAGTCATAAATAGATTGCTCGTGTTAATTGTTAAAAATAAAATAATCTAGGCCTACCAACGCACACTGTGTCCCGGTGTCATTTGATTGTTCAATGCAGTATTGTAAGTAAATGGAACTGCGGGGACCCCATGTTCATATGACAAAAAATACTTCTAAGGACCTCTTCTATCATCTCCCAAAAAATCTGTACTCAATTCAAAAACACCCTGTATATTCCTTTTTGGATGTCCGTTAAATCCGCAGGTTTACCCATCTTGAGGCTCGTGCACCTGCCGTTTGATGCACCAGCTTTAAAGCTTTCTCAGCCTGTTATGCAAATTTTGCAATGTGTAATCATTGTTGGGGCGAACCATGCATGCAATGTGTAATTAAACTGGGTATGATTTCTTGCTTACATTTTCTTCCATCTTACTTATTACGGTTACTGTGCCATACATTGATTCATTCCTCCTTAAGTTATGGATTTATTTTTTGCGGGTCCTCTGGATCATAAAACCTTACCTGTTTGCTTAAACTCCAAAAGTGGTTCCTTTGATTACTAGTAAAATTGCCCAAATCTTTCTATTTCTTAATACTTTCTATCCTTGGGAATCTTACCAATTTCAATAATTTATCCTATTCAACTATGTTTGTATATTTACAAAATAATCAATGAACTCTTTCAACTCTGATACTTATTCAAATCCACTCTGACCACCATTCTTATGACACCTGTTTCTCGACTTCCATTCATCAGCCATTAGTTAGACAGAACTACATCAGGAGGTGTATCTCCTATGTAGGAATCATATGGTGGTCTTCTCTTCCAGAAACCATCTGCTCCTTGCCTACCCTCAGTCAATTCAAAAAGGCATTGAAATCCCATCTACTAATGATTAACATACTAAAACCTTAATCGAAACATTCGATTTAAAATGTTTCTGGTATTTGATTATTATTACTTTGTAACTTTACGTAGTTGTTCCCTCCAGGAACCTAACATGTTGGCCCTCCAGCCATACAGGCCCTAGTGAGGGGTTTACTTAATTTAAATAAAATAAAATAAAAATAAAATAGTTGTGTTATAAGGGTCGTACAAATGAAAACTAAAATTCTTTTTTTTATCCAAGTGTATGCAAGGAATTTAAAACTACTCTCCAAATGCGTTAAGGGATTTATCCCATCGTGTAACAAGGAACCGTGTAATTCCTTTATGGAAGAAGTCTTTCGGTTGCGTGTGGAACCATTCCAAAAACTCTTCCTTTACTTCATCGTCCGACTGAAACCTGCGGCCTTTCAGATGTTTCTTGAGATCCCCAAACATGTGAAAGTCACTTGGGGATAAGTCAGGGCTGTAAGGTGGATGCTGCATTGCTTCCCAGTTGAACTTTTTGATGAGGTCTGCCGTTGCTTTCGTGGTGTGAGGATGCGCATTGTCGTGGAGAAGAAGCACTCCTTCTATAAGTCCAGGACGCTTGCATTTGATGGCTGCGTGCAGTGCCTTCAGTGTTTCCCCATATCGTGCTGCGTTAACTGTGGTGCCTTTTTCAAGAAAGTCCAGTAAAATCGGGCCTTTGCGATCAAAAAATAGGTCAACATCACCTTTCCCGTGCTTCACATGTCAAATAAACGAATTACTGCTCTCTGTTCCTATTTCGTTGACTATTTTGTTGTTTGGACGAAGCGATCACTCGCAGAGCTTCGAAGCGCGAGCTACCGTTCTTTCTCACGTGATACAACACTTGGAGCGTATTGTGTATTTTGCACGTGGGGTTTCGCAATTGTTGAAAACAAAAATTTACGATCCTACACGTCTTCTTTTTTTTTTTTTTCTCCACACACATTTTCATTTGTACGACCCTTATATATAATTGCAAGCGAATGCGGTTTGAACATGTTCGCAGTTGTATTCAAGTTTTATTTATAAAATTCTTGTATTACAAAATTGAAATTTTAATAAAATGTTCGTCATTCATTTAGTTTTATCATGTATTTTCAGGTATCCCCAATTTAATGACGTCAAGTGGTGCATTGTATGTAGCATTTTCTGCCAAAAAGAATATGGTTCCATCAACATTTATATTGGACATTGAATTACAGGGTTAGAAAATAGCAGTGAGCTTTTTACCAATTTTCTGCAAATTATGACTAACTACAGTACTTACTGTTTTCTAAATTACCGTAAATAAAATCTTGTAAACATTCCAAGGAGGAGCTTTAGCAGTGAAGCAGAAATACATTTATTAAAAAGAAATTAACCCCCTCCCCCGAGTAGAGGAAGGCAAGTGGCAGATCCTGCGGTCATCTATTTTTACCCCTTTATCTGCACTATTTACCTCTCCCCAAGTTTTTTAATCAAAAAAATTGATTTTCTCGAACGTAATATGTATAAAATGTAAAAAAACCTCGTCTCTTCTTTCCTTTTTCATCATTTCCGAACGTATGATATATAACATGCCATATGTGCCCATAGTTCTAAAGCCTGTTTCACAATTAAATCGCCTGCATTAGCCCCAGCGGATTCACCAACGAAGCGTATAATAATGTCTCCGCTCACGAAGCGGGCGATTTAACAACTTTCCATTTCCATGTCATTTCCACTGCAGCATTGACTGTCTTCTGATTGGTTCATTCCCAAACGAGATCGACGTCACACAAAATGGCGCCCTTCATCGCATTCACAGGCAAAGATTGTTTTTAACAGCAATATTTTTTAAATTACATTCCCAACTGCCAATTTCACATCGACAGTCTGTTCGTCCAATATGATAACAAAGATGCGCCGAAACTTGACGTTTTCTGATTGATTGAAGCACTTGTGGATCCACTTGTATTGAAAATCTGCCTGCAAAGCAGTTGTGGAATCCGCTAAATTCAGAACCAGCTTGAATTGAAATTTCCGCCCGCAAAGCAGTTACGGAGAGCAATTGTGGAAAATCTTTGTCTTGCGATGCAGGCTCCGCATCTGCCCGTTTTCCGCCCACAAACTGTAATTGTGAAACAGGCTTAAGGACCAAGTGACTGCCATCCCTGCAAATCTGACCCCCCTGGAACAATTGGGCCTAAACTTCATAGTACTGTAGATCTTGCCTAGAGGAATCTGATTACCGAATTTCACGCCTTTACGCACTTAAATACCAATCAAAGCTAACTAAATAGTGCAGATGGGCATGCCCATAGTAAGCTACATTGCGAATTTCAACCTTCTACCTCAAAAAATATAGAAATTATGAAGAGGACGGACTGACTTTATAAAATCAATAAGTAGCTCCATTCTTCCGTTACTTAATAAGCACTTGAGCAATCGTGCGTCGACAAAGCAATTTCACATGCGTGCGCCGATATCAGTAATACCTCATTCATACTACAAAACTAGATCTAGTTGATCCAGATACAAAGTAGATTCATTAAGAAATTGGATTCATTTCAGATCCACAGAGTGTTCGAACTTCAGCGCTGCTATCCAGTTAGTGAACTCGTACATTAATTAATCTCCACCCAGCGTTACAGTTGTTCATTACAGTAACAGGTGCAAAGGATGGTATATGAACGAATTTCTTTTTTGTCGTCTCAGTCCATCCAAGTTTCCAAGCCAGAGGCCAAATAAAATTTTGTTTTTTAATTCGGACCACGAGTCGATCGATTGCTTAGATGCCATTTTGTGAAAACTTAATGGTGCATGGGATTGTGGAAATCAACGAATCTAGATTGGCAACATCGATCAAGTTCTCCGAACAGGATTCAGTGAATCGAATTTGGAGACAGTCGATTTAGTTCGAATCCAGATCGCTAGCGTTCGCACTTCAGAATTCGAATCTAGTTTAAGCTGCCGATCTTGATCCAATGTACAGGGTGATTATAATTAAAGTTACAATATCAAAACTCTATAATTTGAAAACTACTTGTCAGAATGACCTGATATTTTAGCAGAACAATCGTGAGACAATGGAATTTTGTTGGCGAAGGGGAAAAAAATAGTTCCAAAATCTGCCAATAGATAGCGTTGTCAGGGTTCAAATTACTAATACGTGACATGCGCCATTTTCCAACAACGTGGCTGCCTCGTTCCCCCGACTTAAATTCGTGTGATTTCTGGCTTTGGGGGTACCTGAAGAACGTTTTTTACAGCAGGCGGATTAAGAATCAGGCAAGCATCACAAACCACATCCATTGCATCAGTACAGATACCCTCCGATCTGTTGTTGAGCTTGCCATTTTGCGCTTCCAGTTAGTAGCGGAACAAGGCGAAGGGCATATCGAACAACAACTGCCTTAATCATCAGTCTGATGCTTGTTCCATGAAGCTCTGTTTTTTTTTTTTGGCATTATCACTGTTGTCGCTGTAAACACGTATTCTTGTCTTTTCGCTAATAAATTTTTCGTAAACCCCTGAACTCTATTGTTTCCTTTTGTCTAACAACATTCCAGTGTTTCACGAATCCATTTTTGGTTTTTCCCCTGACATTATACTGCCAGCGCCATCCATCGACAGATTTTGGAACTATTTTTTTCCTTCGCCAAACAAAATTCCATTGCCTCACGATTGTTCTGCTAAAATATCATGTCATTCTGACGAGTAGTTTTCAAATTATTGATTTTTGAAATCGTAACTTTAATTATGATCACCCTGTGCTAGTGCGAATGTAGTATTGTGCTTAAAAGATAAACAGAAAGTAACAATGTATTCCTTCTTGACAAATCGATTGAAATATGACATGCCATTATCTTTGTATTCTTCACACTCACTGTTTTAGCACGTGAATTCGACTCTAAGGGGTCCACGAAAAATTCTGAAAAGTTGATACAGCTGAGCTAAGACTTTGATGGTCATGTTTCTGAAAACAATTTGAAAAGGTTAATTCGTTTTCAAGTTATCGTGCAAACGGCGGATGGCCGGATAAATGTACAGACCAAGGGTGCATTCTTATAAGTAGCTTTTATGCTAAAGCTCCTAATAATCATTTCTAATTTTTAAAAAATGTAAATATATATATATTTTTAACACTTTATTTAACAGTTAATGGTGGAAGATACCGAGACAGTGGAAACTTTTCTCTTACACCTAGTACATTGACAGAAAATGAGACTGTAGTATTTGATTTAGAGGTCCATTCAGACAAACAAGTAATGATGCTTTCCAATTATGTATTGTACCTTTTCTCTTTTCTATTTTTTCCCCTTCAAATTTAATTTGCAATCCCTCAGTTGAACAAATAACATATTACGAGGGTAGCCCAGAAAGTAATGCACCCCAATTTTTTCGTCAACAATTATTTATTGAACACAATGAAACTTATACTCACGAAAGACTGATGTTTCTTCTACACTCCCTATTTGTCCACATAATCTCCGACTCATTCTATGGCCTTCCCCCAGCGAGACACAAGGACGTGTATGCCCTGTCGGTACCAGTTCTTTTTCTGTTCACGTAGCCATGTCTTCACTGTGTGAATCATATCTTCGTCATTCTCAAAATGTCTTCCACGAATGGCATTCTTCAATGGCCCAAACAAGTGAACGTGTGAGGGCGCTAGGTCAGCGCTATAGGGTGGATGGGGTAACACTGTCCAACCCTGTTTCATCATGTGTTCCGACGTCCTCAAATTGGTGTCAGGGCGAGCGTTATCGTATTGAAGCAAACAATCGACGTTCAAGTCGCTGGAAGCGCTTCTTGAGTTTGGTTAATGTGTTCACATATACCTCAGAATTAATGGTGCTGCCTCTCGGCATCACATTAATGAGTAGGACACCATTACAGTCCCAAAACACAGTGATCATGATCTTACCAGCAGAAGCAGTTGCTTTGAATTTTTTCTTCTGTGGAGAGTGTGGATGACTCCATTCCATCAATTGTTTTGTTTCAGGCTCAAAATGGTGGACCCAGGTTTCATCAGCTATCACAATCCGGGACAAGAAGGCTTCCCCCTCAACTTCAAAACGTTGCAGCAACTCGGAAGAAGTGTTTTTTTCTCAGAACTTTTTGTTCCTCTGTAAGACAGCATAGAACCCATCATGAAAACGTTTTTGTGTAATCGAGAGCATGGGTGATTTCATCCACACTTCCTTTGCCGATTGACAGCTCCAGCACCAACTGCAGAGTCATTCTGCATCGGTCCTGACAAGTGAGCACATCAGCACGCTGCATCTTGTCAAGTGTGACAGCCAAGGATAGCCACCCCGACCGAGGCAAATCTTGGAGCTTTGCCGAACCGCTTTCTGATGGCCTCACCCTCTGTGCCCAGCGACTAACCATACTTCTGTCGACTGCCGATGCTCCATAAACTGCACATAAACGTTTGTGAATGTTTCCAACTGTTCTTGCTTTGAAGTAAGAAATTCAATGACGACAAGCTGCTTGTAACGTACATCACTTACAGACACCATGTTGTTCCATTTCTGCACGTACGTTATCTGTCGGAAGAAACGGAAATTTTGTGCGTGTACTGTGAAAACTTCAAAGAATGCATAGCTCAAGTTTCGCATTCGTATCATTGTTGGGGACTGAGAAAAAAATTGTGGTGCATTACATTCTGGGCTACCCTCGTAGATTTTATTGCTGACATTAATTTGATATTATAAATTTATTTTGAATAAATAATTCAGGTTGAAGCTACAATACTTACGAAATTGATTGGCAACAATAAAGTGAATTTTTATGGCCTTTTACCGAATAAAACCCGTTTACTCATAACGACGTTCACTTCTAAGGATACAATGTTCCCCGTCTTCTCTATTTCCAATCAAATGATTATTGAAGCTGTAAATTTTGAAAAAAATGATACGTTTCAAGGAAGTTTTGTAGGAATTCCAAAAGGTAATCCAAACAAAATTCATCCAAATAAACGGATAATTTCCCAAATTATTATAATCCTGTTATGTGTTAAGTGATTTATTTCATATTTAGGATGTGATCAGTTTGACCATCTAAATACTGGTTCTTATCAACTGACTGATAGTCTTCAAAGCAATTGTACTTGGCTTTTAAAACCACCTGGATTGAATGCTTCCAAAGGAGGTAATTAATTGTTAAAAGAGAAATTTCTCTACTTAAAATTTTAGAGTTTAAAACTCGTAATTTTATTTTGTCATTCGATAGATGTGATTTCTCTGACATTTCATTCTTTAAGCCTGGGAAACAAAGGCGATGTGAAGATCTATAAAGGATTAGCTGGGATTGAAAAAGATCTTGTGATAACTTTTAACTCGTCCATTCAGTATTATCCTTCTCTTATTTTGCCCCTTGATAATGGGGTCAGGGTAGATACGTACTTAGATAAAACTACACGGAATCTTCCAAGCATCATGACTGCATTTTATGAAGTTGTATCAGGTAAGCTATATCCTGATGTGATATCTTGATTAATAATATCAAAAGTTTTGTCTTATACTAAGGGTCAATAAGAGGCAAGCGTGAAGTAACAATAAACAAATTTAATGTAACAAGTATAAATTAAACAATACAAAAGATAATTAGAATGGCAGTTTCTTGGATAATTCACCGTAACTTAAATACAGAACCCATCAAGGAAATTTTCTTGTACATAAAAAGAACGTTACTGGCTCTACAATTAAGCAAACTAAACACACACCAGAATTGAAGTCAATCAATTAATAATGTCCCTAGAGTCCACAGATACGGATCAGACCAGACACGTTCACGTAGCACGGATCGACAGTGGGTAATGCAAGGGTAAAACGGGTACTTAGGGTTGGAAGATCTGGTAGACTCTGCCACGACGGCTGTCGGACATCGTTTCTGGAGGAATCATAACTGAATTCCAATCAGAATGAATTTCCCTCCACAGCACCCACTATATATACACCTCCTGCATTACCCGGCAGTCCCCTCGTGTCATCTCGTTCCTGATTGGTTGCGCTCTGGCTCGATCCAATCGACGCCTGGTGGTTGTTGCCGGAACTTCCCAAACTCTGCTGTGGCTCCAAGTGGACGTGTGGGATCTCATAGCCACGTGCAGGGACGCCGACATTAGGACCACGTGCGAGGGGGCGGACAAACAAGTCGCAATTCTTTGCGATTGACGAATGTCACACTGAGAATAACCTTGGCGAAAAATTATGTTCAAGGTTATTTTTTAACCGTCTTATGCCACGCCATTTTTTGAAGGAAAAAGTGATTTCTGTGATAACTCGGGAAACTTTTTTTTTGTAAATTAATAATAGATCTTTATGGACCGAAAATTTTTGTAATAAATCTGAGATGTTTGTTGGTTTATAGCATTTATTTCATTTTCATATATTTCAATTTTTTTTGAAAAATTAATAGAAATCATTAAATAATGTCATAGAAATGAAATACGCAGCTTCAAAATTTTTTCAGAATTTATAGAGTGGAACCTCGGTTCACGAACAATTCGGTTTACGAACAACAGTTTACGCACCAAATTTCGGTTCACGAACTGGCACATCACTAACTTGCCATTGTACACATGCGCAGCTAGAGAGTGTCGCTTTGTATTCATGTGAATATCGTTTGCAATTTAGATTTTATATCTTTAATGTTATTCTCGATGCCTCTATCAAATGGGCTATTGCATGCGATAGCCCAATTGGTAGAGGCGTCGAGCATGACACAAGAGATTCCTGATTCAAATCCAGGTCGCTGAATTTTTTCATCCATTTTTTTCAAATATCATTTATTTGCGAGTTTGCTGTTCCAGTTCATATTCTTTATTTCTTATTGTGGGTTCATCAAACTTTCTGATGGTTTGGGTAGGATAAATTCCCGTTCTGTGAACCGGCTGTCCGTCTTCCATTTGGCTTTCAATCTTGATAACTTGGTTGTCTTTAAGACACTTAGTGAGAGCATGGCTGTACAATTGTCTTTAATGTCATTCTTAAATTACTGTACTGCACCCATATTAAAATTAACAGAAAAAAAAAATCTGTTTTTGATCTTTGGGACGGATTAATTGTATTAACATTGAATTGAATGGGGAATGTTGCCTCACTTTGTTCGCGAACAGACTCCTGGAACGGATTAAGTCGTGAACCAAGGTTCCACTGTACATGAAAGTTCACGAAAAATGAAATAGTCACATTTTGGGTGGTTTTATTCATGACAAAAGGGTGAAGAAATTTTTAAAATACGTTTGTAAGTTATTTTTCTATGAATTTTCATTTGAATTTATGTCAAATTGTAATTTGAGCTATTTGACATCAAACACACTATTGTGTGCGTTATCCACATTACTAGCTCCCCCTATTACGAGCAATGGTGCGAAGTTGAATTTTCCTATGCTCTCTCTAGTGAGGTTGATGACATAATGCAGTGGCGCAGCCAAAAGTGACATAGTGAGGACGATTGCAAGGGCTTGGTTTTTTATCGAAATACTATAATATTTTCTAATTCCATTTAAAAATAATTAAGACATCGAAAGCAGGAGTAAGTATCTTCTGCTGTGTTTTGAATTGTTTTTCCCATTTTGGACTGCGGTATTGTGTAATAGAAATGTCGGTGCACGCAAAATATTAAAATTTTCTCCTTTTATGCTCCAGTGCTCTTAATACGTCTAAATGTTATTTTTTTATTACACTCTGATACATATTTCTGCCTATTTCTAGAAAATAAATTGAACAATAGGTTGCAAGTGTTGCATCACGTGAGAAAGAATGATAGCTCCTGCTTCGAAGCTCTGCGAGTGATCGCATCGTCCAAACAAGCAATCGCAAAAAAATCAAAGTCAAATCGCGAAAAAATCAAAAGCAATCGCAAACAGCATGGGGAAGGTGATGTTGACTGTGTTTTTTGATCGCAAAGGCCCGATTTTATTGGACTTTTTTGAAAAAGGTACCGCAGTTAATGCAGCACGATATGGGGAAACATTGAAGGCACTGCATGTGGCCGTCAAATGCAAGCGTCCTGGACTTACAGAAGGAGTGCTTCTTCTCCACGACAACGCACGTCCTCACACCTCGAAAGTAACGGTAGACCTCATCAAAAAGTTCAGCTGGGAAGCAATGCAGCAACCACCTTACGGCCTAACTTATCCCCATGTGACTTTCACATGTTTGGGGATCTCAAGAAACATCTGAAAGGCCACAAGTTTCAGTCGGACGATGAAGTGAAGGAAGAGGTTTTGGAATGGTTCCACACGCAACCGAAAGACTTCTTCCATGAAGGAATTAAATGCCTTGTTCAAACTGTGGATAAATGCCTTAACGCATTTGGAGAGCATTTTTACATTCCTTATATACACTTTGGATAAAATAAATAATTTTCGTTTTCATTTGTACGACCCTTATATTTTGTTTCTTTTTTAATAAATAGGAGGATTGATATAAAAATTTATAAGAGAATATGTGAACTTTCTTAATATTTATTAAAATTTTAATTGTTTTTTTTTTTTTATATGAAGAAAAACATTTTAATCACTAGGATGTTCTTCTTCATATAATCTGATTTCAAGAAATTCAGCGCTCTTGCAAAGCCCAGGATATCCTACTCGCTATTCGCTGAATGCGTATTGTAAATGGTCATTGCAAGTACCAAAAAATCTCTCGTTTGCATTACATTTCTCCGATGTTGACCTATATCCTATGGATGTTATACTGATCTATGGTAGTCGTAACGGAAGTTTACAGTTGCTTTATAATGTTTCTGAAAAAGGATTGCCAGACGACGTGTTGGTTTTTGAAAATATCACCGTAGAATGGAACTCATCTGTGTCTAATACTAGACCACAAATGGTTCGAGGATTTTCTTTAGATGTGGAAGTTTTAGGTGAGGAAAAAAAATAGAAACCACGGTGCATACTCTTTTGTATCTATGCTAACAATAATATTTATTGAGATTCTTTTACGTGTTCCTTTTAGATTGCGGTGGAAATATAACGCAACGTTCAGGAAACCTCGACATTCCTGGCGAGGCAATAGCGAAATTACCTCAAGCAGTAAAATGTATTTGGATTATTGATGTTGGAGCAAAGAATCCAAAAACTCAAGATGTGTACATTGTGGATTTCCAGATAAATTCACCAACGGGTAGTAACATTACGGGGTAAATTGAATGGAACTTATTTTACTTATTTTGACACTTACATATCCTCTTTCCTTTAATATATAATAATATTTTAATATGGAAAAAACTTCTTGTCCACACACAGATTAAGCAATAAATTTATGTGGACAAGTTTTTTTTTTCTATGTTATTATTATCCACAGTTGGCTTTTGATTATCATTATTATGGTTAATGCTCTAGGAAACATTCTAACATAAATTCCAGTGCTAGATAAATTGCTACAGCTACAATGCATTTCAAGCATTATTTTTTACAGGGTGATTCCAAACATTATTTTTTTGGTTCACTTCTTTGCTGGTCCCCTATTTGCCTTCGGGAGAAAACCTTCACTGAAATATGAGGTGTAATATCCTTTTTACACCCCTGAAATTTCAGGATAATTCGTAAGTGTTTTTCTAGATATTCGACAAAACGTCTAAAATCGAAAGTGTCCAATTACTTTCTTCCAAAAAACAAAATGCATGCATACTTCAGCAAAAGAAAAACCAATATAAAAGTTGTAACACTAAATTCGTACAGGCATGAAGCGATGAATATAAGTACTCTTTGACTTGTACAATTACGATAGATATTCGAAGTGATTATCATGAGCGTTGAGATATTTTTGAATACTGCAAACAGTTGCTCCTATCCATTTCCTAGCAAACTCTTATCAGTAATCTCCTACCTAATGAAAGTTTGAATGGACTTGTCCAATTAAATTTCCAATTTCATTTGTTAGACATTGTTAATTTTATTTTGTAACAATGCCTAAACAGCTGAAATTTAACTGGACACACTTTGTCAAACTGACAGATGATGGGAAACTCTACCACTTGATTGGAAATCACTACGTCATTTTTCAATACTACTTTTGTGGCGCTAGTGAGGACACAATTTTGAAAATAATAAATAAAATAATAACGCAGTTTGTGTATTAATAGGTTTGGTTTGTTTGGTATTAACGTCCTTTTCAACTGCTATGGTCATTTCAGGACTGCGTTATAGGGGCTGCAAATTTTGCCTCGCAAGGGTTCTTTAACGTGCAGCCGGCAAACGACTACACGGGACCAATGGCTTTACTTCTCTTCCGAAGGAAGTGCTTGATCTCAGGATTTCCCCTTGAAAAATCCTCGTCGTACTCAGGCATCAGAGGCGATCATGCAACCACTGAGCCACTGAGGTTGATTTGTGTATAATACTTATATAATGTTAAAACACATAAATTTGTATTCAAAAATAAAAAAAAAGTTTTATATAAATGAAAAATTGTCTTGTCACGTGATCATGTGAAGCACTCGGGTTTATATTAGCTCGCCGTTGCTCATGTTAGAGACCATCAATAAGAAATCTTGGTAATGCATTAATAATTTCTTTTCATCTGGAATAGTCCACCTTGTGTTGTAGAATTTTTTCAAAGTTTTTAATTAATTTGAATTAAAATATTAAAATAAATCCGATGAAAAGAACGTTAAGCAACGTATTTATCTAAAGTCATACATGACTTGCCTCTCCAACAGTCCATTTGCGGGAGAATGACGTAATTATGACGAAACCGACATGTAGTGCCGTGAAGCCAGGATTGTTTTTAAGGAAAATTTCATTGGTGACTTTCGTCACATGATCTCGGAAAAGTTTCCCTTGCAGCTATAGGGAGTTCCCCCCCCCCCCCTGTTTCTTATTCCTGTGGTCAAACTTTTGCTGTACAGAGTACAGTGTCAAATCCAATCTTCTTTTATCGGGATCATATATATGTGTGAGTGTATGTTTTTTGCTTTTGCTTTTATTTATGAACATTTGAAATTGATATGATTTGAATTTTTACTGTTTCTGTCATAATTTAGAACAAACAACGAAAAAAAAAAAACTTTTTTAATTTTCAATTTATTTATTTATTTATTTTTTTTCAATTCTTATCAAAATCATTGATTATATTTTTGAGATGTTGACATTAACGTAGACTTTAAAAATAATTTTCTTTGTAAAAGTTTCCACTGATCGACTGCACTCCATTTATTATCATAGATCTACTTTGAGAGTAATAGATGGAGGCTCGTTATCGGGCATATCACTGGACATAGCAAAGCATCCTTCCTTTTTGAGTCGTACTAATAAGATTTTAATTGAATACACAAGTAATGATACACAAGTGCCTAAACCATCGTACAAATTAAATTTCTCCACAAAAGGTTAGTTTTGTTCATTCTCTTCTTATTGTTAGATGAATTGGAATTGTATTTTAATGGAATTGTGATATCTTAATGATTTGTAATCCTTTGGCTAGATTGTGACACTGCTCACCAATGCAAGAATGGTTTATGCATGCATGATAGTTGGAGATGTAATGGTGAGAACAATTGTGGTGACTATTCAGATGAAGACAACTGCAATACACCTCCACCAGCAGGAGGTAAATGATTTTATGGAAAAATTATAAGGCCTATGAGATGAAATAGGGAACTACCTTCCAGTAAATAAATAAACTTCATTGTGGACATGCGGAACGGTTGTTCCGTATTTCAATTGGAATAGTTTGTAATGTAGTTTATATTAAAGACAAACTCTCTGGTCATATATAATTTTTTTTTAAAAGGGAGATGAAAGAATTAATAATCACTTAGCATATTTAAAAATTTTAAATTTGAACTCAAAATTCATAAAATATGCAGAAATTCATTTCCTGGAGTTATTCGAGTACAAATCACGACAGCAGACAGACATGCACTGATAACGTGGTCGCCAATAGAAGTGCGTGCTGTTATCCGGTATGAATGGGCACGTCGGAATAGTGTGTCTGTCATCCGTGAATGCCTACAGATAGCAGAATGAATGCTGAGGTGGAGCAGAGATGTTCAGAATCATCACAGCCAATGAAACATAGGTGCACCACTTTATTTCAGAAACCAAGGCCACCTCAATGACGTGGAAGCATCCCAGTTCACCAATGAGGAAAAGATTCAAGTGCCACCCTGAGGAAAAAATGCTGAGTTGGAGCAGACTGTGCGACAATTCCTTGCATCGCATGGGCACCGAGTTTTACCAGAGTTTCTTCAAACTGATTGCACACTATGACAAATGCCTCAATGTCGGTGGGGACTATGTCGAAAAATAGTGCAAGGTGTATAGTTCATGATGCCATGGTGTATTTTTCTTTTTTTTTTTTGGCAGTAAAGTTTCCCTGTGAAAAAAATGATGAAACTTACTTTCGGAACAACCCACGTTTGTCGGCAAGTTTATCTAGAGGAAGATAGAATAATGGTCTGAAGAATTTTCTCCTGTTCCCCTAATAGCACTGGAAACATGTTTTAATACAGGGTGATTACAAAAGAACTTCACACTTTTAAAAATTTATTACATCAAAGCTATTCAGAATATAGACATACCACATACGGATTCTTAAAGAAAAACTCTTGAAGTTTATTGTGACACAGTTAAAGATGTTCAATATGCCCCCCTGTAGTCTAATTCGTCCCAAACCTGCATTAACATGTCTACATCAATCCCACGTATTGCTACCGTAATGCGTTCTTTCAGCTCGTCTAGGTCATGGGGAAGGGGTAGGGTGAAGACCTTGTTCTTTACACCCCCCCATAAAAAGAAATCACAAGGTGTGAGGTCGGGGCTCCACGGTGGCCACTTTGCAAGTTCCAGGTTATTGTTTGCTCGGCCAATCCACCGCTGTGATTTCTTTTTATGGGGGTGTGTAAAGGACAAGGTCTTCACCCTACCCCTTCCCCGTGACTTAGACGAGCTGAAAGAACGCATTACGGTAGCGATACATGGGATTGATGGAGACATGTTAACGCGGTTTGAGACGAATTCGACTACAGGGGGGCATATTGAACATCTTTAACTGTGTCACAATAAAGTTCAAGAGTTTTTCTTTAAGAATCCGTATGTGGTGTGTCTATATTCTGAATAGCTTTGATGTAATAAATTTTTAAAAGTGTGAAGTTCTTTTGTAATCACCCTGTACTATCAGCTACTATCTCAATATTGTTGCAAACCAAGTTCACTTGTTTATGGATTGTGTTCTGCAACACAGATGGCCCCGTTTCAACAGGACAACCCACCCTCTCACTTTGTCTCAGATTGTTTCAGTGTATGCGACTTTGGTTGGATCCATCAACTTCTGCATACTTTAATTGGCTCAGTAGCAATTGTGATCAGAGCTAATGACGGACCAATTCATTTTTAAGTATGGTTTCTCTAATAAAGTGAAAAATGTTATATCAGTGTGTAAAATTTTTAAATGAAGTGATTATTAATACTTGCACAGTTCTCTTCAGTGTAAATTTATTATACAGGATGTGTATAAAAGTATCGGGAACAATTTTTTTTTTTTCCTCGCGTTTGCAATGCGTGCTCGGTGGTGTGGGGTCTGACTTTCAAAATGCGCCAAGCGTCAGTCGCCTGTGGGCGTTTGTTCAGGCTAGATTGAAGTTTTAGTGGATCCCTGTCGAGTGACTCGGTGCAAGTTCAAAATGCAGCGAACGATTGAACAGCGATATGCCATCAAATTTTGTGTTGGACTGGGGAAATCTGGTACGGAGATGTTGGGCATGATTCGCCAAGTCTTCAAGGATGAAAGCAAGTCACAAACTGCAGTTTTTAAATGGCACAAGCACTTCAAAGATGGACGAGTCCTGCGCTGGACGGCCATTGACGTCAAGAACCGTCGGTTAAGTGTGCGGATGATCGCAGATCGAATTGGCAATGATAAGATGACAGTGGACACAGTTATCACTGAAAATTTGGCGATGCGGAGATCTGCACCAAACTCGTCCTGAAGGTCTTGATGGATCACCAAAAGCAGAGGCAAGTGTCTGGCCCCAGAGTCCCGACTTATCCAGCAGACTTTTCCCTATTCCCAAGTGAAATCCTCCCTCAAAGGTCACCACCATGGGACCATAAGTGCCGTTAAAGAAGCTTGCACGCGTACCCTTAAGAACTTTGATACCACCTGCCAGGGAGCCTTTGAGTCGTGGAAAAGCCGCTGGCAAAAGTGTTGTACTTTAAAGAATTTTAAGGTTTTGTAGCAATATCTGAAATCTATTTTTCAGAAACTTTTCCCGATCTTTCTATACTCACCCAGACAACTGGCAAAAATTCTTAGGGAGAACACAAACCACCATCTTTGTGACCATAGAGTTAACTTTTAATTAATATCCTTCCCTATTACATAGGAAAAACTTAATATTTGTTCTTTTGCTTTCTAGTGTCCACAACTCTGGCAGTCATTTTGACGTTTATAGGATTGATCTGTGGCATTGGGCTGACAATGCTTGCACCATTCGTCGTTCAAAAAGTTCGAAGTTATAAGCAAAGGTATAATGATTTCCATACGCTGCCCGACGATTGAAAAAAATAAACTGGGCTGTGCTTGTTGAAGTTAATGATCTGTATAAGCAAACCATTTAACTGTTTTCCCTTGAACTTTTGTAAATTTTTGTTCGCAACTTCCGTTAAGTCTTCGTTTTACATCTTGTTTCTATTACGTTTTTGACTAGCAAACCAGTGCATCTGTGAATATACAGGGGTATAAGATGGTAAGGTATTTTGTTTATCTGCTAAAGGGGGGGGATGTGCACTGCTTGTGTAATGTTATGAAAATGTCACTTCTAGTTTAGTTTGCTTATGTGATTTGAGAAACATTTTTTATATTTTCCTTTTGAACTTGTATGTTTTGTTTTATATGCTATCAGTTCCGATTATCATGTCTCTTCCTTTTTCTTTTGAGAAAGCGATTTAAATTACAGACCATTGTATATTGTTTAAAACAAGTGAAATTAAGATTATGTAAGAAAAAGAAATGTGAACGATCATGAAAGTGTGAATTTTCTTTTGTAAAATATTGAAGATTGTTAATAAACAAATTTTGATATTTAACAAGTGCCGCAGCTGTAGCTAACTTTATTTTCCTTTGGTAGGGAAGGGAGTGGCACAAGGAAAAGCGTTTTACAGAATTTATTTTCGAAGTCATGTACAAGCTTTTCATTGAAAATTTCCTGAACACTACTAAATGCCATATCTTTCCTTAAAAGTATAGGAAAGGCGCAACAAGTTTTCTAGATATTTTAATGCTTCAACAGCTGGAATGAAATTTGCAAACCGTGTTTGCATCACGTTGCTGAAGACGCACATTTACACTGTGTGAGTATATATACAATTCACTTCCAGTTTTCTTTTCATTTTAACTCCTCGTTTGAATTAATAATAATAGTCAGTAAAATGAAATTGAATTTAACAAGACCAAATGGGTTTATTGTATTTTGATGAATTTAAACGTAATTATAGTTTATTTGTTAAACAGTTGAAACAATAACATTCTATATACAACTAACAAAATATCCAATATTTTATATATATATAATATAAAATTTTTAAACATAAACTTTCTTGTGTTTGCAACACTGGGAAGAAAATAGTAAAATTTTATTCGTCAATTGAGGATAGATGAAATGTTAAATTTTTTATCAAATTTAATTATTATTTTTTTTTTTAAATTTTTTTTTTTTTTTTTTAAATAAATGTGGAGTGCATTTCTTAAGTTTTCTACATAGTTAACATTTCTTGATATTTCCCTGAGAAGTTTGCATTTTTATTTTGGAAGCTTTCTTGAGCAATATTTTTATTTACCTTTATTGAACTTGGCTTGGAAAATAGAATTGAAAAATAATTTATATAAATATATAAAAATTTTTACAAAAAAATTACACATTACAATAAATTTTGTTTAAAAAAATATCACTGGTTATAAGAATTTCTTTGGTAGTTAGTGGATTTTTTTTAAAGACCTAGTGTACCAGACACTTTTACCGGGTATTTTTTTTTTCTTTTTTTATTTTTTTTACTCTACTTTTTTAGATATTATGCTACCGGGCTTGCTTTCCTCTTGGCTACTCTGGGCAAGTTCATTTTATCCTTTTTACTTCTAAGATTTTAAATAACTTGTCGTTGAAAAGTAATAATTAAACGACAGCATGCAAAAGAAAAAGAAAAAAAAATAAGAAAGGGAAAGACGAAACAATAAAACTAATTTTTTCCATCTTCCTCGTTATTTTCAAGCGTTTGAAGCATTTGAACTGAGCGATGTTTCAGCCTCTTTGCCATTTTGTTAGCCAAATCCAATGCATGAGTCAACTGCAGTTTCTTTTCCTATTGAAAACAAAAAGAGAAATTGAAGACAGTATTGGAAAACATTTCTTAAATTTACAGAACAGTTTCATTTAAAAAAAAATATTTTTTAAATATTCTATGAGAATACATGTACTAAGAAGACTAGGACAAGGCGAGAGATGTTTTTACATGATCTATACATTATTATTATTAAAATAATTATTATAGAAAGACTTGGCAGGGTTATGTGTTTAAGCCCTCTATCAAATGGCAACCTCACATTTTGCATATTAACCCAGTCAACAAATTGCTTCGGAATTATGTTGACCACTTTAAATGACGTAAACATATCTGCCATGGATAATTTTCACGTTAATTTATTTGATTTTTTTTTTCCCCCTCTCGCCAATTCAGCTCAGTTTATTGCTCTGTTCGGTTTTCTATTCATCTCATTAATGTGCTTTTGGGGTGTCTGGTTATTTTTATCAATTGCTTTATTATCTTTATTTGTTGTTTTTATTATCAATAGTTTCATTATGTGTTTGCTGTGTACTTGGGTAGAAAAATTCTTTATTGTTTTATGTGTTGGGGTAGAATAATCATCTATAGTGCCGGCACGAAAGAAAAAGGAAACTGGCGCATGTGTAAATGAATAAAACTCATTCAACCAATCAGAAACTGACAGGAATCAAGGCATTACTTACTGCTGATGCCAAGTATAAGTAATACCTCGTATCCAGTCAGTTTCTGATTGGTTGAACAAGTTTTATTCATTTACACATGCGCCAGTTTCCTTTTTCTTTCGTGCCAGGCACCATAATCATTCTAATCATCATTAGTTTTAATTTTTTATATTTTTTCTCATTAACCCCACTTTGGGCCCTGGCCTGTTGGGGGACAATATTGGGTTCAGGCCTGCATTTTATTTTAAGGTCTTTCTCCTAGTTGCTGTTACAACAATAAAATTAAGTATACATCTAAGCCAAATATAAGATAGGATAAACACCCCATACGACTATGTAAAAGTAAGGCCAGCCTGTATAGCTTGAAACCAGCATATTATGCACATGTGTTTTGTGACAAGCACAATGTTGTTTCCTGCAATTCAAAATCTGATTGTGCAAGTCAAATGACAGTGTTCCAAAGAGAAAAAGTATCATACAGAAAAAACTAGAGAGGCAATTCAATATAAGGCGGATTGGTATTTTCTTATATTTTTGTGTGATTCTAGTTTTAAGCGAATCTAAAAGCCAAGATTTAATAAAGTTTAACGAATATTCAGAGTTAGTTAAAGCATGATAAACTTCTTTGAGTTTGGCATTTTGTTATAATGCCATGAAGGGTAAAAATCTGAAGACCAGCACAAATGTCAGTAATGGAGGTATACTTTGATAGGCCCAAAGCAGCACGTATGGACATTATTATAGGCAACCTGAGCTCTTTTGATCAGGATGTGTGGAGCTGAGGACCAAAAAATAGCACCTATTCTACTTTGGTAATTAAACAAGTCTTGAGTATCTTGACAATTTCATCACAATTTAGACTCTTGCAGAGTCTTGAACACACATTTTAACCTTGTTAGATCAGATATTAAAAGATTAACAGCATCAATAAAAGAAAGTTGATTGTCGACTGTTATACAGAGGACAAGACTCGAGAACTTGCACCCACCCTCACTTTTTTTTTTTTTTTGCATTGCATACACTGGAGAACCTTGAAAATTACTTTTATAGTCTGCAGATTGGAACTTGAGCCCTGATCCTTGTTATTGTGCATTCAGAAAACTAGAATAAATGATTGCTTAGACAGTCATGATCAGCTTTGCTGTAGTTTTGGGAGTTTTTGCATTTAATCATTTATTTTTCATATTTATTATAGCTTGTATTCCTAACTTTAATATTGGTATGAAAAAATAATAGCTGTAATTTGGAGATCGTCGAGTTCGCTTTGTTCTAAATCCAGTAACTTCTGGAGTTTGCAAAAAAAACTTTATTTAAAGGATGCGGTATTTCACCAGCTACATTTGACTTGGCCTGTATACATACAAGCAGGATAATTTAATGGTAAACAAAATTGAACTTTATAATCAGTGAATCAGGCCACAACAAATGCACTCTGTGGATGCCTTTTTTCATTGATAAATAAGAATGTTGTAGCATATTAGGTTACTTCAAACTAAAACTGTTTTTACTGAGTGGGATTTAATAGTTTACTTTCCAATTGCATAAACGTTGCTTCAAAGTTTTTAATCTGATGAAGTAACTTTTAAGTTATCTGCTTTGTGTGTTCTTCGTCTGCTTTAAATCAGAAGTCATTACATGTACAATATTTTGTTTGTTGAATGTCTCCTTCCTTTTATCATGACCATAAATTCAGGTTTAGCTTTTGTCACAATGTTCATGATTTCTTGGTGTTGATATTGTCATATGCCTGAAAAGCTGTTGCCCTTTCTTTATAATTTTAATAATATTTCTAAATTATTTTAAAAAGTTAAAGGTTATTTTTAGAATCCATTTTCAGTATTTGATTATGAGAGAGGGAAAAAAACCCATTAAATAATTGTTTTAATTTAAGTTGAAAATACTGTTTATTTTCCAGGGTGAAATGTTCTGAAGAAAGCAGCTCACGGTAAAAGAGAGGGAGCACTATATTTAAAAACATCCCTTGGAACAAAGGAGAGAAATGCCTTGGTCATGTTTAGAGAAATGTAAATAAATAACATTGCTGTACTAGCAAAAATAACCTTATAGAGTGAAAAAAAATATTTTCTTAATGCAGAATTTTCAATTAATAGCACAAAATGGTATGGTCAGAAAAAAAAAATCTATGACGTGCTATCATTAGACAGAACTTGGTTCGTTCCATTAAGTATTGACCAAAATTGATGGAAAGAAGACGACACCAGAAACAACAATAAGAATACGTTTTATTAAGGGCAATATCTGAAATCTGCAGCTATACATTGTGCCCAACATGTTGGCAATACATACAAATACCACAGTGACAGAAGCCTGCAGTACTTGGTTCCAAAAAACTGGTGACAGCATCTCAATCAGTGAACTGTTTGTCCCACAAGAAATTGTTCAAATGACGAAATTTGTGGAAAATTGCTTGGAGCCATGTCTGGTGAATATGCAGGATGAGGGAAAACCTCGTATACTAAGTATTAATTTTTTGCAAGATTGCAACAAATGTGTGTATACGATTACCATCTTGGAGGAGTACTGGACCTGCACGATTTACCAGGGACTATTGTTTTGTTCACAATTTCTGATGGCATTCGTCCAGCTAACTGCAGTACACGTCGTTCTTGATTGTTTGTCCCCATGGCTGAAATTCAAAATGCACCACACTCCTGGAGGTCCACCACAAGAAGAGAAGTTTGTCTGGATGCAACTCGACTTTTGGGTGCTGTTTTGTTGTTTTGAGCTTTTCATGCGATGCAGTGCAGAAATTGTGTTCGAGCCTCACTGTGAGGACAAGACATGTTTCCAAGCGTCACAGTTGCTGCTGTTTGAGGGCACGTGGAACTCAAGCGTCCAGCTTTTTTGACTTGCACGTTTTTGCCAGGTGTCTGGTTATATTTGCCAGTGATGCAAACAGCTCGTTGGGCAGCTCACGTACAGTGGAAGTCTGTTTTTGTTCCACTTTCTTCCATAACTGTTCAGTATTGCATGTTACCATTAATTTCCATATCACCAGCACCAAACTTAAATAATCTACGGACAGTTCTGTCACTTGTCGTGCACGCACCCTATGCTCCATTAACATTAGCAACGGTTTCCCGCACATTGTCCCAAGTTTGTATTCGTACAAAATCATTAGCCTGATATCTCGCTTCTCCAGACGTTATACATGCAACTACTGTGGGAACTTCTGGACTAACCCTACTTACTTTGTAGGGAGTTGCTTAGTTTCTGGTATAATGTTATGCACCATAGGGCTCATGCAAAGTAGCCTAATCGAAATCGGCCAATACCTATGAAACAACCTAATAAACTAATGTTAAAAATAAACTTGAAAGCCTCTACAACTTTTGAGAAATTGCGATTCACATGTTGAAAGAGTTAATGTTAAAGGAAACTATTTTTCTAAAATACAATGGGATTGAATCATCAAATTTCTTTTTAAGCTTGTCCTCAAGAAAAGAAAAAGACCCCCCTCCCCATCTTATGATGACGAACAGTGATGAAGATATATACGTATATTAAAATGGAAATATTAAATTACTATAATTTGACTAAGTATACTTCACCTCTGAATCTTCTTCTGTACTTTCATCACAAGTAGCAGGTTGGGTCGTCAACTCTTTCATCATGGTGGCTAGGGCATCAATTTTCGATTGAAGCTTATCACAACCTTTACATCTAAAACATTAATAATAATAAAATAACTCTGCCAGGAATTTTACAATGGAAATAAATATCAATAACACATTCTGGAGAAATGGGAGAAAAACTATCTTTTATTATCCAGGATTATGCAGGGATGAAGTCTACGATTAATCTAAAATCCTCATTTTGATAATGATTTACAAGGAAAGGTTTATTACAAATTTGGTTACACTGTAGGAAGAACTATGAATGTACATAAGTTAAATTAATAATAAAATCTAGCAAACATTCCAAAAAGGAGCTTTAGCTAGACAAAGCGATCATCGTGTGTTGTGACTATGTCAACAATGCTTAAAAAATAAACAGAAAGTAAGTATTCATTCTTGACTTTTCTCTACGAATCAATTGCTAAACGACATGCCATTATCTTGATATTCTCAATAGTCACTGTTAGAACAGGTGCAATCCACTTGAAAAGGCTAATGAAGTAGCCTGAAAAGTTGATACAGCCGAGCTAAGACCTTGATCATATCGAAAACCGAATTTGAAAAAGTTAATCAGTTTTCGATGGATGAATATACAGACCAAACATGCATTCTTATGAGTAACTTTTAGGTAAAGCTCATAATAAGTATTAGTATGTACTTAATTGACTAATGACTATTTTATTTACTACTGTAGAACATTAAATTTTTGATGAAAAATAGGAAAGAAAATTCCACAGCCTGGGATCGAACCAGGAACCTTCTGCTCACCGTGCAGATGTGCCAGTCAATTGTGCCACTGCAGACATGGAAGCATTACGCTATCTACATGCCCTTTGGGCTGGCTGGAGCAGTACCCAGTTCGCAGGCTGGGACTATCTTTCCTACTGGCGTAATAATCGTTAAAGAATAATAATTGGATGTTCTATGAGGATTTTTATACACGCCATACCTCAGGTGTTTAAATTATTGATGAAAAATAAGAAAGAAGAATAGGAAATAGGATTATTACGCCAGTAGGAAAGATAGTCCCAGCCTGCCCAAAGGGCATGTAGATAGCGTAATGCTTCCAGTCCGCAGTGGTGCAATTGGCTGGCGCATCTGCACGGCGAGCAGAAGGTTCCTGGTTCGATCCCAGGCTGTGGAATTTTCTTTCCTATTTTCCATCAGTAACTTAAACATCTGAGGTATGGCATGTATAAAATTCCTCATAGGACATCCAATTATTATTCTTTAACATTAAAGTTTGCAAAAAGAAGCTTTCAAACACTAAAATAATGTTTAAATTTAAAATTTGATTTAAAACACAGGGTGAATAAAGTCTTTACCTAATAAAGAAATTAAAAACCACACGATCAGACGGATACATCTGATTTTTGAATTATGATCTCTACTCAAATAGTTTTTAAATTGCTGGTACGATAGGAGCCGAAGCGATGTAAGTAGCGTAACATCGGTCATATTGAAAATGGTGTCAGAGAGAAAGCTCAATGCATTCCGAGTATTGACCCTGCCACATTGGGCATTCCTAGATTCAATATTTCCGAACGAATGGTTTGAAAGAGATTGCTCTCACGTTCTCCAGACATAATACCCTTAGGCTTTTTCCCTTTTGGGATATGTTATGGATAAAGAGTGTGCTACACCAGTTCCCGATGTGAATACATTAAAGGCAAGAATGACTGGTGTGATATTGACGGCAACAGAAGATATGCTGGCAAATAATGTTCTCAGAGCTACGAAAGGTGCACATGTTGAAATGTACTAACAATGTAAAGAAAAACTTTACAAAAAACCATGTGTCTCATTCTGTGCCTGACATTCTTTACCTGATAAAGAAAATTAAAAAAAAAAAACCCTACCGTATGTTCACCCTTAAAATTTACTTAAATAGATCAACATTGAAATGTGGTCTCAGTCTGATCAATATAGAATAATAATAGTTCATGTACTTTAAGGTTTAAAATAATCTAACAAAACTTTGCGTTATTGTTGCAGTTTCCTTTTATTCCCCAACATTCCACGTAATTTTCTCAATATTAATTTATCAGCTAACAGACTCTCCTCTTCTCCCTCCAGAAACTCGAACCCTAAACATAGTTTTCATAAGATTCTCGACCCATACTCTTGTTTGGCCATTTTGCTCCTCCTCAGATTCATCATTTCCCTGCACCCTTCTAACGATTTCTTTTGTTAATTGTTCAAATGCTTTTTCATCATTGTCAGCATAGAAAATTCATTTTATTTTTTTATTTTTTTTTAAATACTTCATTCTGCAATTTTCTTCTGAAGTCGTGGCCACCTACTGGTTAATCTGCAAATATCAGGAGTTGACTGTACATATTTAATCACGGAGATTCAACTTAATTAGAGCAATGGTAGGTTTAATTCTAAGATATTAGCTCAAACTGGATTGAAGAAATAAGAATGTAACTGGGAATGGGATGACTGGAGCAAAAATTTAAGGAACCTGCATAAGTAGAAAATGGACATACAAATTCCGTTCTTATTGATGAAAATGCTTTCTCAAATTTTTGCGAATAAATTTGATATTGGAGATCATGTTATTAAAGATATTTTCTCCCCAACATAATAAAATTGAAAATTAAAATTGAAACTTTTTATAATGCGCCTAATATTCGGATTTTGATGTGAAAATTTCTAGGTGTACATATACGAGGTCTGTTCAAAAAATACGTAGACTGTTTGAATTGCGCGGGCCCTGTTGGTCCCAATCAAAATCGCTTGGTGTCGCCATCTTCTGACAGATCCGCTGATTACAAGGCAGTTTTTTGATTGCAAATATCAGTATTGGTTGATTAGCTACGCGGTTGTTTGTGAAGTGTGTTTTTTTTCGTTTGGCGGATTTTTAGAATGAGTGACTTGAACGAGCAAAGAGTTAAACTTGAAATTTTGTGTTAAACTCGGAAAAACTGCCACTGGACGAGTGGAAAAGGCCATAAATGTGGACGAGAGGTGACTGGTTGTTTCGTCACGACAACGCTCCAGCCCATTCAGCCCTCAGAACTCGAGAGTTTTTGGCCAAACACTCGATCACTTTTCTTCCTCACCCACCCTATTCACCTGACCTCGCTCCTTGTGACTTCTTCTTGTTTCCCAAACTCAAAAGACCTTTGAAAGGAAGGAGATTTGAGACGATTCCCGACATAAAGGCAAATGCGACGAAGGCGCTGAAGGACATCACAAAAGAAGCGTTCCAGGACTATTTCCAAAAGTGGAAACACCGTTGGGATAAGTGTGTGCGTCGGGGAGGAGAATACTTTGAAGGGGACCCAGATGTGTAACTTCTGAATAAAGTATATTTTGTTTTATGACGTCAGTCTACGTATTTTTTGAACAGACCTCGTATTGATGGGAGTTTTGTAACTCTAATCCCTGTAATAATAACATTCGTCAACAAATTTTTAAAAGAAGTCATATTGCCAAAATAAATAGTCATTTTGTATCAATTTTTATGTGCTGAACACTAATACGATTGAAAATGCAAAATTGACTCTTAGTTTTTTTGTAATCTGCAAAAAAACAGTTGTTTACATAACAAAATGCATGCCAATAGCTCTGGTCAACAACATTTTTGCTACTGGGGAAAATAGGTGTTCTAGACTAATTTGAGAGTGCCGATTCCAAATCTGAACTCCAAATTTACTTATCACGTTATCTCAAGTTATAGAAATAGTTTAAATTTTAATGATAGCCATTGTTTAAATTTGACATTATGAGACTGTTCTACACCAATGAAACTTATTATCTTGACGTGATAGAGAAATGTGGAGTTCAGATTTGGAATCAGCACACTCAAATTAGTGTAGAATACTTCAGTTTGTCAAAGTTGCAGTTCTACTGGATAAGTATACATGCTGAAACTTAGAAAATGAACTATATGAAATATCTCAAAAACTAGAGCAAATTTGAAAAATCTGAGACATTCGGAATCAGTGCAACAAATTTACTATAAAATGACTTTTAAATGATTAGCACCAAATGTAAATATTACTCCGGAATGCACAAAACATTAAGAGCATGAATCACACAGTATGATTACTGCTGTTTTCCCGATGCCATCGCATCTCTCAGTTCAAATTTTCTCGTGTTCTATTTTTCTTTTTTTGTCATCTCTCAACGTATTATATCTCTGAAAACTCGTAACTTGAACGATCGTTAAGTCGGGGGAGAGGCTGTATTGGAAATTGAAATAAATGGAGAGTCCAGGCAAGAGAACAGATATTTACTGCTGTATGCATTTCAATTCTTAGATCATCAGAGGTTTACACTATTGAAATCACACGCAAATTCCTGTTACTGGACCCTCCATTTACTTCAATTAACCAGTAACAGCAAGAACTATATGGAAAGCTATATTGAAAAAATTAAAAAAAAATTTATTAATACCAAATTATTTTTCAATTATGAATCTAAAGAATGTTGATGTGGATTTGAATGCAAAAAAAAAATCTGTTGTGGGTATGATAGGACTCCCTTGTACGAATCTTTATTGAATGTTTTTTTTTTTTGGGAAATATTTCTCATTATTATTCTTGCATCACAAATTTCCGTGTCTCTCTTTGTTGCCTCAAAACTTCAAATGTTGAAACAAATTCTGACAGTCACACTCTGATGTCACAAACTGCTCCATGCAATCAAAACTCCATAGACATGAAAAGAAATCTGTTGTGGAAACCACAAAAACATGTCTGGCCTGGCCAATTGGAATCAAAATGGGAGGTGCACAACTACATGTTACAACAGTCCTAAAAACAGAATTTCAACATTCTAGGCCTAATCGTTTTTGAGAAATGCAAGATACACACATACATATGGACGGACGTACAGACATCACGCTGAAACACGCCAAAACGGATTCAGGGATGGTCAAAATTTATATTTCCGGAAAAAGCTGAAATTTCTCGCGATTACAATATTTCCTTTACTGCGTACAAGAAAGTTAAAAAAAAGAAAGAAAGTCAGTTTAGAAAATGACAAGTAAGGATCCTCGCATCCAAAATATTTTGGCATTTTTGTAGGACTGAATGGAAATTATTTACTAACAGCTAAAACTTTGTTAATTTTGTTCACTTATTTATATATAATTTTTCTTACCTGCAATGACGTTCATGATGTGATGGCGAACTTCTTTGTTTATGTGATGAGGTACTAAAATTATCGTTTTCACTATGTTGCCTGGATGATTTTGATTTTTTACGTTTAACTGTGCTTATGACTTCTGAATCCGATGAAGATTCGGGCAAAGAGATATCACACAGTCTTAGATTATCTACGTGGGAAATGGGCTTTTCTTGAGACACGTTTAACGAATTAAACAAACCAACATTAAAATTAAAATCTTCAGCTGCTTCTTCTTGAGATGTCCCGGAAACATCACCATCAGTCTGCTCAGACGATGGTCTAGATAAAGATGAAGTGATCTGGGTTTCAGTATCCCTTAAGGAAGGCCAGGCTTGAGTATCAGCATCCTGTAGAAGCGGTTCCACTTGAATTGCTTTACAGTGAAAATCAATTAGCATACTTGAAGGTTTTTCCTCGAGACTAATGACACTTGGTCCAACTGACACGGCTTTTTCAATGCCAGTACTATTGACTTTTATGTCTTGATGATCATTGCTAACTTTATCAGCACTTTCCCTTTCTCCAGATGCAAATGAAGTGGAATCGCTAAGCAAATTTTTTGCAGTAACTTCATTTCCCTGAGCAGTGGTCTCGTTTGGGGTATTTGGAAGAGCGATCAGAGATTCGTTAGAAATTCTTCGAAATCCTTCGGAAGCAACTTCAAGACCAGATTCCTTTGTATTGAAAGTCTGAGAAAGAGATGTTGTGTTAGATTCAGAATCCTCTATCGTGAGATGGCTAGAATGGATCGATTCTGAAGATTGGCAGGTAGAAGATTCACCACCTAAATCGTGTTTCGTTTTATCACCGTTTTCTTCACTATCTGACGAGGAAGGTGCAATGTCATGGACAATAAGTGAAAGCTCAGGCGATGATAAAGCAGATCCTTTGGTTTTATTTTTGTCTTGCATCTTAATGTTATCTTCTTTCTGAAGTACTTCAAAATGAGATGAAATGGGTTCAATGTTTTCAGCAATGTTATTCTCTTTTGAACCAGCTGCCAACGAACATTCGGGAGAAGACTGCTCATCGTGAGTTTCTAATCTCTTGTTTTGATTCATTAAGAGTCTCTCTCCAAACGTAGACTGCCAATGATGAGATGACCAAGACGGCTCTTCAAAGGGACTAATTTTAGAAGCATCGGAAGCATGTTTTGCTTTGTCTTCAAAGTGATGGCCTGCAGCAGACAAGTGCTCTGTAAGTGTCTCATCTTCACTAGTATCAGAGTCTCCACTCCAAGGTACTGCGAGTGAAAACTGATTACTTTGTTGATCACTCAATTGGTAAGGCTTGATTTCAAGATTGAATAACTGGCTTGCATCGTCAGTTGCAATACTGGCGTTGGTTCCATTGCAACTGCACGATGTATTTTCTGTGTAATTCATCGCTTCTTGGGATACAGTGGAGCTGCTTGGTAAACAGGTTGTCAGATCCAATGAAGAATTATTTGAAATGGAACCATTCTGATGAAGGGATAGCACTTCTATTCCACTAGGCGATACGCTCTCTTTTCCCATGAGCTTTGGATCAAGATTTGCATGCGATAGCCTAGAATTTTCGTTTACAATGAAAGTTTCAATCGATTTTTTAACAGAAACATTAATGAGATTGTCAGCATGCAAAGTGCGAGAAAAAGGTGGTTCTAGTAGTCTTTCTTTTTCTGCAAAAGTTTGGTACTCTCCTGAAAACTTTAGCTCAGAATTAAAGTTCTCTGGCAAGATCTTAAGCTCTACGTTCTTCTCCATAGACATGTGTGGCAGCTTACTGTTTTTAATGTGTTGTAAGCAGAATGGACAACACAAAAGCGAAGAGTGTTGAAAATCTTCACTAGCCACTAAAGACGAGCCATCATTAATAGCAGATTTGTTCTCGGTATTGCTTCTCGTTTTAACTATGTGATGCATTCCACAGCAATGAAGGACAGTATCTGAACTCCCTTCGAGGGGTTTACCAAACTTGGCTTCCTTCTCTCTGTGATGTTCATTCGAGTTGATTACAACTTCATTAGGATAGCACCCACTGTTTAAAACTGATGACCCACAAGCCGTACAAAAGCGAGGAGCAAATTTTGTTTCTGGTATGTTGACATTCTGAGTTAAATAGGATGTGTTCAATAAATTGGCAGCTGGTAAAACTGCCACGTATCGTGCATCATCGGTAATAATGCCACAAGAAGATACTGGGGGTATTTCTGTTTGACAAGATTGGTTGCACATCGTTGTTGTGCTTTTATTTTCAATGTGCTCGTTTCTTAGCTTCAGTTCTTGACGTAATGATTGAATTTCTTCATTTAATTTTTGCAGCATGAACCTATCAACATGAAAAAAAATTTTATTAATCAAATTATTTTGATCCCATCTTATAAAAGGTAAACTAAAGAAAAGTTTTATAAACAAGGTGAACTAAAACTGCAGGGACAAATTTCAAGCGATTCCTCACAAGAAACAACAAAAAGTTCTTAAGTGCCCAGAAATAGTTTCCATGGAGATGACACTATTTCACCCCCCCATAACAATACAGACTTTTTTTCTGTTGCAAGTTACTTTTGAGTGATCATTGTATAGCGGAGGTCCAATGGACTGGTATTCATATCAGGAACAAGTCGAGATGGTCTTCACATATGGGCCATCTCGACTTGTTCCTGATATTATGAATATCGGTCGATTGTACCTCCGCTATATGATGATCACTCAAAAGTAAGTAACATGGGAACGGAGAAGCACATGGGATTGGTTGAAAGGCTGCATAAATATAGCAAGAAAAGTACCCCGACAGATGGCAACACCCAAATCACAAAACGTTTGCAGCCATCTTTCCATGATGTGACATGAACTCTTGCCACTTCGAACATCTTTTGTAACATTGACACAATTACTGCCACACTGATGTCATGCATGTTCTAATTGCTCTTACAGAAAACGTCCATTTTTGGACACATCTTTGTGTAAGAACTTTTGTTCTTTTTCTAGTCAGAACCATCTTCTGAAGTTTGGCCCTATTGTTTTAGTTAACCCTGTAAGAAGGATAAGAATATACAAGGTGGATACAAAAATTACGCCCCACCCCTTTTATTTTCTTAACTGAAGCAGGTATATCAATTTTGATGAATCCAATGAATAGGAAGTTGTGGATGACCTATCCCATTGATTTTTTCGCCTTCTTTTTATGTTATTTTTCTGACCTCTGTCACAAAATTGTGGGCAGCTTTAAACCCTCGTGTGCCAATCCTAAATATGTGAATTAGGACTTTCATCATCCCAAATATGCAAATTAAAACATTCAAATTCTATTTTAAAACCTTAACGGATACACGAAAAATTCCAATTGAAGACTTGTTCCGCATGGAATTCCCAATAAAACCAAAAAAAAAATTCCCAAATCCGCTGAACGGATCACCAACAATCACATGTTGAATTTATTTATTACCTCCCTACGCACTTCACAAGAAATTACCAAAAATTACCATAACATTCATTTTCATGAGGAAAAGCAAATAAAAGACATGTGTCAGCATGCACAAGACAACTCCAGGATGGCAAGCTACACAGTTCCTAAAATGGTCAACATGATCTTCCACTTTGGATTGTTGGTGATCCATTCATCGGATTTTGGAAATTTTGTTTCAACTTCCTAATCATTGGATTCATCAAAATTGACATACCTGCTTCGGTTACGAAAATAAAAGGGGAGGGCTCATTTTTGTATCCACTCTGTATATTGAAGTACACTACTGTTTATAAAAATCGCAACACCCTGATGGAATAGCCCAATCTGCATTAAATTTGGAGCATTTGCATATCATGGGTCAGAAAAGAAACCATTAGATTTTCAGATCAATACAATGCGTTTTATTGTCACATTAGTATCGGGTGAAACCACCGTGGGATGCAATTACAGCCTCTAAACGTCGTGGCATCGAGTCAAACAAGCTCTGAATAAGGGCCTGGGGAATGTCCTGCCATGCTCTGTCTACACGGGTATACAGTTCATCCACAGTTGCTGCTGCAGGAGTCTGACGAGCCAATCGATGAGCAACCCTGTCCCACACATCTTCGATTGGGAACATGTCTGGTGAACGAGCAGGCCAGGGGAACAAGGGCGTCTGATGTGCTTGGAAAAAGGCGAGGTTGATGGGCCCATTGCAACCTGAGGCGCCGGTGGTTTTGAGTCAAAGGAATCCGCAACAATGGTACTCGTGCCATCAATCCTCTGGAAATCAAACGGCGTCGTACAGTGCTAGCAGACATTGTCCTGCCTACTGTAGCACCCCACTGTTGTGCTAACACTGTGGAAGTGGCTGTACGATCTGCTACACACATGCGATAGAGGTGTCTGTCATCTCGTGATGTCGTCGTGCTGGGTCTTCCTGAGCCTGGTCTTCGGTGTGCCCTGTTCCCTTCGCTCCACTGCCTCCATGCACGCATAATTGTCGTTGCATTACGTCCTACACGAGCAGCAATGTCACGATACGACCATCCCACTTCACGCAGACCAATTATGCGTCCTCTTTCAAAGTCTGTCAGCTGTTGATATGGTACCCTTTGTCGTCGTCGAGGCATGGTGTTCTTTCAAGCAATTACTCTGAAAATCTAATCATTTATACTCTGACCCATTGTATGCAAATATTGCAAATTGCATATGGATTAGACCATTCCATCAGGGTGTTGCAATTTTTATAAACAGTAGTGTATATACAGCGTTCGCACTTAAGAGTGATCGCGTAATGAATTTAAGGAAAAAAATCTTGGAAAAGTGAAAATGGTATTTTCCACCAACCCCAGTGCACTTTTTTTTTTTTTTTTTTTATTCGAGTAAATACCTCAATGATATTCTCTGCAATTCAAGAATTGGCTTCTTAGAGCTAATTTATATTCTCAATCCAAGTTTTTGTAGTTGTATTTTTGGGATTTTTTTTTTTTGTTCAAAATGCCCTCAAAATAGTAAGTCAAATTTGTAAGATCCGGAGCCCTGAGTGGAATGATTAACGAAAAAAATAAATAAATAAATAAATAAATAAATAAATAAATAAATAAATAAATAAAAGGGAGCACAGATTGGGGAAAGATTCTTTTGCAAAATTCTGATCTGCATTGTTGCAGTTATTTTCTTACTTACTCCATCCAATTATTACATTGCCTGTATTCCCCTTTCTTTGTCAATCTATTACAGTAAAAGCGCAAACAAGCGCTGCGGCAGTCAGAGCAAATTCAGCACTGCGCTTAGTTGAGTGCGGCGGTTATTTCTCTCATCGATAGGTAGAAAAATGAAAAAAATTTGTGAACTTTTAAAATAATACAGTTTACAATATTATTAAAATAAATTAATATCGAAATGACACAATCGTGAATTAACAGAAGGGCCATTCATGCTCATGCATGATTGTAGGATTAGCCTGCTATCTTGTTTCAGCATTTGGTGGCACCATCGACAACTTTGCTAATCACAGTGGCAGTTAATCGAGTGCAGTACTTATTACTTTAATAGGCTGCGGTGTTTATTTGCAGCACGGCGCTTGTTTGCGTTTTTATGATATTCTACTCTGGGCTCTAAATTTTACTGTTTAACTATAGTGATAAACATCAATATCAGCCGATAAGAACTTCACCTTTCATACGTTTTCTGTTTTTTTCCTCCCAACCTGCCATGGTGCGTGATCAAGGCTGTATCAAACAATTTTGGCGCCTTAAGTAGACCATATTATTAATCAGACTAATGGAGCTATTAAAATCTTGGACCTCTTTCAGTTTATCTGTGTAAGAGTTTTGTTAATTTTATTGATTTAAGAGTATTTGAACTGTATATACTTAGTCTGCAGATTGGATCTTGAGCCATGACTCATTTTATTGCGCATTCAGAAAACTGTAAGTGTTCACTTAGGCAGTCATGGTCAGCATTGGTTTTTTTTTTTAATGTTTTGCTGTCAGTTTTCTTGATTCAAAGATTACAGGAATTTCCAGGTGCCTTTCCTTTTCGAAATACAGTTGAACCTCATTAATTTTTTTATGTATTTTTCACTGTCCCGACCCCTTGAAAGCTACTTCTATGTAAATTCAACAGTTTAATATACCGTATAATGTCTTTCTCTCAAATCCCGGATAATGTATATTTTTGTGTATCTAAAATTACGAAATTCATTCCAAAAAAACAAATCATTTTTTTCCATTAGCCATGTTATTATCTAAGTATGCGTCATCACACAATAATTCCATTAATTCTGATTGGTTCTATTAAATGTACACATCGAAGCACGTGTTATTGGATTGCAAATTCTGAATGATTTTCAAGGATTATATAAATTAGTGCATTATCGCAATATTCACAACCCTATTCACCCACTAGCATTTAGCAAAGTCATTTTCATATTTAGACGAGATCCAATCATTTATTGTGTGCAGAGATAATGTTCCATCTGAACTTCCACAATTGCATAGCACTGTAAGGAATGGTATTTCTTACAATTATATATGTTCATGTAAGCATACTTCGATAACACATTTTTTCCCCCCAAAATAAATAAATCTGTGAAAAGTTTGTGTAACATACAATCATATCAAGCTTATTTCATAACATAACACTAAAACACAGACGAGTTATTCAGGGAAATGAAGGAGTGCTCTTTTATCCAGACTTCTTATAAGCAGAGACGACTGTATTGGGATTTTCAGCAAATCATATTTCAACTCCGGATAATATACAGGGCATTTAAAAATAGTTTACAAACTCAACATGGGTGCAGCAACCGTGCGTCGACTGTTCAGGCCCATCCGTAGCAGGATGCATTCAACGGTAATGCCGTATTTACATCTGTTGGCACCACTGTTGAAGCTGGTGGTCAGTCGATGGACTGTGGCTCTCCTGTCACCTTTTACGAATCGTCGTAGGCGCTGCTCACTCCGTTGGTCGATGGCTCGTGAGTCTTTACAGTGATGGCGTTGGGATGAGATTTCTGTCCCTGCTGTTCACTCTTTGTACACCTTCACTACAGCGAACCTTGAAGAGTTCACAAATTGCATCGTTTCGGAGATGGTGCCACCCTTGCTGCGATAGCCTATTATCATCCCTTTTTGGATGTCCGTTAAATCCGGACGCTTACCCATCTTGAGGCTGGTGCCCCTGCCGTTTGATGCACCAGCCTTAAAGCTTTCTCAGCCTGTTATGCAAATTTTGCAATGTGTAATCGTTGTTGGGGCGAACCATGCGTGTGCCTTGAAGGGGTACTGGTCATAATTCATTGATATGATAGTGTACATTAACGAGGGTTGATTATACTTCCTCACGTAAATGATTTTCCGCGATCGGTGATGAAATGTTTCTCACTTCTTCCGGGAGGCATCTGTCCATTTTTGATTACCACTTGCAATTCGAATTCCGCCTTGAATAGATGAATGCCATGTGTGGGAAAAAGCGTGGTTGCTGTAAAAACAATCTATGACGAATCAGGATGTCATGTGCAAAAACTAATTGAAACAAAAGCTCAAGATCCATTCTGCAGATTATAATGATGATTAAGTTCAATTCTTAAATTATTTTTTTGGAGAGAGACCAATAAAGGGCTTAAGAGAGGGAGAAGAAAAATTACGTCACTGGAAGAAACTAATTTCTACCCTTCTAATTACATGGTACGAGGGAGAACCATAAACTTGCAAAAGGGAGAAGAAAGCCACCCCCCCCCCCTTTAAACAATACCTTACTTTAAAAAAAACTCATTTCCATTACCTGTCACTTTTGATTTCTCTTTCTCCACTCAAGTAAACATAAGTTGTTGAGACACTTTGGGCACCCATTGTATTCTGTGATTGACCAGCTTGTAATATGAGGCCTTCGACAGTTGGAGGAAAGCACAAGGGATCTGTATCAGTCTCACTAATACTTTCAGCACTAATTTCTGAAGACTCCGTATCAGCAACCTGCCTTGCATCTATTATTTCTTCTATTTTACTGTCATCTTGAACTTGATCGATTTTGTTTTCAAATTGCGATGTGGTTTGTGAAGATTTATCCCATTCGTTGAAAGAAAAAATGTTGCTTAAATCGGCATTGCCATCCGACAACTGTTTTATTATTTCATTTGCTGCCTTAGAGAAATATTCTCTTTGAAGCTGAAGATCCTGATCGATTTTCTCGTACGATTCAAAATGGTCTGCATTACTCTCCGTATTAACTGAAGATTTTTCTTCACTTTCAGAAGCATTCTTGACATTGTTATTTACTACATCTCCAGAGTATGGAACGGCAGTGGTTTTCCTAGATAAGCCACTTAAAAGACGATATCGTATTTCATCTAAAAGTTTAACGAGAATCTCTTCAGGTGTTACTCTCCCTTGAGAATTTTCTGAAGCTTCTGCTGATGAATGCAGACTCTGCAACTGCTCTTGCAAGAGATCACAGATCATGCTAAGTCTATTACCATACTGAGTATCACCCGAACAATCACAAATGTAATGATTGTGACACTGAGAACAAATATCTGGAGGTGAAGACAACAGGGTCTGTGCACTGCCATCTGCGGAGCTCTTCTCCATTTGGTCTTCTGGGTACGCACTTGCTTGATTAGGACTACCCACTGGATTACTTATGTTGCTTTTTAAAATTTTTTCTTCAGATTGCGATGCCTTACATTTCTCGCTAAAATAATTTTCACTCGGAGAAGGGGGTGAAATTTCACTCTTTGTTTTCCTGTGTTCTTCTTCGACGTGAACAGAAGGTGCAGAGTCTACGCTAAGAGAACTCACCGAACTGTCTTGAATGTTCTGGCCTATTTGGATTTCATCAGATCCCGATTTATTAGGAAGCGAGCTTATGGGAACAGAATTTTTTAACTGACTCATCCATTCATTGTCTAGATGCACGTTGTTCGAACCGTGTTCGGTCTCGGATGTAAAAGAATGCTGAGACTCTGCTTTTGGAATGCAAATGGTGCTTTTACCTGATAAAGGCGTGATCGGTTCACGTTCTGTAGGCAAAATACTGTCTCTGTTAGTGCTCATGTCGTTGTAATCTTCATTATTAAGCGATTCTAGGAGCTTGCTAAATGTTTTCATTCCTCCAGAATCCAGATCATTATCCTTTTCGTGTAGATTAGACTCGCTATCCATAGAATTTGAAAATGCATTATCCCAGGTTAAATCTCCTTCGACGGAAAAGCTGGTTTTAATTGGATTGATTAAGGCTTCCTCCGATTTGCTGCGAATGTTTATTTCGCTTCGTGGTTTCACAGCCAAAGTTTCTTTTTCATACAATACTGGCGGTGAAATAAGATTGTTAACGTCAACGTTTTCTTTACTCTTACTTAGAGTTGGTTGCATTGTCAACATGTGCTGCAGCAATTGATTTCTCACGTTAGTTTGCACCTCGGAAGAGGCAGAATGCATAGCTTTAAGCAGCGTTTTCACCACACTCATGCACTCGCTTTCGTTGCTACTTTTACTTTCTACTTTGTCAATGTCTCTGCTCATGCAACTGGACGAGCTTCTTTGTTGTCCAGCTTCAAAAGGCAATAATTCCACATCACATGGGCCTCCGCCATTAGATTGTTGGGCATTTTTATCTGAGCTGTGGCAACCGCTATCTGCGTCAATCAGTGACATGCTGTCGTGTGCATCACTTGCTTTAGATGCATTGCTCTCAGGACTTGGTGGTAGACTTCCGTAACTGCTAGTTTTAGAGAGAACCTGAAATTGAACAATATGTTTATCAGATGCATATCAAAAAATGCCATGGTCAAAGCAAGATTTAAAGGTAAACTCCACACCCAAAACAACTTTGTTTAAAATGAAAGATGAAGGTCTCAATAACAACGTAACATGTATAAAAATTTTCAATTCGGACTCAAAATTGATAAAATATATAAAAAACTTTCATTTTTTCCCTCCCCCTGCGATCGACATTGGTGCCATGTTTCGGCAACTGCTACGTCACAAGTTGCTGAGAAGTGCGATGGAGTTTCGAATTCGTGACGTCACACGTTGGGCGCTATCAGTTAGTTGTCAGTTGGGCATCGCAATGGACTATGAATATGAAACAAGACCAGTAGTGATGACTGATTTTGATAACAGTAACAGCGATATATAAGGGTCGTTAGCAGAATTAAATGCTACTGCAACTTCAGCGATATACAGCCCTATGCATTAAACCGTAAACTGGATCTTCTGCTTGCCGCGGTCGGAGTGTGCACTTTAGGGTGGCCTGTGCCTACACGCCAGATAGGCCTACCTCCTCATTCCTTCGGTGTTTAACGAGTGCTGTTGCGGTCGTTGTTCTTGAAGAACGCCAGGCTCGTTTAGAGTTGGAAGAGGATCTAGTTCCACCTTATACATGATCTAGTTTCAGCGAATATCTTGTTTGAATTGATACTGAATTTAAAACTGCGGATGCATAGACAAAGCAAGACACTTCAAAATGAGCACACGATGCTGTTTGGAGTTGGATACCAGTTCCCTCGCTGTCAAAAACTAATCCAGTGGTTTTTTTTTTTTAATAGATTCTGATTCTGGAAATCTATGAAACGTGAAATTTCTATCCGACTGTCTATGTACACATCCAAACAAAGAACAAATTGAAGGCATTCCCTCATAAAACAGGTTAGCAAAATCTTACGATATGTAGAATCATTCTAAGCGACTAGAATCTCGGTGACGAAATTCCCCGAGGTTCTCGTGGTAGGAAATGACAGCTTATTCCACCGTGTTCTGTGGAGAAGGAATGGAAGATTCCATGCAAATTTTCAATTTTCTGAGGCATTTTTCTTAATAAAATATTAGGAAAAATCGAAAAACTTTAAATGATCCTGTACTCTAGTAACCGGGATTAATGTTATGATGCAAAAAAAATAAAGTCGATTTTTTCTGTGGAGTTTACCTTTAAACATAACCCATATTTTTTTTAAGCTTATATCAGGGCTGGTTCTTGGAAGAAAGATTTTTTTACCTTCTTAGAAGACTCTAGAATTTGTTCAAAATCGGTGGAAAACTGAAGGAAATTTTTTTCATCCTTTGATTGTTGTTGTTCTGGCTTCTTGAGCAATTCTGATCCTTTCTCTTTTGTCTGGATAGTTAAGAGGCGAGATTGTATCTTAGCCAGTAAGCATTTGGCATCCTCCAAAGCAAAATATTCGAGAGTTGCAATGTGTCCACTGTGCGAGTGAAGGTCTCTTTGAAGAGCCATTAAACTTTCCCAGAGATAATTGCACATTTGTTGTCCTACGCTGGCATCAATTTTAATACCTTCAATTGCACATTCTTGCAAAGAATTCACCTAGAAAAATGGGACAAACATTACAAAACAATTTTATACGAAACATTTTGAGGTTGGTTATTTTAAAAAAAGGGGCGTTTGATTTTGATTTAAACATCCATTTTAATTTTTATTAAAGGCCTACAAAAAGTGTATCAAAAGTCATCCGATTTCAAAATTTAACGGAAAAAAAAATCAGCATACAGAAATGGGTCAATTTGCAAAATGCTCAGAATGTACTCAAGTTTTGACATGGTAGATTGTAGGGTCCAATAGACGTTCCTGCCAGCTGAACAGCCCACAAACACTCGATACTTACACGGAAATTCCTTTTGGGCATACAAACAATCCCTGTCCTAGAATGTTTGATGCTTTAAGCTGTTGAGGCTCAGTTCCGCAAGTTTGGCAAAAATCACACCACACAGCAGGTATGGACTCACAAGTTTTGAAGCAAAGGATGCAAAAGGCTTTGTGCTGTGGGGTCACCATCTCGACAAACTGATTGATCAAATATAAGATAACTGAAGAAACATCTCCAAGATTTCGAAAGACAAATTGAAAAGGGAAGGAAAAATTCCACGACCTAGGTTCGAACCAGGGAGCATGCCTATCGCTGGCACGGCTCTTACCAACTGAGCTAACGCGGATATGAACCGCTTTGCTGTTACAAGATCTCCAAATGGGCTTCCTTGAAGCCACATAGCAACTCAATCGGCAGAGCAGGCCCCGACTCGAAGGTCGGGAATAGTCCTTACCCTTTAACCATCAAATAAATTGATGATAAATTGGTAAGAGCAGTGCCAGCGATAGGCATGGTCCCTGGTTCGAACCCAGGTCGCGGAATTTTTTCTTCCCTTTTCAATTTGTCTTTCAAAATCTTGGAGATGTTTCTTCAGTTATTATCTGATATTTGAGTTATTTTCATCAATTTATTTGATGGTTAAAGGGTAAGGACTATTTCCTACCTTCGAGTCGGGGCCTGCTCTGCCGATTGAGTTGCTATGTGGCTTCAATGAAGTCCATTTGGATATCTTGTAGCAGCAAAGCGGTTCATATCCGCAGTAGCTCTATTGGTAAGAGCAGTACCAGCGATAGGCATGGTCGCTGGTTCAAATCCAGGTCCTGGAATTTTTCCTTCCCTTTTCAAACTGATTGATGCTCACTACACTAGAGATTCTGTATATGAGAGATATGACAACTGCGAAGTCGAAACCACCATTATGTGCCAGCAGAAATTACATTATTTCAAGGAATTAAAAAAAAGAAAGTACGAGGTGTGTTCAAGTTCTAAGATCTCCTAATTTATTTTTGAAAAACTATTGACCCTAGAAAGCTGAAACTCCCGTGATTTGTCCACAGAGTCAACCTTTATCCGTAGACATTTTTCACAATGCTGACACCATGATTGGTAGGCCACCGCAAATGTTTCTTTAGGAACCAGTTTTGTCTACTGGAAAATCGCTTATGCAAGAACGGAATAAAGCTTCTGCTCATCGAGCGGCTTTTCAGTAGGCAAAACAGATCATTATAGAAGTGTTTGCAGCGATGATGCAATCGTGGCGTCAGCGTTGTGAAGAATGTGTACGGCTAGAGGTTGACTATGTGGACAAATGACGGGAGTTTCAGCTTTCTAGGTTCAATAGTTTTTCAAAAATAAATTAAGAGACCTTAGAACTTGAACGCACCTCGTATTATTGAAAGTTTAGGATGTATGAAGAGTAGAAAAAGTTTTATACTACAATTGACCAAACGACCAAGCCTTTATAAATTCATTAGTGTGTTTAGCACAAAATTGCACCCATGTGATTAGTTGTCGTATCTCTGATGTACACTCACATGCCAAAAGTCAGGGGATAGAACCTAATAACGTGTGGGACCTCCTCTAACCCAGCAAAATAGTCCACTGCTATCCCATGACTTTTGGCATGTGGGTGTAAGCGAGCCTACAAATAGGCCAAAAAATGGCAGCAGACTTTTAGTTGGCCATACTTTTATATATAAAGCTTTACTTTCAGATGCCTCCAGGTGACCTCTAGTGGCAGTGAAACAAAACTTTACAATCCATCTTTCCAATGGAAGGCAGATCGTTTACCTGCAATCAACAGTCGTGTAGCTACAGCATTTTGAAATCGGATGAAAACTTCTGATATACCCTGAAAATTTTTAAAAATTAAACGATTTCCATTTTTGATGTCTTTTCCAAAGATGTTTAGTTAAAAATTTTTATATTTTCAAAAAGAAATCCTATATTAGGCTTATGTGTGACAGGAAGCTAATACACTGCTAACTTTATTTTGCTTCCCTCTACATGAGACTTTGATAAAAATAAGTAGTACCGCACAGTTGGAATTTGGAAAAAACCCTCATCAAATATGGAATTTAAAATTTTAGTGTCTACCTAAAATCACAACTTAAAGAACATAAATGAACTGATAGCAAAGAAAACAAACAAGTTAATAGGCATTTCTGTTAAATCTAGTGTGTTAAGCAATAGTTAGGTGTTAAGAGTTTCTCTTAAGTTTCAATAATTTAGGGCAGGGGGCGTTAGTTCTAAACCTAGCCGTGTTCTTCCTAGTAAACATAGGGAGGTATAGGACTTTTTATAATACAGATCAAACAGTATCAACATGAACCAGTACCTGTTCCAATAAACAGTTGGCTCTGAGGAGGAGGCTAGCCACTGATGAACGGAATGGTTCGTGGAAGTATCCTCCACATATTTCTGTCTGGCAGGTAGCATCCTTCACTGATGCTTTGGCAAGTAGATTATCTAGGGAAGGGATGGTGCACAATTAAATCCTATCTATTTCAACTAAAAGCTTTTTCGATGCATTCAAATGCTCTTTAATTTTATCTTTGCTCACTTACATTATCTATCTAATCATGCAACAAATGCAATGGTGGAACTCGATTGCTATTATAGCTTCACTATTTGTACTTAATATATATATGAAATATGAATGATTGCTTCGAATGCCATTTTTAATTTCAACTTTACATCCATTTTGAAAGTATGCTAAGCACGGATGCATACTTAAATTTTTTTTTTTATTATTTATTATAAATCTTGTGGTAATCTATATATTAATATGTGACATCGAAATTGGGGAACGTATTTGGGGTATTTACTAGGTAACCACAAAATTTCTTGCCGTATTCATGTTGCCATAAAAGGAAGTGATAGAAGATATACAAATGAATGTACAGTGTGGTCCAAAATCTGTCAGGGAGGAGCAGGAAGGTTAGCCTGTATAAATACAGGGCGGTTGGCCATTCACATCAATCACATCTTGTGCAGATATGAAGACCAATGGATGTATCAAAGGAGATGGTTAGGTGTTATTTGCTTTATGACATCAAGATGGGTTTATCAGCAGCAGCAGCATCGAGTCGCCGAATGTATCTTGCGTTTGGGGATGATGCTGTGGATGAACGCGTTCCAGAAATTCAGGTGAGGAGAATTTGCCATTTCTGATGAACCCCGTAGTCTAGTTTATCTAGTGGACTAGACACCAAATGGTTCACTACGAGCTGCTATCAACTGGCCAAACCATCACTGGGGACCTGTACTCCCAGCAGTTGAAACGTGTGCAACAGGCATTGCAGCAGCAGGAGCCAGCATTGGTGAATCAAAAGGGGTACACTTTCTTCATGACTATGCTTGGCCATATGTGGCACAGGTGGCCAGGAAAACCATAGAGCAGCTTGGCTGGGAAACTGTCATCCACCTTACTGACCAGATCATGCTCCAACGGATTACAGGGTTCATTCTAGACTTAAAGGGCAGGGTGCTAAGGCTAAAAAGGGCATGACGTTATCAAAAAAGGGCACTTAATTTTCAAGAGAGATTTCTTTCAATAAAAAATTCATAGTTTTTTAAGTCCCTTAACCCTTTACAAGATTTTTAGATTTTTCTTTGTGGGTCCATATTCGCGTGTCGGGACACGCGATCAGGAACAAAGGGCAGCGGGGCGGAAGTTTTTCAGCAAAAGGGCAAACGGGATGGCGCGCCCCGTAAACCCCTCCTAAAATGGACCCTGGACTATCACCTTTTCCATTCTCTGGACAACCATCTTCGTGGAAAATCCTACACCAATGATACAGACCTGCAAAAGGCACTCAAGTTTTAAAGCCAGGGGATTGATCAAGTGGAGACACGTTGAAGGTGCTAGATGCCAATGGGGATTACTTTGGGGACTAGTGATACACTACTTTTTTGTACATCATTTTGTTTTTCAGAATTAAAAACTGCAAGAACTTTTGTGGTTACCTAGTATTATAAAAGGAGGAGAATGAAATTTATTTTATTCAAAAAGTACTGCGCCATAAAAGCGCAGGAAAAATAAAACACAAATCTCTGCGACCACAATTAGCAGAGATATTAATTAAAACCTATACCGATACGATGCTAATAGATACTGATAGATGACGTCCTACGTCTATCAGTGAGAATTTAATTCATTTCACGTGAGATTGTCAATTCAATTACAGCGAGATAAATATTTCAATTATATTCGTCGCTACAATTCGTCGCGCAGACACAATTGGTTGAATTTCGAATACAGGTGATGCTAGTATCTATTAAAGTCAACCTCTACCTTCCTGTCAAAATTACCACATTGAGCTTTATCATTTACAGTTTTTGTCTTTAGGATTATTTATACCTCAACGAAAAAAAAAAAACTGGGCATCTTCAATCCTATTTACTTTTCTAATGACACGTTTCAAATTTCTTTTAATTACAAAAACTTGGAAATAAGATGAAAATTCTATAGGACACAAAGCAATATAGATCCGATGCATGAGTTCTGATTATTTAATTTTTGAATAGACTCTCCTAGAGGTCTGCTTACAACCTGGTGGTTGGACTACATGGAGAATCTGGGTTCGCTTGGATACTACCATTGATGACACACATTTGATGGCGAAGATCGTAATCCTGGAGGTCCTCCCTAGGCTGCTGCCCCCACGACCGTAACGGATAAGCAGTCTTGAAAAGTAAGTAAATCAAGTAGGCTATCCATTACAAAATTAACAGCTGTTGAGAAAGTAGATACAGTATGTAGAAAGGTTCAAAGAGAAGATAATAAATACTGTACATTGAAGAAACTCTTCAAAAACAGCATAATTACAAATAGAATTGCGAGTTTGAGGCTGCCCTGCTGGTTGAGGTGATTTGTGGCTCTATGGGAGTCCATATGCAGGTAATTTAACAGCTTTGCAGTTCATTGTCTAGAGTAGCTCATTTGGTAAGAGCAGTACCAGCAAAAGGCATGGTTCCTGGTTCGAGTCCAGATTGCAGAATTTTTCCTTCTCTTTTCTATTTGTAATTAAGATAGAAAGATTATATGTCAAGGAGAAAAGAATAGACCGCGTTACAATCTACCTGCCTGCCTCCCCCCCACACACAAGATATTTACCATTTTCCCTTTTTGATAAAATGTAGTCTCCATCTGGAATGCTAGCAGTGCTTAATACTTTGTTTGCACTGTGAGTTAATCATGGCCAACAAAACAGTTAATAAACCGTGGTTAGCATTGCAATAATAAATAACCAAGCACCTTCCATTCGCCCAGCATGCAAGGTCAATGACTTCAAGCGAAATGACAGTTAGCGATTCTGTGATCATGGGGCAGAACGTTCATAGGTGCTCATACAGGTGACAGTTAAGTTCAACCTTTCTCAAATCTTAGACATTATCTCCCCCAAACATATATAATTTGGTTTCCTCATCAGACCTTTTGCTGCTGCACTTTCGTGTTTTATTTTACTGTTTCTTGGCGCTAACCAACATATGACATCAATAACCTCGTTTAAGAAAACCCAGTTACTCAACCTACTCTTCACAGAGCTGAATATGAGATTCGTTAGCCAAAGCAGCTGCAAATTCTATTTGATTGGGATCAAGAGGTACCCGTGGTTACCTAACTGATCAAGATGTAGTGTGAACACAGTATCAGCGAAGAATTACAATGGGAAGCGAAGCTCAAGTGATTTAGTGAAATCGGATGTAATTAGAGACCCTAGCAGTCAGGCCAAAACTACTTTTAATCTTTAAACTACTTTAAGTTTCTTCTATTCAACGAACGTCATCAGTGCATCCAGCAACCAAGTGCCCGATTTTATTTATTTCTCCGATATGTCAAAGACAGGCGGTGCCAGATATTGTGCTGCATTGGCACGGACCAACTCTATCAGGAGCACATAAGGAACAAGAAAAGATGCATACGCCTAACAGAATAAAATAGCATTTACGAGAGGGTAGTCAAAGAACAGCACGGATGGGAAAGGAGGGAGGAGAAACCTGTGGAGCAGCATCACTAAAGCCAGAGGGAGGTTTTATCAAGAGCGGAAGTTCCCTTCGTTTCGGCCTGGCCATTGCAGACCAGTGATGCCATTTCGATTTCACTTGAATGGTATCAGATCTGTTACGAGCTGCGCTTCTCGTTGAGTAACTCTTCTCTGATAGTGTTATACGAGGGCGATTCAAAAAGTAACCTTAAAAATTTCTTATTTCGCACAAAACACATATCAACAAGGAACAAATGGCATCACTTTTCGACATAAGTCTCCCTGGCATTCAGTGCGCCATTGTTTTGATAGTGCTTTAATGCCTGCAGAAAAAAAAGTTCTTGAGACGTGTGCAAGAGCCACTCACGCACCGCCTCCTGTCATAAAAAAAATTTTTGGTGAGCTGTTAGCACGTCATAAAAAAATAATTACTTCATTACACCTTCAAAGATTATCCATTCCTTCTTACCAAGCAATTTGATCCCCTACTTCAGTGGTGACAGTAAAAGGCTATAAAAATATCGAAGCTTACCTAACAGTGTTGAATGCCTAATCGTCATGTTTACTAATTTATTTTTTTTTTTTGTTAATAGATAAATAAATTTACCTTCACTCAAGTTTAAATTTGCCTCCACCCCTATGCTTCGACGAGATGGATAATGTTGTTCTTTGGCCACGTTTCTTCTTTGGAACATAGCAGACGGACTTTCTGAGTGGATTGGGGAACTTTTATGAGAATCTTGTGAAAGATGAGAAGTAGCTGGTGAACTGTGAATGTATCCAATCTGAGGAGACCCTCTTGCATTATCTAATTTTATCGGTTTCCCAAGACGCAATTGATCGATAGTGTTCTCGGCTTCTGCATGCTTAGCCAAAAGCTTATCATAAGAGTCGTGAAGCTGGGCTAATAACTGATCTAACTCTTCCTTGTGCTTACGCTCGGCGACAAACCGGGCTAACAATTCTCGCTTTCTCATCTTGGCAAATTCCCTGTATTTGTTAACAGATTCGTTGCTCCACGACAGGGAATCCACGTCGACAGTTTCGCTTGCTGCAGAAGGTGTTGCAACAGAAGTCGAACTGATGTAATCATCGCTCTTAATGTCGGAGCATACTTTATCCGCAATGTAAATGCGGCTGCTTTTGTGGGTGTTGCGAGATCTTTGTTTACTGCAGTCGTTAGCCGACAAACAAGGCGGTGTTCTTATAGGACTATTCTGTATAACTTCGTGGCTAATGCTGGCGCTATGAGGACGTGCTCTGCGCTTATTCCCACCCAGCTTAAGATTTGCATCTTTATTGGAATTAGACGTTTGTAGCTCTGAGTTGGCACTAGCACTGTGGGGCCTAAAAACGTTTTTTTTGATTGGTGTATCAGAAATGAAAATGTTTTCCGAATCCAAAACATCTGGATTCTCAATCGGTGGCTTACCGACAACTTCACTTTCAAGGAAACGTTCTTTATCAGCTGGCGCCGGATTATTCTTAAGTGGGTTTGATCTAAATGGATGATTTGTAACTGGAGCTTCATTGCATTCAGATGACAAAGCAAGAACGCTGCTATCATTGCTTACTAGATTATATTTGCTTTCTATAGGATTGACCATTTCTATATTAATCTCTCGTTTCAATGTCTTTGGACTATCACCTATCACGTTAGCATCGCTTAAACTGTCATCTAAAAAGTCACGCTCTTTAGGGTTTGGCATACGTCCTTGCTGTTCAATGATCGATTCACCACTTTCAGTTTGTCTCGGAGTCAAATCGCCATCCGCAGAATCGTTTGTCAACTCATTTGATTCGTTCTGTAGGGTAGTTTCATCTTGATTAACTACCAGGTGTCCGCTTTGCTTTCTCTGCAATTCTAACTTTTCCAAATTAACAACAGCCTTTCTATTTTGTCCCGTTAACAACTCATTAATGTGACTTTCACTCTGAATCCGTAGCGGATGCGAGCCTTTATCGGTTTCTTCTTTTGGCACGTCGATCAGTTTTTCCACGTAATGATCACTGATACTCAAAACGGCTGCATCTTCTTTTATGTCGACAGTGGTCAGATCTTGAATGGATTTGGTTTGGCTGACAACGTCACAATGCTTAATGGCATTCTTATGCACGTTTTTTTCAAGGCTTGTGCTTTGTTTAGGATGCTTATTGGAAACGCTTTCTTCGGAAGACTTTTTATCTATTTTCTCTAAGTTCTGTATTTTGTCCGATTCCGATTTATTAAAGTTAAAATTTGCAGCAGTTTTTCCAGAGGTCAAACGCCCAGCAGATTTTTGCTTTAAATACTCGGCAGGCTTTTCAATCAAGAACTCGTTGGATGCATATCTATTTCCTGGATTTAAAGCGATGCTTTTATCAGAAACCGACAGGGGTAGCGCCGAATCTTTAGCAGGGTTACCAGGAGGGTTTGTTGCCGCTTGTAAAGAAGAAATTAATAAAGAATGTTTGTTTTGTGATTTGTCCGTATTTGTATTGATGGTATCACCTCCATTACTGCCATCTCTGACGTGCAGATGGAAAGGATCAGCGACATTGGATGCCAAATTAATTTCTGAATTTTTTCTTTGGATCTTTTTTGGACAAGGTGTATTTGCCGCAGCTATTTCCTCCTGGATAATCGTCTGGACGACGACGTTGGCAGCATTCGAAAGTCGATTTTCGAGTTCTTCGTCACTCAGCGAATCACGAGTGACTTCGGATGCATTGCTCGCATCTAAATTGTCGAAAGAACCGTATACGCATTCGGCATCGGTGACGTCAGAGCTTGATGCTTCGCTGTTGTAAAACTGTGGAGCGCTTTCGTTTTCGAGTAAATCGACTTTAGAAAATATCCCTTTGCTGTAGTCGAGGAACAAGGAAGAACTGTTGTTCTCTGGATCCGTAACGAGAATCGATGAATCTCCATCCTGGATCTTGTCGGCGTTGGCCTTAGCTTTGGCTTCTTTCTTATCCGACATGGCATTGATTTCAGCAGCCGTCTGGATATTGTTTTTATAGAGGGTTATAAACGAGTCAAACGAGTAGCCTTCGTTGTTTTTGCCACGGTTAACTTCTGTGTGTGTAAATTCCGTTTCGTCTTTGACGTCGGAGGACGTTTCCAGGTCTTCCAGATATTCCTCGCCAGCAGCCGACCAATCTGGCGCGCAGAATTCTTCGCTGCCCACGTACGTCGAGCTTTTGCAGGACGATTCGCTCAATGGTTTCTTGAGACTCTGCTCGTCTTCGTAAGACGACTTTTCATTCTCTGTGGCAATCCAGTAATTTCGAGTAAAAAATTGTCGGCGAGCCTTGGCATCCAGGTAGGAGGGCGACTTCCCGCTGATATCGCTGCCCGACGTCTCAGTTCCACTCGTGTTTTCGTCCGTGATCTGCTCCGCCACGTGCAGTCCCGTGTGGTATTTTGATCCGATCGCCCTTGCCTCAAAGCCGTATTTGTAAGGAGTAGTCGTCGTCGTGAAGCCCGGTTCAGGTTTCTCTGTGGCAATAGCCGCGGAAACTGCGTGAAGTGAAGGAACACTCCAGCTTTTCAGTGTCTTCTTGTCTTCGGTCTCGATCATTTCCCAGTCTGCGCCTATTTGGATCGGGAAAGAAAATAAATTAATAAGTGTACTATAACATTCATGTGTTGAAGTGAATAATATTATTTAAATAGAGAAAATAAAATTTAAATATTTTTAATGGAAACACAAAGGAGCCAAAACCGCTTTTCCACAACACAATATTTACTAAGCCTGGATACGTTATTTTGGACACTGTGTCCATTTCTCAACAAGACTAAATGTTACTGTGTGCCTTAGAGCTGTTTATATATATAAAAGGGGCCAATCAGGGTTCCCTTTACAAGTGGATACCAAAATTAAAAAGAGCCAATAAGTTGACAGCCAAATTAAAGTATACAATAAGTTCCATAAACAATAAACATTAGCCAATCAGGTGTGAGGGGTCAAAAGTAACCCAGAGAAGAAAATGAGTGAAAGAACAAGTAGCCAATAACAGAAGATCACCGCCTAACGAAGTTTGTCAGAGGGAAGGTCCAATCCGGTAATGTAATAAACCAAGAGTCCACTTCAGGAATAATTAGCCAAGGGCCCAATCCGAGAAAAAATTTAGCGCACATATCTAAGCAAGTTGTCCTAGTCATTAAGGTCTATAGGACCCTGGTCTCCATTTAGGAGTTTGTCTCCCTGCTCCTTGTATAGGGTGATTACAAAAGAACTTCACACTTTTAAAAATTTATTACATCAAAGCTATTCAGAATATAGACATACCACATACGGATTCTTAAAGAAAAACTCTTTGTGACACAGTTAAAGATGTTCAATATGCCCTCCTGTTGTGACACGGCAAACATCAATGCGGTAGTCGAATTCGTCCCAAACTCGCATTAACATGTCTCCATCATTCCCACGTGTCGCTACCGTAATGCGTTCTTTCAGCTTCGTCTAGGTCACGGGGAAGGGCTAGGGTGAAGACCTTGTCCTTTACATATCCCCATAAAAAGAAATCACAAGGTGTGAGGTCTGGGCTCCGCGGTGGCCACTTTGTAAGTTCCAGGTTATTTTTGCTCGACCAATCTTAAAAGTTGAAGAAAAAAATTTGGTTCTCGTTATTTGAAAAGGGGGCGATAGGTTTACAATGCAATGAATTCACGTTATTTTTTGAGTTGGAAAGCAAAATAGAAGCCACGTTTTTCAACCTTGCTAGAACCTTTTCTTGAGAACGTGTGCTTATTTGCACCACTGGCTAAGTCCTTAGCGGTTTTTATTAAAACCGGTACACCAAGTGCGTAATGGCTACTTGTCAGCTTATTTTATGTATTTTCTCTCTCTCTGCTGATACGACTTTCATACAATGGACTGACCCAGCCAGAGTAGCAAAATATGCGGTGGCACTTTTACTTAATAATGCTATCACCCCCATTAGCATAGAATAATTCTCAGAATGAAATAGCCGAGGTGCCATCTTATTTTGCGTCGACAGTAAAAGGAGTCCCACTCCACAGTTCAATTTGTACACCCCTGAGCTCTGGTCAGGTGGTATTGGATCCTTGGCTGACCCAAGGAGTCTCTTAAGAGTATGCGAACTTCTATACAAGATCCCATTCCAAAACTTCTAGCGATTTTGTCAAGTCCTCTACTGAGTCTTCTATCACTCACTGGTTCAAGGGTGGTTGCTTGCAGTATCGCCTTTTTTCTGGTATGTCTCCTGATGAGGCTTCCAATGATGTCCTCACTATGTCTATTGCTGGCAGCATAACTTCTAATTCTAGATAACTCCTCTCTCTATTGTATGGTGAGGGGGAGATTGAAAATCTTGATGATCTGTCGAAAGGCTGATATCTTGTGGGCGAAGCAGTGATTTGAATATCTATTGATGTATGCTGGTACAAATGTAGGCTTCCTATAAATTTCAAATGTCAATTTAGTGCCCGAAATACGTATCCAGGCATAATAAATATTGCGTTGTGGAAAAGCGATCCTGGTTCCTTTGTGTGTTTCCATGTTATTACCTACAGTTAAGGTAACTAGTTGTTTTTATTTTATTTAAATATTTTTCTCTGTTTAATTATTAATATCTGGAGGTATGACATGAAATAATCCTCCCATGACCCATTTTCCATTTACGAGCGATGATCAAAAAGTAATGTCGCTTATTTTTTTTCTCAAAAATGACGGCAGATATGAGAAAATTGCGATATATAAAAGTTAGTTTGGTTCGTTGTTAAAGTTTTCTATTAGCGTCGTGTGCATCTGCCAAGATGGTGGCTCTCATTTCATCGTCCAGTGCTTTTGAGTGGCGGAGTGTTATGAATTTTCTTTGTGCAGAAGGACTGAAGCCAGTCGATATCCATAAGGAAATTGTGTCTGTTTACAGAGGTGATATTGTGCAGTTCCGAACAGTACAACGTTGGTGCAAGGCTTTTAAAGAAGGACGAGAGGACCTGCTGGATGAAAATCGCTCTGGCCAGCCATGGGAATCAACGACTGACAGCAACATTGCCGCTGTGGAAGCGCAGGTGCGGGAGAACCGGTGGATTACAGTGAGAGAAACTGCTGCAACGTCGTACATTTCATGTGGGACGGCGTACAACATTGTTCACGAGCAGCTCGGCTTTCGCAAAGTGTTGTGCAGATGGGTGCCACAACAGTTGACGGCCGAACATCAAGGTGCTCGTTTCGATGCTTGTTTGCTGCAACTCACTCGATGCCAAGAGGAGGGTCAGGATTTTTTGGATCGAATCATCACAAGCGATGATGAATCACGAGTCCACCGTTTTACGCCCGAAACCAAGATGCAATCGGTGGTTTGGAAACCCCATCTCCCACAACGAAAAAGTTCAAAACTGTGCCACCAGCTGGCAAAGTCATGTTGACATGTTTTTAGGATTGCCGTAGTCTGATACTGCTCGAGTTTCTTCCATCGCATACCACTGTAATCAATTCCGAACGGGTTAATTTTTGCTATCCGCACAATCGTGCGACGACTGATTTTGCGTTTTTTGTTGTTTTTTTTTTTGGCACTGTATCTTATTTGTGGATTCGGACGTTAGAGGGCGTGTTTTGGCTGTCTCTTCCCGTCCTGTGCTAGTTGTTGCCATAGCAACTACATAATTAGCATGTCGCGGTCGTTTCAAGCTATTTGTGGATTTCTGATTTCTGGATAATTAGCCATTGTCGAAAGGAACCATCTTTTAAAGGTAAGTCGGCGTTTTTTTTGTGCATTCTGGTATAGGGTTAGGTTAACTGAGGTTGGGTTAACTTAGGTTAAACCACAAAATGAGCTCCTGTAACTTTCTGGCAGCCATTTCTGTGACCAATAAAAAATACTGACCTCCTGTAACTGCCCTCTGAGACCAAACATGATGGGGTATATATGTCTCTAGGGCGCGTGAGCGCTCTCGGAAACAGTGATTTACCACTCACGGTGATTTACCTTCTGTGATTTACGCCCACATTGATTTATCGCCAATAGTGATTTACTACCCATAGCGATTTACCGCCCGCAGGTAGTAGAAAGGGAGTTAAAAGGGAGTTATTCCTTGGATAACCGGTATATGTGTGTTTTAGTATACCAAGGCTCATACTAATTCAGGATTCGTTACTACTTGCGGAAAATAAAGATAAAACTTAACGAAATGTTAACACACTCGCAGCATATACTTTCAGTATAATTTCTTATGCACATTCCGCGTTATCCGTCAGTAAAGAGTTGGTTATCCAGACCGCTACACGGTAAGCTTACATCTTAAGCCCGAGTTCTGTGGAGCAGCCGTTTAAGATGTCGGCTTTGAGTGTAGCGATCCGGATAACCAACTTTTTAGTGATGGATACCTCTGAATTTGCTTAAGAAATTATACTGAAAGTATATGCTGGTAATGCGTTAACATTTCGTTAAGTTTTATCTTTATTTTCCGTAAATACGAGGGCGTATTGAAAAGTAATGCCTCCATGGCTGTAACTTTTTTATTTGTTAACCGATTTTCAAAATTCTTTTTGTATCTTATACTAACATTTGTCCTCTATGTAATACACTATTCACTTTTCGACATAGTCCCCATTTCTTTCCACGCATTGCGCCAACACGTGACTAGTTGGGTGAACCCGTCTGAGAGGAATTCCGGAGTTGTCGACACCAGGATTGAATGGCAGCGTTTACCTCGCCGTCAGAACCAACTCATGTCCCTTAAGGGGCTCTTTCTTCTTTGGGAAGCGGTGAAAGTGGCAAGGTGCAAAGTCTTTCATCTTTGAACTGTAGGCGCTGCAACGCCTCTGGTGTGTGGCGACTCGTGTGCGGGTGGACGTTATCGTACTCAAGAAGAGGGTCCAAAGCTGCCATTCAATCCTGGTGTCGACAACAACTCAGGAATTCCTCTCCGACGGGTTTACCCAACTGGGATGGGGACTATGTCGAAAAGTGAATAGTGCATTACATACAGGACAAATGTGAGTATAAAAAGAATTTTGAAAATCGGTTAACAAATAAAAGTTACAGCCATGGAGGCATTACTTTTCAATATGCCCTCGAATTAACGAATCCTGAATTTGTATGAGCCTAGATATACTAAAATACACATATACCGGATAACCTCTCTCTCAACAGATGGCGGGTCGTGTCACAGTAGTTTTCAGTTTGCACATTCATTCGTCGCGCAGTTGTGCGGATAGTAAAAATTAACCTCCAAACGCTACAGAGGCACATTGAGGAATCTTCGAATGGCCGTACGCAAATAAGGATTCTCAAGCACGACTTGGCAATGGAGGGACATCGTGCTGCACAATGATAAGGCAAGTCTCCACACAGCGAAACGGGTCACTGACCTGTTGCAGCGATGTAACTGGAAAATGCTGCTTCATTCTCCATACAGCCCAGACCTCGCTCCCAGTGACTACCATATATATCTTCGGTCAACTTGTTCCACACTCGGCTGGCCGACTTTTATCGACAGGGTAAGGAAAAACTTGTCCACCGCTGGGATGGTTGCCTAAATCGGCTTGGAGATTATGTGGAAAAATAAAAGTTAAATTATTCTATCAAATGTACATGGGTTTATTTTTTTTTCCGGTCACAATTTTAGAGGAAAAAAAAATATGCGACATTACTTTTTGATCACCCCCCCGTAATATTATTGTTCAAGAATTTTAACACTATTTTGGGTATATTATCTCTTTGAAGTGGTAAATTTCTTAAACTTAAATAACTGTAATATTCATAATAATAATAATAATAACAACAATAGCTAGAAACTAAGAAAGAAGGAATGAATGAAGGAGGAACGAACGAGAAATAAACAAACGAAAAAAAAGCGATCGATCCCTCCCTCCCTCCTCTTTCTCCGTTTTATTATTGTTATGAGAAAGAGGAGATTTAGAGGATTCGATTAGAACCAACCTAGCCAGTTCAGATGAATTAAGCTAAAAAGCAGAAAACAATGAAGCAAACTGGCAATATTCGAGAGCCTATTCCAACAGCAAACAACATGATCGCCGCTCTTCCATCTACTACTACAAAGTAGGAAAAAAGAAAAGCAAAAAAGAAATAAACGAATCGTGTCTTGGCTTGATACTTACGCACAAGAAAATGAAAATTATCAAGCGCGTAAAATTTGTTGGCTTTTTTTTCCACTATACGATTTCCATAACCACACCGAATGTCAATTCTATGTTCGAACAGCACTCAACACAATGTAAACAGCAGCGCCATTATTTGACGTCAGCGCAGCCTCGGCCACGGCGACCAATAGAAGAGCCGAGCGGAGTCACGTGACCCGCTAAAGCCGTTTCCATCCGGAAAATATTGATCTCCGTTCTCGGGTTTGTGAAATGGCAGAAGCGACGTCCTCCTGCCTAATGAGTGGAAAATGAAGAGAATGGACAAACACGACGAAAATATTCGGGGAGACGATCAATGCTGAAGAGGAGCCACAGGCATGGGTGATTTCCATTGTGTTTCCATCGCCCTCCGAAAGAGGATAACGTTTCGACTGCATTTTCACTACTGGATACAATAGTGGAAGAGAAAGAGAAGAAGAAGAAGATATGAGGTGATGTTCGTCCACTCTTTTAACTTGGTAATCTTCAGCGCGAAACGGGGTTTGCATTCAATTAGGCAAAAACAATAGCAACTAAAGCAACAACGACAACAACAACTACATAATTCAACAAATTATGAAAGCTTCTCGTCCCTGGAGCTAATAGCAACTCGTTTTCTAATTCGAAAAATATTAATTAAGTTTTATTTTAAAATAAGCCTATCATATCAAGAGTAGTTGTTGGGTTTGCTTTCTCGTTTAAATTACGCGATGATGATGATGATGATGATACTACTAATTCTGTTGTGTCCAACAGTTTAGTGAAGGGGGAGGAGGGAAAATGAGTCATTTCACTAATCGGTCGACGACGAATTCAGAAGGGCATAGACGCCGATAAAATTGTGCTGGAGCTGTGTTGAATGAGAAGAGGAAGTCGCAAAACCGCGCTAGGTTTGTGAAGGTGTTGTTACCCCGTCGAGGATTGCATTGAACCAGTTCGACGACGACGGCAAATTGAAGAGGCGACGCGAGCCACTGCTATTACTACTTCTATACGACCACCGCTATCAACCTCAGCTTCTACTACTACTACTACCACCATATCCACCACCTACCACTACAACCATTGATGATGGATCAACCGTGAGGAGAGCGATCTAGACAGAGAACGTGAACGGCCGACCGCCCGTCATGCTCTCTCGCAGCAGCCTCAACAACGCGACTCCGACCGCTAGCGCACGCAACCCGGCCAACGCCAACATGTGGAGCTCGACCCTGTCGCTGAATTCGATGCCGTCGTCGTCGTGCTATTCGGCGGGCCGTGACCAGCACTACGGACTCTTCCGCCGGAGCAAGAGCGTGCGCAGCCTGTACGAGGGCGGTGGAGGAGGAGGAGACGACGAAGCAGGGGACGGCGGACGTCGACGGCTCCGTCGAGTTGTACTCAGACGGTCGGCCGACCTCGGCGCCGGACTCGGCTTCAGCATCCGCGGGGGACGAGAGCTCGGCCTCGGCATCTTCGTCTCCAAAGTCGTGGAACGGAGCGTGGCCGACCGCGCCGGCCTTCTCCCCGGCGACCAGATCTTAGCTGTCAACGACACGTCATTCGAGGACATCTCGCACGAGGAAGCCATCAAGGTAATAAAAAAATCTTAATTTCAATAGCCATTAAGAGTAGAGTTGTTGAAATTGATTGACCAATAAAATAGATTTAAATACAAACCCAACACGCTTGGACTCGGCAACGGCGTTTCCCCCTTTCAGCGCTTTGATTCTAAACTCATTACGATGTGTGGAAAACGTGTGAAATTAAAAGATCCCCTCCGTCTTGGCTAGCACACGGCTATTTTTAATTTAAAAATTTCATTACGAGTAACACCGTTCGGTAACTTTTTTTTTTTAAATGAGACTTGCGAGAGTCCTTGGGCATGTGAGTCTATTGTTGCCCATTCGGATGCCTCAGTCGTTCTTCCGCGGTGGAGTGGCGAGCTGCTGGGAAGCCAAACCCAAAAGCTCCCCGAGAACGCGAGGGGGAAGCCCAACTCTTGGAGGCGGGTGACACGCAACTCTGTAAAGCCTTACATTTCTTTCACGCTCGCTCGTTCACGAGCTTATTACAAAGGCTGTACACGCAATTGATAGTGGAAATATAGCAGCAAAGCTTTTGTTTTTTATGTGTTAAAGTGAAAAATTTGCTGAGTTTGGAATGTTGAGTTTGTATTTCATTCGTTATAAGCTCACCCCTTTATCATTTTTCAGCGTTTGCTTTTTCAATTCTTTATTAATCCTTTTCAAAATGTATGATAGATGTAGAAGGAAAGAAAGACGAGACACAAAAACACTGAATAAAATCAAATTGGACAGAGTGGTAAAACCCTGAAAAAAAGCTGACGTTTTGGTTAGAGACTAGTCTTTGTCAAAGCTCAGAAATTATAATTAATGATGTATTTCTATTTCTTAAATTTCTGTCTAATTAGAATTATGTGACTAAAGATTTTTTAGGTCCAATTTTAAAGGTTATTATCGCGAATATTATCCTCCCAGTACTAAAAAGAAAATATGTGGGAAAAGTTCATGCTCCTAATCTCGACTCGTATTGGCTTTCGGAAGTTGTTGTCGAGTAGCCAGTCGCATTGGCCTTACTTTGTTCTGTCCTAATATCAGATCTAATAATTTTGTGGATTGATCCTGCCACAAAGTTTTGTCTTATTATTATTATTATTATTATTATTATTATTATTATTATTATTATTTATAACCACTCTTCGGGAATATTACAACATAATATCACTTACAAGGAGACTCCACGTACTCTGACTCTCGGATTGTGATAAAAAATATTCTGCGAATAGCATTCACCAAATTAAAAGACCCATGCAAAGCCAATCGACGCACTTTTCAAAAATTTCCGAGAAAAATATTCATTAAGCTTGTTATAATTGCCTACACTTTATAAATGCTCGAATTGTAGCCTAGATTTTTATCGTGTTCAGATGGTCTAGTGGTAAAAACGCTTCAGTTCTATTTTGCAGGTACGGTTTCAAATCCCGTCTTCGATAATTTTTTTTTTCTCTTCGTAATTTTTTTAAACATATATGGGAATGTGTAATTCATTTATTAAATATATTTCCGATTTTCCAATCTGCTACCATCATTTTTTTTTCATTATTAATGATTCGCAGTGATAATGAGCATTTAAAAGAAAATGTTTATTTATCCACATTTAATTAGTTCTATAAATTTTTCAACTTTTGAGATGACTTTTAACTCACAAAAAAATTAAATAATTATTGCACCATGTACATACTAAATGCTTTATATTGGTATCTATAGTTTATCAGTCACCCTTCATTAATGTTTTTAACTAGCACATTAGCTACCAAATTACAGTTTCTTATTTCTAGGAGCTGAAGTTTATTATCAGGTTGTTGCAAAAGTTTCTTCCGTTTCTAGAACCCGTGCCCAAGAAGGGCTCATTCGATTCCTGAATATCTTTGCTATATTACATCCAAGAATCAACTTTGTGACTATACATCTGTGAGTGCCATCAACGGTCTGAAATGGACCTTTCACGCGAGCATATTCGAGCAATAATCTTGTACGAGTATTCTGGAAAGATCAGTGCTGCTCAATGTCACCGAAACATTTGCCAACGTTTAGGTGATGGCACTGTTAGTTTACGTACAATAGAAGAATGGTATCGCCGGTTCAGACGCGGAGATAGCACTCTTCAAGATGCACCTCTCTGGTCGGCCAATCATGATTTCAGATGGTGATCTAAGCCAAGCAATTGATGAAGATCACAATGTAATAACGAGGGAACTCGCAGAACAGTTCAAGGTTCACTTTTCAACCATTGCCCGGCATCTGCATGAGCTGAATCTGTCATTCAAGTTCAATCGTTTTTGTGTTGGAATAAAAATCCGGAAAAAACTTTTGCAGCAACCTGATATTACCTCTTTCTTTACCTACACGTGAATTATAACTTCTTTTGTGTTTTTTTTTTAAAAAAGGAAATAAATTTATGTAAAAATAACTTTAGCAAATCTAAAATATTAGATTATGTTTAATTATAATAATTCTTATATGGATTTTATATTAAAAAAGATGGTAGAAAACTAGAAAATTGGAAATATATTTAGTAAATGAATTACACATTCCTATACATGTTAAAAAATTTACGAAGAGAAAAAAAATTATCGAAGATGGAATTTGAGCCCGTACCTGCAAAAAAGAACTCGAGCGTTTTACCACTAGACTACTTGAACACGATAAAAAATCTATGCTGCAATTCGAGCATTTATAAAGTGTAGGCAATTATAACAAACTTCATAAATTTTTTTTTCTCGGAAAATTTTGGGAAATGAGTCGAATGGCTTTGCATGGGTCTTTAATTTGGTGAAAGCCACTCGTAGATATTCTTTATCGAAATCGGTGAGTCAGAGTACGTGGAGTCTCCTTGTTAGCTAAGATTACAATCAAGATCACAATGGCTAGATTAAGAAAGTTGAAATGTGTTTCTACGAACAAGTTTTGCATTTAAACCTTTGGTTTCCATAACAATGCAGTTTATTCCCAAAGTGCACTTTATATCTAATCAGAATGAACAGTTTAGATTTTTTTCCAATTACGGATATACTTAGAATGACAGCAAATAAAAAGGCAATTTTGCTCATAATATAGCAAGGCATTCCAAAATTTAAGTTGGTTATGTGTTGGTTCACTGCAGTTTTTAGCATTTTTAGTCGAAAGATGTAAGCGCATGACCATGCCTATATCGGTGATCGTATTAAAAGGGCTAGCACTTTAGATTTTAAAAGTTTACTAAGACGATAAAACAAATAGCATTTGCTTTTGTAATTCTTATTAACTTTTGACTATGATCTTGAAGCGTCAAATGTGTATCAAAGTCTATGGCTAAAACACTGATAGAATCATAGATGGCTGGAGTGTTATTAGATTAGGTTCTTAATTTGAATACTATGAATTCTTGTTTAGATGTAAATTCTTATTTCTGACTAAACTTTATTGTAGTTTTGCTTGCTCGAATTAATGTGGCGACTGAATACGGAGAAAGCGTCATTGGATTTAATGAATAAGTTACGTTCGTACGAGCAAAGAAGCAAGGTTCAAAGCTAAGTTGTGCTTTGCATGCAGGGCAGGCCATGCCCAGACTGGATGAGTCCAATGTAGGCTCCACAATATATATTATATTTCTTAGGGTAACCCCCCTCAAAATCCAAGGCTCATACCCATTGGCTCCACTGCCTTCTCTTCTGGGTTGCTTTAACACACCATCTGTGAAGTGCTCGGCGAATTCGGTAAAGCCATGGAGAATGACTCGGCCGCAAAAGATGGAGGGAGGCGAAGATTTTCAAAGATTAATAAAGGGAAGACGAGAGTCGTCTCTTCCTTTAAACGGTCTCATAAGGCTCCGAGAGTGCCTTTTGGACGTGAATGAGATTTTGAATACCGAGCCAAAGGCATGAGAGCAGCTATCGAAAGAGATTGAAGGAAATTGCGATGGGTATAAAATGCTGCGAGTGTAAGGCCCTTGTATCATTATCAGAATGCAGTTGGATATTTTATTTGAGGGGGTCGATTCGAATATCGTATAAGTAGAAACAAGGAGGGAAAATGCTCTTAATTTAGTTAAAGCGTAATCTGGTCGTTTTTGTCCGAAATATAAAAGCGGGAAGTTAAATTTCTCATTTTTTTTTCCTTCGGATTCCCATTGGAGTTGATAATTCACTCGGAGCTTAACCAATCGGGCACTTTTCTTATGGGGATTGTGTCGTTTGTGAAATGGCAATTTATTGCTCGTAAAGGGAATGGTTTTCGTGATGACGAACCATTTCCCTCCCCGCAGCTACTTACAAAGAAGCCTTGCTTTCTCTCTCTCTCTCTCTCTCTCTCTCTCTATTGATCTCGGCCCACCCGAGAAACGTATTATTGAGGTTTTCTTCGCGTTACCTGCCTTAAAAGCGTCCAGGTAAAAAGAGCTAACGAATAGATAACGCCTTTCGAGAGGTTTTTGTCTCGTTTCTTGGCACGACTCCGATTAATTGGGAAAGTGGGGCGTTCGCTGATGCGAGTCGAAACCCAAATCCATTCCTGTGGCCGTAAAGAGCTTCATTTCCACCGACGACAGGTTGAGGTTCATTCCGACAGTGCTCATGACTTCAACGATGTCCACCTGCTTGGATAGAAGTGGAGTGTGTTTACCGTTGCTGTAAAATGGCCGTAAAGGTATGTTGCTATGTCCGTTTTAAGAGAGAAGGAGGTTCTACTCTTACTGCCCATTCATACGTACTCTACTCAAAGTTTCATTTTCACTGTTATATAGTCAGGGACTGTCAGAAAGGATGATGAACCTGAAGAGGGCCCCGAAACTCGCAACGAATGTCTAATTCATCAGTTGGACTAGTTCTTTATTTGTTAAAAGGAGCTTGGTAGGTTTACAGTAGTCGGAATGCTCCATCTCAGTGATACTTTAGCAATTTTATGAGCATTCTTCAATTTGGCGTTTTCTTTTGGCTGATTATCTAACTGATAGGGAGTATCGAATTAAAACTAATGGCATTATTTCTATCGATAAATTTTTTGTATTTCCGGGTGTACCACAGGGTATTTTGCATTTCTTTTCTTGATTTTTATTAATGATATTCTTTATTAATCTAAATAGTAATAACCTTGCGTATGCAAATAACATTAAATTGTTTTCAGTTATGATGCATTGCTTAATGATGCTGTCAATTGAAACACTGCTAATAACCTTATTCTTAATTATAATAAATGTAGTTCCGAATTTGTAAACCTGTCAAGCATTTATATGTTATCACTAGACGTACTATTGACATTGGTACAAAAGTTCAGGATTTGGGGGTAATTTTTGGTTCTTGACTAACTCTTGGTGCTCTTGTTAATTATATCTGTAATTCAGGTATGATCAAGGGCCAAGAAAGAAAATTATCCAAGGGCCGAAGCTCATATTGGATATGTTATAAATAAAAGAAAGGAATAAGGAAAATAAAATATAAAAAAATTTTATAAAAATTTATTTAATTATAACCTATAAAATCTATAAAGCTTACAAAATTTACAAATTTTTTAATATAAAATATTTAGACTGGAAAAGAAAAGTGTTCAATATTTGTTACTGAAATAATCCATTTCTTGAGTTCAGTACGCCAAATTCTAATCATAGGTTTACATTTGATATATGTAGGAATGAGATTGTATATTTTTTTAGAAGAAAATAATATTGGTGTGAGACAAAGGTATGGATTATTCGAGGCATTTGTATAGGGTATGATAACATACAGTTGTATATCTGGTCTTGTAATAATTGTGCGAACAAAGCGTAGAATTATTCAGTAAAATTACATCATTTGCAATTTTTAATATAAATATTTTTCTTATGATAAGGAAATGTAATTGACGATCACTACCAAATAAAATTCTCAAAATAGTATTATGATATTCCTCTAGTTTTTTAATGAGTTTTATATGAGCCTCCCCATATGATAATTCCATATTGAATAATTGAATAATAGAAAGAAAAATATGAGTTTCGCAGTAGTGGTGTGGGTACGTAATATTTCAATTGAATTAAAGTCCATCCAATATATTTGATTTTCTTTAATAGTGATTGGCAATGTAAATCCCAACTTAATCTATAGTCAATAATAGCACCCAGATAATTAAATTCATTAGTCTGCTGTATATATCCACGTCCATTTGAATAATTGTCCTGACATAAGAATCTATGAAAATTTAATGGACCATAACCCTCAATTTCATTATATGAAAAAAGCTGCTATTTTGAATTTTAGGGTTTAGGTATAATCCATTATTGTATAACCATTTTGCTAAAACTTTTAGAACACTTCTGACTTTTACTAAATTATCATTTAATTTGTTTAAATAAAAAATAACCAAATAATCTGCATAAGCATATGTTGAACCGACAATTTTAAGTTAAAAATATCATTAATAAAAATATTAAACAAAATAGGTGCCAAGATAGTGCCCTGATGAAGTCCTCTCTTTATGGTGTTTTTGTGCTTTCTCGTCTTGGGCTACTCCAGTCTGAAACAGTCTTACTAAGAGAAATGTTATGATTGAGAACGTCATAAGAATTTATTTATACTTTATATAAAGGGTGTTTTCTAAATAATTTTTATTTCGAACATCATAGTTTTTGTTTAATTTTAAAGTATCTGCCACTCTCTCTGAAACGTTTTTTTAATGATGGATTTTTTTTTTTTTTTTTATTTTTTTTTTATTTTATTTTTTTTTTACAAGTATGGATTTTCTCGTTTCAGTTCTTGGAATTTTAGCTCTCATTTTACATTTTGTATTTCTTATTATACATTGAATTCTTTTTCAGTCTTGTATTGCAGTGATGTTAAGAGCCAAAATCCTATGGTCTGTTTTCAAATGTTATTTAACAAATTTTTTTTAATGGATTTTAATGACTAGATCATTCTCGAATTATTGTAAATGTTTAGTCCTGGACAAAATTATAGGACCAGCCAAGAGATGCAAAATGAATTTATTTGATTCGCAATCCTGTGTACAGTAGAATTTGTAATGGACAATAAAACTTATTTCTAAGAACAAAAAACAAGTTCTAAAATAAATAAAACTAGCATCATCTTTTTTCATTTGTGAGCTACAAAACGCAATGGACAAAATTATAGGACCTGTGTCACTGACAACAAAGTTTTTTACTCGTATTTATTTACAACGATTTTAATGCAAACTAAAACTTTGCTTTCCATTTAAACGTATCACTTCAATTAAACGGTCTGTCATCGACTCATCCAATTCTTTCAGTCTGTCGAGCGGGATATCAGCCCATGTTTTTGTAATGGCACTTTTCAAATCTCTTATAGTGTGAAACTGTTTTCCACCGGAATAAACGCTTGCACCGCAAGTTCTCAATGGGATTGGGATCAGGATTGCATGCTGGCCAGTCCAAAACACGAATTTCTTGATCACGAAGCCACAAAACACAAACACAAAACACAAACTTGATTTGCTGGTGGCAGAAAAAGCAGCCCAGTTCATAATGGAACCTCCGCCTTGCACTCATCTTGAAAGAAACTGTTCTGGCTGCCTGAGATCATGCCAGGAGAATCTTATGGCATCAGGCCCATCCAAATTAATTTTTTTTTCGTCACTAAAGATAGTATGATTCCACATTTGCGAATTCTCGATGTATTGTTTCGCAAAGGCCAGTCTTGCACGCATGTGGCTTGAAGTTAATTTTGGTTTGGATTTATATTTCGTGGGTTGATGGATGCTTGCAGTACACGACGAGTTGTTCTGTCTGATACGGGAAGGTTCAGAGATGACGTGATGTTAGAAGCCATTCTCAGAATAGCACGTTTTGTCTCTTTTTGACAACTTCGGGCGTCTTCCTGGATGAGGATTTTTTTCCATAGCCATGTGGATCACTTAAAAAATTGTGGACTACAGTTTTGGACTTTCCAATAATTCCAGCAGTTTCTCTTTCACTCTTTTGTAAGCTGTAATTTGAGCTTGTTGTTCACTGCTTAATTTTCTACCACAGAAATTTTCAATACAGAACAGAATTTTGTTGTTTTACTAAAGTAATGAAAATAATTGAATTCTTGACAGAAAAAAAATTCAAATTAAGAATTCAAAATTCAGAATAATTCATTATTTTGAAGGTGGTCCTATAGTTTTGCCCAGTGTGTTTTGTAGCTCGCAAATGAAAAAAGGATGATGCTAATTTTATTTTTTAAAAAAAACTTGTTTTATTTTCCATTACAAATTATATTGTACACGGGATTGTGAATCAACTAAATTCATTTTGCATCTCTTGACTGGTCCTATAATTTTGTTAGGACAGTATTGAACACTTTTGTGGTGGGGGGGGGGGGGGGG
>JAHWFO010047017.1:310297-327156 GCA_023313115.1 Rhysida immarginata | reverse complement strand
CCCCCCCCCCGGCTGCTGCGACCATCATACAGCAGTCGTTAATCCAGGTCCATCCAGGGACCCAACTCGTCGACCTCTGGCCATACAGGTCCTGGATGGACGTATTGGATCCAATTGTAAAAATAATAAATAATAAACATCAATTTTAGGCCTTGCTCTCCAGTGCGTTTTATTAACAAAATAAATAGATAAATACTTATAATTGAGAAAACTGCTAAAGAGAATAACAATGTCTTTGTTGTTTAATTATTTTTTTTTTTGCTCGTGCAGATCCTTAAATCGGCGCCCCGCCTGGCGATGCTCGTGTGTTCGACGGGGCGCGTTCCTGGCTCGTGCGTGGTGCATCAGACATACACGTGGCTGGACAGCGAGGGACGGACCGTCTCCCCACCCCCAGAATACGACCACAGCTTCTACAGCAGCCCCGCCCACCGCAAGGCCGTCTCCCGATTGCATAGCACACCCAGGATCCGAAAGGTAGGAAACAGATAGATTTGCTATAGAAGCACACCCCCTCCTCATCCTTTGGGCTGAGTGCTACTCTTAAGATGAGTGGATCTTTACTCGAATTTTTGAAAGAGCAAAATGCGTGCGGTTCGAGGCTCTTCTGTTAGCCCTGGATAAAGAGGAGAAGGTTTGCTCTTGTTTGTTTCGGTAAGATATGTGGGCAAGAGATATCAATTCGGAAACCAATTTCCACGTGTGTTCCGATTTGGATAACGTACGCTCTGGTGTAATCGGATCGACCTAAAAGAGACGAAACCAATCTGGCACGAGAGGTTGGGTGAGCGACGCCGTAAAATCAATAGGCAAAGAGGATTTAATTTGTCCTCGTCGACGAATTGAAGTTGGGGGCCTCGAATGTTAAGAAAGCTGATTTTCACAAATGGCAAAAGGGAGCGGAATAAGACTAACGACTGAATCTTTGAACATTTTTTCTCTTTTCTTTTTTCTTTTTTTTCTTCTTTTGTTGTAGTGTACGAGTAGTGACATTTCTGAATTATTTCATAGGAGATTCGTATTAAGAGTTGCTGATCAATCAATTTCAATCCTTAACAGGGAGAAGCCTCTGGTCAAATTCAGAAATTATAGTACAATGCCGCTAATTAAAATTGAGATAAAAGAAAATGAATTCAAAAATGACTCAAGGAAAACGATAATTAAAATCTACATTATAAATGAACAAATAAAGAGTCCTCATTCGATTCCCGTTACCATCTTGGATTTGCGTTCGCCAGACATTGCTGTTAGGGTTGTACAAAAAATATTTGTTATGCTTTTAATGAGAAAAAAGGAAAGTAAATAAATAATCGCCAACATTAAACAAAAAAAAAAAAATTGAATGGCAGGGTAAAATAATCTTCCATGGAACATTAAAGCGATTGCTTGAAAGAAGTAGCTTAGCAACTGGAATTGTCAACAACATGATGCAGGGTTGGGAGGGCGAGTGTATGGATGTGTGTAAATGACTCCTTTAGAGAGGACGAAGCTCAAAAGTTCACGCACCTGATATTAGCTAGATCTACATACATACTATCGTATCCCTAGATATCGGGGAAGGAGATAAAACATGAGTAAATAAACGTTTAAACAAAGTGGGCTTAGATTCTGTTTTAACACGTTCTGCTAAGTGAGGCATTTGTGTGCTTTCGAGTTGTTTTGGTCTGGAGAATCGATTTCAGCGTTAATAGGTTGTAAATGCATTGAATTTACTTTCTATAGCGACATAAACACGAGTACGAGGGCGAGAGGGGGGAGGGTTAGATGCTTAATAAATGTATTTTTGTAAATATAAAATGAAAGGAAATTTATTTTTCTATATTTCCATCTGTCCGCACTTTTTTTAAAGTATGGGACATATGATATGGAATGAATGCGTCTTTCATCGCTGATGACCAATATTGCATCCAAATTTCTGTGGACCAAATTCCCGAGATATGGGCTAGTATTTCCGAAATATGCTATACCTCGTAAATGGTGATCATAGCTAAATGGAACTAAAGCAGTTTATTAAAATCAATATTTGTTGTTTTGACAAATGGTAAATATTCCCACGGATACTATCGAAAAATAATAACTATCGATAATCAGTGGTCAATAATCTCGATATATGACAGCCGATACCAATGTGACGTATTGAGTAGACTCAATAAGAAGCATACATTTGAAAAAAAAAAAATTCAAAGTTAGACCAATCGTAATGGAGATACATGTCTTCCTTAGGTTGTCCAATACATTGTATTTCAACTGAATAATATGAACTACGCTATCCATTCATTATTCAATATGGCGCTTAACAATGTGCATTGAGATACAGTTTATCAACTCAACAAATGAGAGCCAAATGGCAACAATGGTATGAAACCTGACATAATGCCACATACTATCTGCATATGGTTTCGCTAGAATTTTTAAATTTATATAATTTACATAAATATTTGGTGTATATGGTTTCATGCTTTATTCTCACGCACCTCACTATCTTGTACACGATTCACTAGGAGCGGAGTAATCTAGTACTCGAAGTAATCGATAATACGATATTTTACGTGAGTAATCTGTTACTGAGAACCCGCATCATGGATGAAGAAAAATTTAAAAGGTCTTAAAAAAAAAAGTTTAGTCGTCTTCTAGAAAAAAGAGCGAAGAATCGGAATGTTTGTTTAACAGGGAACTAGGTTTCTAGGAAAAGAAGCAGATTTAAACCTAAACACATTGATTCTGTACTATTTTTAAATGGGAACTTACAGAAATAATATGTATATGAAAAATAGTACAATATGCATGATCTTGTACTCGGATGAATATACTTTTTAAAAAATAGTTATAGCAAACAAGTCAAAGATAAATAACATAAACGTAAGAAAAAAGTTCATATATTCATAATCAAAGTCTGCACTTTGGTAATCGAGTATCGATACTTTAAAGCGTACTCGCAGCATCGACTACTTTCCAAGTAATCCCTACCCCATTCCTATAGCGCCTTAACTTAATTTGTAGTAAAGCACTATACAGGGTGTCCCGTAAGTCGTGGTCGTAAATTTAATGGTATGCATATTCAATAGCAAGGAACAAAAAAACTTCCTATGAACATAGCTCGAACAACGCACCGTTTCCAAGAAAGAATGACTTTATTGACAAATGGAGCAATAACCCGTACAGATGTTCCTTTTATAGTGTCTCGTGTACCTGGAACTCATAGCAAATGCTCAAAATGTCCACCATGAACACGGCAGTATGGTTCAGCTCTTCTGAAATTTTAGCCTGTGTTTTGAAGAATTTGAAAAAAAAATTCTTTTGGAAGGAGGTTCATAAAAAAGCCTTTTTAACTCAAAATCACTTCACCAGAGCAAACAATTTATTTAATTAATTAAAAAAAGTAACTGTGATGGATGTTGTATTTTTATAGCATGATCCCTTTCTTTGAGACGAGAATAAAGAATATGTTCGTATATAGAGTTCACAATTCCGTGAGCATTCCTAATTGCAGGCAAAGCTTGATAATACCCTACATGAGAATGCCTATTTATCGTTTCAGGTTCTTCCTTTTTCCACTTGGTTTAGTCTTCGCGCGAAAAGGCCTGACAACAAATGTGTCTGAACGTTTTCACCAGTGTTTGGATCCACATCCAAACATCTTATTTATTTCCATATTATCAGTAAGGTGATCAGGCCTCCCATTTTTTTCCGATCGGTCTCGGTGGCTCAGGGGTTGCGTGATCGCCTCTGATGCCCGAGGACGCGGGTTCGACCCCGGCCGAGGACGACGAGGATTTTTTTCAGGGGGAAAATCTTGAGATCACGCACTTCCTTCGGAATGGAAGTAAAGCCGTTGGTCCCGTGTAGTCGTTTGCCGGCTGCGAGGCAAAATTTGCGGCTTCCTGAAATGACCATGGCAGTTGAAAAGGACGTTAATACCAAACAAAACAAAACAAACCAACCAAAACCATTTTTTCCGGGACAGTCCCGATTTTTCACGTTTGTTCCGATTTTTTGGAAGCGAAATCGGGATGCTTATTTGTCCCGATTTCGGTTATTCTGTTTCGATTTATATAAAAACTAGCAGAGGCACCCGGTGTTGCCCGGGATAATTCCAGTTGTAGGTAAACAGAACAACTAAGAAACTCAAATTGGTTTTTAGTAATTCTACAATTTCTTGCTGTAGACGAAGCTCTTGTTGTTCAGATGTTTCTGAACGCCGGATAACTTCTTATCTTCTCTGGCCAATCCTCGTTCTTTTCTTCGGTGGCATTTTGATAGATATGAATTAACATGTATCTTTCGAACGATTACTAAAGAGCACAATGGTCAGTTCGAATTAACATGTATGTAGGGAAAGCCTAACCTATGACAGCAGGAGTAATGTTCGGCCAACCACTAAAATAAACCATGTGCTGAAATAAATTACATAAAATCAGTTTTACATAGTGGCAAAGTTTCTCAAATGTGTTTATTTTACTTTTACATTCCCAAAGGAAACTGTGCATGTAGGTTACACAATTTGCTCAAAGTGTTCACTATTCACCTCTTGGCAATACGCTAGTCGGTGCTCAAACGCACTGCAGGCATTGCATACTGTATTTCATTTGTTTGTTTTCTATAACTAGTCCATATCTTGAAAACTATTGAACCGATTTTGATGAAACTTGGACTGTTCCCTAAGTTGAAAGATACTTAATCCAATAAAAAAGAATTATTGCAATTCGATTTCTAGTTTCTGAGAAATACGTGGACAAACATACATACATACACACACTCACACTTAGGAAATTTGCCATACTTGTTTAGAAGCTCACATATACGGATGTTGTGCAGTTCCAACAATATGTAATATTGTGTGTATATAATGCATACGCATCGAATTGATAACCTCCTTTTTTTGAGGTCTGTTAAAAAGAGGTTGAGGCGGTGGCTCCTGTCTACCAGCCCTTCAGCATACCTGCACAACAGTACGTTATACAGGGAAAGTCATCTCCTGCGTTCGGGAACTTTTGAAACTCACGGTATATTGCTACTTTCAGTTCATCTTTTAGGCATTATTGGCATCTGCACGCGCACGTGAAATCGCCTTGTCGCCGCACGATTGCTCAAGTGCTCATAAATTATATCATGTAAGTAGCGGAAGAATGGAGCTACTTATTGGTTTTATAATGTTGTCCGTCCGTCCGCTTCATAATTTCTACATTTTTGAGGTAGAAGGTTGAAATTCGGAATGTACCTTACTATGAGCATGTCCATCTTCACCATTTAGTTTGGTTTTGATTGGTGCACTGGGGTCAGAATTACGGGGGTGGGATCAGAGGGGACCAAAGATCTAAGTGGTATTTAGGTAAGTAAAGGAGTGAAATTCAGTATACAGATTCCTCTAGGCAAGATCTGCATTACTATGAAGTTTAGGCCCAATTGTTCCAGCGGGGGTCGGATTTGCGGGGATGGCAGTCACTTGGTCCTTAAGCCTGTTTCACAATTACAGTTTGTGGGCGGAAAACAGGCGGAAAATAGATGATCGCAGGATTTGCTACTTGCCTTACCCTACTCGGGGGGAGTAATTTCTTGTTAATAAATGTATAAATGTATTTCTGATTCACTAGTAAAGTTCCTCATTGGAATGTTTACAAGATTTTATTTTTAATTACATTGGGTAGTTCATTTCATTTATGAGGTCCTTACACATGACTAATATTTTAACGCAGTTCTGAGGCAATTCCATGTGCCTATTATCATTATAAGCTTCAAGAACAGATACAAATTTTTATCCGTGGCAGAATTCGAGTACTATGAAACCTAGACCACAGCTTCTCAGCCATTGGTGGTGTGAAATAAAGCGAGCGAGGTCAGTAGACGAGGAACAACAAATCCTTTCACAGAAAATGGGTTAGGCATTTGGATTGGCCTGTAATGAAAAGACTTTTAAAAGTCTATGGTCATTACAGATGTTTAGTTCTCGAATGGCGCAACAGTGGACTCCATTCGAAGGACGAGTCAGCCGATGGCGTCAGGCACCCAAATCCCGTTTCGATTAGTTTTGAAGGGAAGGAAATAAATTCCCAAGCCACTTCCTCCCACCAGCTCCGTTGGATCCTTTTTCTTGTTCATTTTGTTCATTTGGCGGTGGCAGAGAGAAAACGTGCTCGCCTACAATATTCATCTCCGCCCGTTAAAGTTTTAACAGTCTTGTTTTAAAAGAGTTTTAAAGCGCCATCTCTCTCTTCCTCGTTCATTCTTTTTCTTTTTCTTCTTCTTCTTCTCCTTTTCTTTCTCTCTATCTCTCTCGACCGATGATGTTAACGTTTTCACGTTTTTCTCTCGCAGTTGAAGAAGCACTTTACGCGAGTTACATCAGGGAAGCGAGAGAAAGAGAGAGAGGAGGTTTTGGGGGGTGGGGAATGAAAACATTTACTGGGCTTTACAAGATGGGGTTTTCAAGTTAAAAAGATTGGGATTAAAGGTGAAAGAGCCACTGCAGGAAGCCAAGATAACAAAATCGTAAAACGAAAAAAAATAGAGAGAGAATGGGGGAGGAGAGTGGAGTTTTGTAAAAAGAAAATGTTTAAACGAGTTAAGAAAAAAGAAGTGAAGTCGTCGAACGGAATAGTTGAGTGTGCGAAAGCAAAGCTTGACATTTTTACTTCTAATACTGAAAATTTGGCAGTGACCTTCGTTTTGAATATTAAATTTATTAAAAAATGGAATGCTTGCGTCGACTCCATTTTTAGATTAAAGGCGAATATTGAAATATAATTATAATAAATGAAAGAAAACTCTTTAACCACAACGAATAACAGAAAAATAAAATATATAGAAAAATATTTTTCTTTCATTTATTATAATAATAATTATTCACATAATATTTTTTCCTTGGTTTTAAGACATCACTATAGTGTTTTTCTACCATTAGTATTATCAATTGAAATATAAGTCAGCATTTTTTTCTGGTATATATTAAATAAACAACTAGTCCAAAAATCAAATAGCCGGCCAGGTGGCCGAGAGGGCTAGGGCGTAGGCTTTCTTGTACTCGAGTCCGCCTGGTCGTGGGTTCGAATCCCGCCGTGGGCATGGATGTTTGTGTTTGACCCGGGCTGCGTACTGTTATAACTTGTGTAAAAAGGCGCAAAATGACCTTAGTAGTCGACGCCAAAATTTCTAATGAACCAACAAATCAAAAGATAAGCATTTCATCATGTTTCGTTTGAGTCTTCTTATTAACGAGAGGAGAACTTACTGGTTTCTCAATGTCCTTCTATCCGTCCGTCCGTTCCCTCATATTTTCCACAATTTATGGCGTAGAAGGTTGAAACTTGGAACGTGGCTTACCATAGGCATGCCCTACTTTAGTTTGGGTTTGATTGGCCCACTGGGGTCGGAGTTATGGGGGTGAGAGTTAGAGGGGACCAGTGATCTACGTGGTATTTGAACTCGGGGCTTCCGCTTCTTTCCTATATCGTCCTCGGGGGATTAATACCTTATTATACCTTTGTTATAGCATCTGCGTTTAACAGCAAGTCTTGTTATAATGAAGAAGCTAGGATTTCAATATAACGGTGAATAACGTTACAGCACAATAAAGTAAGAATTATAATATAGGGTGTCCATAAAGTCTCTCTACACTTTTAAAAAATTATTAAAAATAAACAAACAAGGATACGGACTTTTTTTTTTCTCAAAGAACGTACATGTATCAAAGTTTTTTGGACTTTGCTTAGAAATATCAATATGTGCACCATTAGCCGATAGATTTTTTTTTTTTTTAAATCCATTGGAGAATAGGCAGTCTCGAAGGCCACTGTAATTCGACTTTTCAGTTCGTCAGTTCTCACAGATTGGGGTGCCATCCACTTCATTTAAAAAAAACCCAACAACTTCGGATACTTTCTTTATTGAATACAAAAATTTGTATCCTTTTTTCAATGAAAAATGAAAGGAAAAATTCTGCGACCTGGATTCTAACCAGGGATCTCAGGTATCATATGCCCGACGCCTCTACCAATTGGGCCCTCAGGCGTCAGGCATAAGATACCCGTGAAAGTCCACCAGGCCACGACCTCCCCCGATTTCCTTTCATTTTTCATTGAAAAAAATCATTACCTGATGTTTGGAGGTTCATCACCAGTATATATTTATTATTTACTTGTATCCTTCGTTGCTTATTTGTAGCTTTAGCAAAAAGCTACTTATAAGAATGAACGCTTGGTCTGTACGTTTATCGTCCACCGTTTGCACGATAACTTGAAAATGGATTAAGTTTTTCAAAATTATGTTTTCAGAAATATGACAATCACCGACTCGACTCTGTATTTCTTCCGCCCACGTCCTTTCAGGAAGACACAGCATTCTACTTGGACATCTGAAATTGATTAACATTAAAAATAACCAGTAATTAATATATACTGTCATTCATCGGAGTCGATTACTGGAAGCTTCTTCTACAACCGTCATTTATTGCTATGCTCCTAATAATGGGGAAGTTGCATGAAAATTTTAAATTATTGTTTTCAATAGTATTCGTTATCAATATCAAGGAAGTGTAATTCGTTTGTTAAAAAAATTATAGTTATTTTTAAAAAAAATGTTAAAGTTGACACCACAAGAAAACGATACGTCATAGCCTGTGAGTAATATGATGTCACTTGCCTGCTCCTCACTATCATCGACAATGGTTAAAGCTTACAGCCAACAATGCTTAATAATCAGATCGAGCTTCACGTACACATAAAATCATTGCGTTTGATGGAAAGTGACGTCAGATATCATTTTCGTTGGGAGGCGTGGTTTCACGTTTTTAGCGCTAATTTTAATAGGTTTCTTTAATATTTCGAATAAATTTAACAATGATTTCGTATTCAGCATAACACGATCTGTATGAAACAGTGCTTTAATTTGTAAAAAAAATTCCATGCAACTTCCCCATTAACACATGGAGCTATGCATTGCCATAAGAAAGTTAAGACAGCATTGTTTAATATCAGGTCGTTGCATATCAAATGTCGGATTGCAGAGGTCATCTTTAATGGCCCTCTAGAAAGCACGCCTTCACACGTGCTATTCGAAATAACCCCCATTGCAATCCAAACATTGTTGCCAACGATTTGGCAGCTTCTCGAGCCCTCTCCGATAGAATCCATGGTCAATAAACTCCCGGACTGCGTTTTCGACGTCTGCTTGGAAAAAATGGTCCAGGCTCTGGAAAAGATGGTAGTCAGTAGGGGAAAGGTCCGGAGAGTACGGGGGATGTGGAAGCACCTCGTAGCCCAGAGCCTGTAGCGCCTGCACATTCGTTCGTGCAAGGTGCGGACGCGCGTTGTCATGCAGCAGAAGGACGCCTTTGCGATGCATAAATGCAGGTTGTTGCTGACAGTTTTGTGTGCATACGATGCAGTTCACGATAGTGGGTCGCAGCTGTGATCGTCTCCCCCTGCTGCAGGAAGCTGTAAGCACTACACCACGGATGTTCCACCAAACTGTAACCATGAGCTTCCTGGGGTGCAACGGGGGTTTAAGGAGCTGTCACGGGGTTCATCAGCATCCAGCCACTGTGCTGACCGTTTCCTATTGTCGTATAGGACCCACTTCTCGTCGCAGGTGACAATGCGATCAAGAATCCCATGGCGCAAAAGCAATTCCGTACACACTTCCAACCGACGCTCTTTTTGGTTTTCCGTAAGTTCATGTGGGGCCCATTTGTCCTGCTTTTTCACCTTGCCGATAGTCCTAAGGTGTCTACTGACAGTCGACGCTGATACGGCATGATCCCCTGCAAGATCCCGAACAGTTTTTGACGGGTCCTCTTCCGCATATTGCTTCATCTCAGCGTCATTCAACACGTTGGGCGGTCTGCCGCGTGGCTCATTTGCCAGGTCCGTCACTCAACCCATACCATGAATAGCACCCCCACACCATCACCGACCCTCTGCCGAACTTCACCGTGGGCACAATACAGCTTGGAAAATAACGTTCGCCATACCCAAACCTGTCAATCCGATTGCCAGATGGTGTAGCGGGACTCATCACTCCATTGATCCCAATGTCGTCGCTCTTTGCACCATTGCAATCTCCTCGCTGCGTTGCTGGGCTGATGTGAGGTTTGTGGGCTGCCACTCTGCCATAAAAACCCATTGCATGCAGTTCCCTGCGAACAGTCAGGGTGATCACAGTTGTTCCCGTCGACTCTATGAATGATCTTGTCAGTCCATCAAGCGATGTGTGACGGTTTACAGTGACCACTTTACGAAGAGCCCTTAGGTCTATGGCCGACATGATCTTGGGTCTTCCAGACCTTGTGGTGCCTTTCTCTTTCCATGTCCGGATGACGTTGTGAACGGTCGATTTCGGGATGTTTAGGAGAGTTGACGTCTCTCTAATAGTTTTGCCTCGAGATGGCATCCAACAATTGTACCTCTTTAGAAGTCTGAAAGCTCTTTTCTTTGAGACATACTTACAGCATTCACGCAAGCATCATCTCATAATAGCATACTTTCTGTTATGTAGTGCTAGGAAGAATGCCAACAGTGAAATTGCAAAGAAATGTCTCATTTTCATTCAAATCCGGGTTGTCCTATGACTTTTGATAGGGTAGTGTATGACACGTTTTGAAATTGTATAGGGGAGGGGTAACAGACTTTTGACTCGCCCTATATATTAGGTTGATGTTCCAAGTTATATGTACGAGTATTACATTCAGTGGGATTTTCTTTTTATTCTGAGCGTAATAAGGAATTAGAGCCAATTAATAAAACGCGTAATGTTAGCATTTGGAAGAATGGCGATTAAAGACTCTTATTAGATAGCCATCGTAGTGCGTCCATCTTTCATTATGTTGTGACTCAAAAATTATAGGAATGAGAGTTAATATGCTCTTTCTCTTCCGTCTTCTGTTCGAAGTTGCTGATCCGAGCAATGAAGGCAGGCGCCCAGATGTGAAAGGAGAATGGAGAGGTGTTCCTTCACTCTTTTCCGGAAATCTTCGTCTTTCTGGGAGGACAAATCGACGTTGTCATCGCTGATGGGGCGGCGGCATCTGTCGGGGTGATGGCGCTAATTTATCTCGATTTTATCGCACATAGAAAGAGTTTCCCGCCTATCTCAATCTTAAAAATTATCAACAAGCTAAATTATGATGTCGACATAGCAGATAAAACGTCTTACCCATTGGGATTGAAAAGTGGAACGTCTCGTTGTCATTCAGTTTGCGAGAAAAAGAGAATTCCTTTACAGTTTAATTTGAATACATCTGGTGATCTACACGAGTAACTGTCGTTTGAATGCGAGATGAGAGTGGGGAGGAGCAAAAAGCCTGATTTCTAAAGGTAAAGCGACATTTTGGAAACGGGCCAAGGAATCCATTTGTCAGTTTACGATTACAGGTGCTTTAGGTATGGAGTGGTGATGAGGTCGATTCCATTCTATCCGACAAGTAAAAATTGAACGATTGCCGAAGGTTAAGGTTAGATTTTGCTTGATTGAGAGGACAACCTTGACCGGAAACGTAAGTTCTTTAGAGTCTCACCCATAAACTTTCGTCTCCATTATTCGGTTGCCATGGCGATGGTCTTCCCCTCCTGTTCCTCCTCCTCCGCATTGGTTGTTGCCATGGCGCCCAGTGATGGATGGGTGCCCTCCAATTTGACGGGGGAGGCCTAGACTGGCTCCATTTCATCTTGCGGACGATTTACTGGACCAGGCTCTGCCTTAAAAACCTGAAAGTAAAATAAGATTGGAAATGAGATCCAATTAAATGAACGTAAAAGTGTTTTTCTAGCTCACATTGAATCATTATGTGAAATTTTTTTACTACCCCCTCCTTTCAAAGAGGGAAAGGACGACTTCGTCTCATTTGGAGGATTTATTATGAGGCTTATCATTTGGAAAAAAGGCGTTAAAATATTCCCTGTTTACAGTTGTACTGTTTACTACTCTACTGTTTCTTAAAGTATTGATGATTGATTATAATCACGAAAAGCGCATCGTCGTGAAAGATTTGGATATCTTCATCTCCCCGCCCGCTTTCTAACGAGGAGCTCCTAAAGCGTCGTTTTTGGATTAAACTGAAATATCCTTTTGACTGCAACATTTATACTCGGTGGTTATTGTTGAGCACTTTGGAGGGATTTCTCCTATTCGTGATCCTCTGGGCATAAGCTAAATTCTCTATTTAGGAAAAGCATAGAGAGCGAATATAAGAACAGGTCGGTCAAGCCTATTGTCCGGCCGGACTCTATTGACTTTCACAATGGTTTCTGCTGGCGAAGGAAGCTAAATGAAGCTACAGGCCTGTTATCACTCTGGGAATGTTTAGATCGCCATGGATTGAATAAATGAAATTGATGAAGATGATACAGTTGTGAATATACAGTCGAACCCCTTTATTACAAAATTGGGGGATCGATTTCTTTTTTTTTTCATTTTCATTCCTACAATACCCCACTGTGTCCTCCAGGCTTCTTCGATGAGAAGATCTTCATCTATTTTGACAAATTTGGAATACAAATTGAAAAGGGAAAGAAAATTTCCGCGACCCGGATTCGAACCGGGGACTATGCTTATCGCTGGCACCGCTCTTACCAACTAAGCTACCGCGGATATGAACCGCTTTGCTGTTACAAGATATCCAAATGGACTTCATTGAAGCCATATAGCAACTCCATCGGCAGAGCAGGCCCCGACTCATGCTTTGAAGATCAAGTATGCAAAATTTCATCAAGATCGGAATAAAACTGTAGATTTGTATAAAAAACAAACAAACCCACAAACAAACATCCTTCTTTATATATAGAGATTAATTTCACTAAAAAAGCTTAGCCCATTTCTATAAAAGGTACGTCAATGCATAGTTAAAGGACCCCTTTAAATTTGAATGGGTGTTTATTTAAAAAAGAAAAAAATTGTCGGAGGGTGGGATCTGGAGGGGGGGATAGTAAATAACTCCAAAACGGCTCATCACAGCCTAACAAGTCATTTACAAAAAAAAAAAAAAAATCGCCTTAATGAGAGGAATCCGTACATTTCGAGTTTATTCAGTTCGGTTCGCTGGTTTGAACGCTACAGCCATTTTTTAATTTTTAGAAAAAAAATTAATATCTCTAAAAAGGCTTACCCAATTGATATAAAATATACGCTAAGGCACAATTTAAGGTATCCTCTAAATATGTATAATTTTTATTTGGTTTTGCTATTTGCCGTTTCAGAGGAGTTAGCTGCATAAAATTGGTTACATAATTTTTTTTTTTTCAAAATTTCAACATATTTTTCGAATCATGAGTTTTTAAGTCGATTTCAGCAAAAAAAATAAAAAATTGGAGTTTCTGAAACGAACACATAGGCCTTCACTCTTAGAGAGTGGTAGGCCAATAAGGTAACTTTGGAAATTAATTTCTTCATCTTTGGCTTACACTCACTAAGACGTGTACTTTTCCTAAACTAAATTTTTTTTTCTGAACTCGACTTAAAAACTCATGATTCGCTATGATGAGAAGATATGTTGAAATTTAGAAGAAAAAAAAAAACATTTGTATGTATGTGACCAATTTTGTGCAGCTAACGCCTCCGAAACTGCAAACAGCAGAACCGAATAAAAATTACACCTTAAACTGTGCCTTGGCATATTTTCTATGTCAATTGGGTAAGTCTTTTTAGAAATATTAATTTTTTTCTAAAAATCAAAAAATGGCTGTAGCGTTCAAACCAGCGAACCAAACTCAATAAATTCGACATGTACGGACTTTTCTCATTAAGGCAAATTTTTTTGTAAATGACTTGTTTGGCTCTGATGAGGTGTTTTGGTTTTATAACCGCCCCCCCCCCCTCCTTCAACTTCCCCAACCGACAGATTTTTAATAAAAAAATTAATTTGTACTTAGTGGGATCCTTAAACTATGCATTGACTTTTTTTTAATGGAAATGGGCTAAAGCTTTTTAGAGAATTTTTTTTTTCTAAAAATGAAGAAATGGCAGAAATATTCATTTCCTCGACCCAAACACTATGAAAACGACATGAACGGCCTCCTCTCATTGAGACAAACATTTTTTGAAAAGAAACTGTTTAGTTGCGAAGAGCCATTTTGGAGTAATTCGTTTTATACGGACTATGATTTTAAAATATCGTTTGTATATGATTAATTTTATATGGAAACAACCTATATAACGACAGAATCAGAGAAAATTTCTTATTAAGCGGAATTTCGTATTAACCGGTTTCGTAATAACGGGTTTCAACTGTATTAACATAAAAAAACTTGGACTGAGTATCTTGAAGACTACCAAGTAGTCAACGTGGAGGTCCATTATAGGGCAAGCACCTAGCTCTCAGATCGGGAATTTTCGCTTTCCAAACCACCAAACCACAGAAAGCTGATGAAGACTCATAAGAAAGTAATAACTATGAATTGGAGTTAGTAGAGGCGACGAGCTGGATGCTCGTGATCCCTGGTGAGCCGAGGTCGCGGAAATTTTTCTTTAGTTTTTTCATGTTAATATCTTCACCTAATGATGGTCCATTACTCCAGTTTTTAGCTAATACTTTCTTATGGTACACTTTTTTTGTACAAATCCTTTTTATTTTGGATTTTTTTCACTTGATTACCGTTTTTTTTTCTCCGTTGTTTGTCATGCAGAAAACTCGACAGGGAGCATGGTGCCGTCATTTTTATTCTTTTTTTTAAGCAGCGCAAGAAATGAGATGAGAGCGCGCAGTAATTTGATGAATGCTGACGCCAAGGCCGCGGTTGGCTTCAACCGGGAAAGGGAAATGGCGGGGAGCTGGTAGGGTGGGGTCGATTTTCTACGCTCGAGAATGTGTCTCGTCTAAATAGCACGGTTGGATCTCATCCCAGTTGAACGTTATCTATCAATTGCCTTCTCTTATCCGAAACTGAAGCCAACTTTATTGATGGATGATCCCCGCCCACCATAACCGAACTCTGGCTCGCATAGGATTGGCTGCCATTCCACGGTGGCCGTCCAAATTGCTCGTGTACACGTGTACAGTGGGCTCTTTGGAGTGGTGCGGAACGATTCTTGAATGATTCTGAGGGTAACCCAACGGGAAAGCCAGAAAGCGTTCAAGAACCTTAAACGCTCTCGTTACGAACATTTATCATCTTTAAAATACTCGTGGAGCGATGCAGATGAAGAACGACGAGAAAACGACGTCTTTGTCTTGTCGGGGGGCCTTTTCTAGATTGGAGGATTTAAGCGGGGGGAAAAGACAAGATTTGTGAAATGGGAAAAGCTGCATTCGAAACAAAATGTAAAATGGAATAAATATTTCTGTTATTAGGAAGTTTTAGCTACGTATAAGAATGCACGTCTGTACGTTTTTTCAGTCCGGCCGTCACGATAACTTGAAAACGGATTAACTTTTTCAAATTCTCTTTTCGACAATATGATCATCAACTTTTCAGGGTTTTTCGTGGACCCTTTCAAGTCAATAACGCGTGCTTTGACAGTGACCGCTAAGATGTAGCAATCGACGACTCAACAATGAATAAAATGTTAGTTTCTGTTTATCTTTAGGCATTTTTGATGTCGATCGACGTTAGACGATCGCTTTGTCGAGGCACGATTACTCATGTTACTTTGATAATTTTACTGCGTCAGTCCAACGAGAAAGACAGGCCTTGGCGCGGAAAAAATCATTTCGCCATAGTAGTCCGATCAACAATGCAGCCTACGTTGTTTTCAACACACAAAAATATACTGATTGTCAAAATCCAAGATAGAAACAATGAAGGTTACATCGTTACTTGGACTACTCTGGTCAGGTGACTTTCCCGCGGCAGGGCAACACCACCTAGACAGAAGGCTTGCGCACAGAAACGTCATACATTGTTACATCACACTAAAGCGGCTATTGTTACTCGTATTTCTACCAATAATAAGCTCTAAATTTAGCCGCTTGATGATGATGTAACAATGTATGACATTTCTGTGCGCAGGCCTTCTATCTAGGTGGTGTTGGGCAGGGCCTGTGTTTTTCATCGGCTACGGTTGTACCACGGCCTTTTAGAAACTACCAGGCTTGAACATGGAAAAGATAAAACATTGTTACGTCGTTTTGGTGGAGTCGAGGCCAACGAGAAAGACAGGGCCCGAAGCGGAAAAGTCACCTGATCATCTGGGTCCGAACAACAAACCAATCTTCATTGTCTCCATCTTGGATGTAAACAGTGAGTGTTTTTCCGATTGTTGGAAACAATGAAGATTAGATTGTTGTTCGGACCCAGATGGTCAGGTGACTTTTCCGCTTCGAGGCCTGTCTTTTTCGTTGGCTTCGGGTGGAGTTATTTATTTATTTATTTATTAGGTATGATACATCGTCTAAGACCAGTTTGGTGATAAACCGACATGTTAGGTCTTAGGGGGCTCCATGATACAAATTACAAAGGTGAAATACTACAATAAGTACAGAGTGAAATTAAAAAAATATATATACATACATATAAAATAAATAGGGATACATAATAAAATATATTTTTATATTTAATACATAAAAAATAGGAGATTAGTGTCAGTCGTTAGAAGAGCAGGATTGTTTAATTAATGAATGTATAATGTATGTATAAAGTTGCAAATCATCAAATTAGATACATTTAATTATCATCAAAAAATATATACTCAATTGTAATAAAATTGGCAAAAAATAAAGTCATTTAAGGTTGGGATTAGAGGGAAGATGAGTGGCTGAGTGTATTAAGAAAGGGCTTTAAATTTCTTTTAAATGTATTAAGTTCAACATCACAATCTTAGTGCTTCAACAATACTTTATGGACGTCAAAATCGCCTGAACTTACTGTAATAGTACTACCAAAACGACATAATGTTTTATCTTTTTCATGTTCAGGCCTGGTAATTTCTAGAAGACC
>JAHWFO010047017.1:287079-301117 GCA_023313115.1 Rhysida immarginata | reverse complement strand
CCCCCCCCCCCCCCCCCCGGCTGCTGCGACCATCATACAGCAGCCGTCAATCAAGGTCCATCCAGGGATCCAACTCGTCGGCCTCTGGCCATAGAAGGCCTTGGATGGACGTATTGGATCCCAATTCATAAATTTAAAAAAAAATTTAAAAAAAAGCCAAACAAACAAAAAATGGTAGCGAAACTGGTTGAATTAAGCAAAATCCTCAATAGGAATCAGAAAAATGCTTTATAAAAAAGACCACTGCAAAAAGATAAAATCAAAAAAACAAAAATTTAATAAAATATAATAAATTGCAATAAATCAAACCCGCAGAGGTAACAATTTATAAAGAAAAAAAAAAGCAAAAGAAAAACCAGTAAAGAGTAGACCTACAGGAGGGCAATACGCTGATCAGTGTAGGAAATGGATTTTAACTTTTTCCTTAAAAGAGGATACGAAGGAATGGAGCGAACATCGTCGGAGAGATAGGACCAGTATATTAGACCGATGTAAGAAATACAGCGGCGGGAAAAGTTACTCCTAGTTACCGGTAAGCAGATATCAGTAGCTTTACGGGAAAAATAATTATTGAGTAAGGGGTCCATAGTGCTGTTTCTATCGATAAAATTGGTAGAGACTTTACAACACAACAAACGGAGAACGGAGTTTCCGACTAGTTTCGCCATTTATTCCCGGCTTTGTCAAGGATACACACAACGACAATCGACAATCGAACAGTGAAGTGTACATTTTTTCAGATGGGACGAAAGCAGCGCTTTCACAAAGCTCATCGAACCAGAATAAATTCCAAGCGAAATACACTGAGGTAGTCAAGAAGCCTAAACAACCCAAGCGGTCTTCCATATTAAACACGGATACATACAAAAGGACATAAGCCTTTATATACAGAAAACATGGTATAAAGTGAGAACATGATTGGATGAAGAAATAACAGATAGTAAATAAATAAATTATGCATTGGCGATGTTTGAATAGGAGAAGGGTTGGATAAGGAACCAGTAAAAATGAAATTATAAGGAAACCTTGAGAGGAAACTTGATTGAAATATAAAAGAAAAATTGACGTCATAACGCAAACAAAATTGAAAACGCAGACCTAGTAGAAGACTCATCCAGAGTTAACATAAACTAAGTTAACAATAAGAAATGGAAAAGAAAGTAAATATACAAAATTTGAAAAATTACAAGATATCGGATAAAGAATTTAAAATAGAATAAATATCAAAAACGGTTTGGCAATTGAAGAGGTAATCTGGAGAGGAGATCTTAGCTTTAAAGATTTCAATAGCTTCGAGAGTGGCGGTCTTGAATGGGTCGTTGCATAAATGGAGAATGGTCATAATTTCACTTTGCTCTTTTGGGGCATGTCCCGTGCAGGCAAGGTGGATCGCTTAGTGTAATTTATTATCTATTATAAAAATAATTATGCTTATCTAATTGTTTACTGACATTGAAAGGACGAGATAAAGTTAACTGATGATTAAGAACCTTATAAATAAAGGAACATATTTGTACAAAGTCAATCTGATAAACAATTGAAATAGAGCAAAAAAGCGAGAGACGGATTGAGACATGCGTAGCTTGGTAAGAGTACGGAGCAATCTAGTCATGTTATACGAGGTAGAAGAACCCCAAAAGATAATACAGCAGCAGAGTGCATCAAGGAGTAATACAGAAGTAACAATGTGATAGGGAGGTAGTGAAGTCTAGAAATCAGTCCTGGGTTGCTATTAAGGTTGCTTAAGAGGTTGCCAACATGCAAATCCCAGAAGAGGTCGTGTTTTATAAATAAGCCGAGATATATAATGCGCATATGTTTCCAATCATAAAATGTGCAAATAAGGGATTTACTTTTTTCATTGGATAACCTACTGGATCTAGCTGTCTTTCAATAATATCACCAAATTCAGATCTTTAGAAAATAATTATGATTGCATAAAAGACCAACCAGTTATTTAATTTCTATTGCACATACAAAAACCTTATTCAAATAATGCCTTCTAAAAAGCCAGTTTGCAAAGGGAGAGGACTCTCCTCTCCAAACTGTTTTTCCAGTGCCCCTTCACGAGACAGAAACCACACGCACACGTACACACCCGTTATTCAGTCTTTATGGAAGGGGGAAAAAAGACGATTCCGTATGACATGTGACATGTTTAAAAAAGGGGAAGTGGCCTGACAGTCGCAATTGAAATAACCTCACGAGTTTGACTTTTATTTTTTTCCTTCCATTTTCCCCTTCCTTCCTTCATTCATTCTGTCGCTCTTTCACTTTTCTCGTTGTTGACAGGTTGGCGATCAGATCCTGGAGGTGAACAACCAGAGCTTCCTGGACATCACTCACGACGAGGCGGTGCGCGTGCTCAAGTACTCGCCCCACATGGTTATGACCATCCGTGAAGTTGGAAAAGTTCCCTATTCTTGCACCACCTACGACGAGACCGGGTGGCTTACGGGCGCCAAGGACGACGCACTCGACGCGGCTCGCTCTCCCAGGTGACGCTCTCGCGGCTCTTTTTACTTTTATATTTTTGATTATTATTCTAACGTTTACATTATAAAAACAACTTTTGATATAAGAGCGTACAGATGAAACGGAATTTGTTTCTTGGGCTTAAAATCTGATTTGAAATTTCGTTAAACGCTATTGAGAATGCTTAAATATTTTTCTAAATTAAATTAGGATGAATTGTGCGATTAAAAATGGTTGCGCGTTTGTTAAAGATGATTTTTCAAATGCAATTGAAATGAGGGAGATGTTTGTTTTGTCTTTTTTCTTAGCAGAATGTTGCGGAAAAACGAAGCTTCTTCTCTGGTGACTGGTCGTGAGAATGTGGTACACACGATTGATATGCAGGCTTTGCGCATCCTCAATGAAAAGGCCAAACTAGTGCTCAATAAGCATGAACTTGCCACGCTTAGCTATTATCGAATCGAATACGAGCGCGGCCGGATGACGATCGATGCTTTTGTCGCCGTCCTGCTCGAGCTGTTCGAGACCGAAGAGAAGGTAAGTTGATTGTCGTGGTACTTAGAGAAATGAAAATTTCTTTCTACAGGTGTTTCCTTACTCAAAGGCAATCCATGATACAAGAGCTTATGATACTACAGGCAGTGAGGAAGTGGAAAATGTTCTTTTGCCTATCTGCACTTAAGTTCGACTATATGACTAGAAAGGTTGTTGCGTGACTGGTTATTTCAGGTCTTCATTTCAGCAATGCTTTAGCCAGTATTTGAAGACGACATTAGTCACTATTTGAAGACGATATTAGCCTCATTTCTTTGAACCAGACGAGACGACATTTCCCATTGACAGTGACTTATGGGCAGCAATCTGATCTTTGTAATCTAGAGTGTGGTGTTTCTGACGAACCGTCGTGGTGTTGACAGTGGAACCTTACTACTTACTCGATGAAAATTTGCTGTTTCGGTACAGATCAACTTGGTTAAGGCATATTGGTCTCTCCGCTTTCAGATGATATCATCCGCTGGTGATTTTGGCAGGTTAACTTACACCCTGAGACATATAGGGTCGAGACACATTAATATGACCACCTGCTGGTATCCGGAATATCCACCTTTGGCGGCAAGCACAGCAGCTAGTCGACGTGGCAGAGAGTCAATAAGTCCTCGGAAGGTGGTTGCAGGTATCTGGGACCATTCGGCGATCAGTGCATCCCGTAATTCCATCACCGTTCGTGGTGGAGGGTCCAGCTTGCGGACATGGCGATCGAGATGGTCCCACAAATGTTCAATGGGGTTGAGGTCCGGGGAGTTTGGTGGCCATGGGAGTAGCTTGAATTCATCCTCATGCTCCTCGAACCAGTCGTGGACAATTTAGGCAGTATGGCAGGGAGCATTGTCCTGTTGACAGGTGCCATCACCCTGAGGAAACACTGTCGACTCGAAGGGGTGTACCTGGTCTGCCACGATCGTCAGGTAACGAACAGCATTCAGCGTACCCTCCAGCGGTATCAGTGGACTCAGACCATACGAAGAAAACACCCCCCAAGCAGTCACACCTCCTCCATCAGCTTGTCGTTTGCCAACGATGGTGTCGGGATGCCTGTTCTGAGATGCTTCCCGGCGAATTCTCCATCGTCCGTCCACTCTGTTCACCAGAAACCGCGACCGACTCGTCAGAGAAAGCAACCCTTTACCAATGGCGATAGTTCATTGCGAATTGGAGGCGTTTTCGGCGATGCACAGGTGCCAACATGGGTGCTGTTACCATGCGCCTTCTCCGGAGCCCCAACCTCAAGAGGGATCGTTGCACTGTCTTGGTGCTGACACGCCTAGTGGCCCCACTGTTCATTTTCTGTGTCAGTTGCTCGAACAGTGGCACGCCGATTGGTTTTTGGCCAGGCGTCGTAACCGACGGTCGCCTCTAGGATCGATAGCCCGTGGAGCCCCACAGTTACCTCTTCGGTTGCTCGAAACTGTCTGGTTTGTCCAGTCGCGGTACACCTTCACAACGGCAGCTCTAGAGCAGTTCACAAAGGTGGCCGTTTCTGAAATGTTGCCCCCCCTTGGCCCGATAGCCAATGACGGCAACAATTGCTGTGTTAATGGATGCTACTACACGTCTGCTGTTGTCAGCTTTTAATGATATGCAATGAGTTTTCATCTGCATAGCATGGGACGTTCCAACATGTTCGAGGAGAGGTGGTCATATTAATATGTCCCGACCCTGTATATATTCAGGCTGTGATGTGAGAGCTTTACCTCCACCTCATTGGGAGTCTTTGGACAGAAGGTGTGAGCTTTTTTATTGATGTTTTCCATGTGAGCACAGATTTAGCGGTGTCCGGTTCAAATGATCAAGTTAATTTTTTCACAATTCTTAGGCTTGATATTTTCCTTTTACTTAGAATAGTGGATAAAATGAATGGCTTAAGGAATGATCTTCTTTTCTTTGCAGTATGCTTTGCTTCAGGATGTTCGTGAAGTCATCCATCCCCTAGACCTGCACAAGTTCGATGAGATCATTTACAAGAAAGATGTTGAAATGGCAAGGGTAAGTAAGTTGTGAGTTATGGCGCAAGTGCCAATGAATGACTGTAGAACCCTGACCTACTGTCTTCTCCTTCGTCAGCAGACCCGGCAGAGCCTCGGAGCCGATGACCGATCTTGCCACAACCGGTTCTCTTCGGTCTCTATGGATCATCTGACGAGTCACGTGGCCACTGCCCACTCGCCTCGTGCTGCGAGAGTGAGTGAAATTTGTTTTCTTTGTTTGTTTACTCTTCATGTACTCTTTGTCAAAAAAGAAGAAAGTAAAGTCAAACCATAAGTCGCTTCTTCTATTTTTCACCCCGTTGGGATTGGAAGAGTGAGCACTTTATATAAGCATTTGACACATTGGGCATTCCTTCTTTAGATAGTCTATGCCCCTTCCTCCCATATAATTTATACTTAAAATTAAACTGATCCACATCCCTTCCACTTAAGCTTGTTAGGAAAATGTATGCCAGATTTGATAAATGCATTATACAATGACTCATTAATTTATGCGATGATTATACTTATGATTACACTAGCTAGAATGAAATGAAATGCAGACTAGTATTGTATTCGGATCACGTTAAACCCAACCACTTTGTATCCTCTCGTGGTGAGTTCTGTGTCATTCTTAATTTACGTGCTGAGAAACCTGTTATAACCCAAATGATAAAGTGCATAAATACATAAGCAATCCAGTTTGTTGTATTCATTAATTATTTTATGTTGTCTTCCTTAAACTCGAAAATGGTTTGTAAATTTTTATTAGAGCCCCCGCCCCCCGAACATGTTTTACCGCAGAGCATTTTCATTTGACAGTCTACTAATTCACCTGCAAAAAACGATAATTGCTAATCGATCTATTTTAGATCGATTAAAGCAGTGAGGAGAGCAAATTATTCTCTCCACTGCTCTCATGGTCACAACATTGAGTATTGATTTGTGTGCGCGCGCTCTGACTAGGGTACTGAAAAATTTGAATACAAAAATAGTAACTCACTTGGATTACATATAAATGTTTAATATTTAGGAAACGTCCTCAGCAACAAACTATTTGATGTTATTGCAGAGAATGGACTCAGGCCGGTGCAGTGTCAATCATCCTCCTGAAACCAGTGAGTGCTACCCCACCGATCTCACTACTTGTGTAAGTATTGTACCGCTTTCTACGTTGATTGTACCCACATTCTGTGGTTCGGAATTTTTAGTCGGAAGAGTATAATTAGTTAAATCCTAAATCATACAAATGATTATTTAAGAATCAGATTTTGGTAATCCTGATTACGATGCACACTAGTTTTAAAACACGGCACTAAGTGCAAGTTATCATGGCAACTGCGAGGGGGGGGGGGGGGTTACTAAATAGAACTGATGTTCTAGAAAGCATTATGCCAATGATAATTTATGACCTACCTTAGCAAAAATAAGCCACATACAGTCCTGGACAAAACTATAGGACCACCTTCAAAATAATGGATTATTCTGAATTTTGAATTCTTAATTTGAATTTATGAATAAATTGATAGTGGAGATTCGATATTCTAGAAATTGTTCCCCCCAACGTTCTTGTATTTAAATGTATTGAATTATGAGCATTAAATGTCTGATATTACTGCCATTAGCAGCCTCGGAGGGTTTTTTCAAAGAGTGGTGCCATGGCTTATTTTATCTAAAATTTAGTTAATCTTTGAGGTCATAATTTCCATGATTAACGATTCTGGATTGTTTTTAATTAATAATTTGATTTGAATTTAATAAATTTAAATTCAAACTCCAACATTTAATTGGAATGGGATTTTACTCAAGAGAGCTTATCATTCATTTACACCTCATAAAAAAATTTAGCTATGTATGTAAGTATGTATGCACGCACTAATAAACCAAGAATCCTGAGGTTTTTTATATTAAAGGTAAATTAAAAATAAAGATTTAAAAAAGAGAGGTGATGAATTTTTAGACATCTTTATCTAATTGGTTCCATGAACCTCTCGGACGATTCCATTATTCAAATCTCTCTTCAGTTTGTTTAACTGCGAACGTACTGTACATTTTCTTTTAATTTAATGCTGTATTAATATTTTTAATATAAAATAATACATACTGTAATTACATACATGTATATTAATTTTCTCAATTGAAATTTGTCTGTCATTCATATTTTGATTTGTATAAAAATGTATAAAATTGATCAGTTTCTTAAAGTAAAATTTTAAAAAATAATGGCGCCATAGAGAGGAAGTGCATTGTTTCGATGTAATGTTTTTGTGTGTGACCCAGGTGAACCACGTGCAACAGGAGAGTGGACGTCGGCCAGCATCGCGCATGGGTAGACGGCGGGGTCTTGGCAGTCAAGGATACCACCACCATGCCAACCATCCCCATCATCCCTCAAACCCCTATGCGACGACAGGGGACTATGAAGAGGACGTCCGCACACCCAGCGAGGACAGTGGTGTAGACCTCGCCAATGGCTCCTATTACAGCTCTAGCAGGTGAACTATCTCGCCCTCCTCTCTGGGATTTTCTAAAATTGCATTTACTAAATTATTCTAAGAAAATTTATTATCATCATTAGAACAAATCCCGCTAGAGTTATTTTTTTAATGCTCTCACTGTACGATGGGTTCTATGTTGTGCATCCAACACTCCATTATTTGCGAAATTCTGCTCATAATTTAACGGGTTTTTTGGGTTTGTTTTTTTTTATTTCGTAGAGCGGTGATGATAGCGAAAGAGTCATCGAGTAGTCGCCTCATGAATGACCAGCGGCAGAGCAATGGAGGAGAAGAACGCACGCTTCATCGACACCATCGACCTGATGAACCAATTCCTGCTCGCCGGGTGAGAACCATTTCCTCTTTGTCAACTCTGTCATTCTCATTGCGTCAAGCAAAAATCTTTATAAGCTTCAAGCACGGACTCTCTGCTTTGCTAATATTTCTCTTTAATTTCGTACGTAGCAGGGGCAACCCCGTCGCCACGTGGATATGTACGACACGTCTGGCGATCCTGTGCCTCACCCCCGCCGACGGTCGGCCGAGAGAAGATGGAGCGTCGGCAGTGAGAGAGATGATCCTTTACCACCGGTAAGTTTTAACACTAAATGGGTCTCTTAAGATTATAGTCTGCATAGTCTATTTAAATAGATTATCCTCGTCGTACCCTGCATGGGGGGGGGGGGGGGGAGGGTTTAAAAAAAAACAGGGAGAGAGAGAGAGAGAGCAGTACTAATATTAATCTTCACTTTAGATGAGTCCCGCCCACGGTTGTGCATATGAAGAAAAAATATTTGATTTGCGTTATTTAATGTAAAAGGGGATTGCAGCGTTTTGCGAACATTCAAATGCAACTTGCGTTTTGCGAACATTCAAATTTTAAAAACGTGGAGTGGAGAGAAATTTCTGAAATTGTCGAATAACTTTAGAGTAAAAGATGCTAAAGTCATAAAAGTTAGGTTGAAAAGTGTTGGTGCCTGATTGATGCTAAAGCTAAAGTATTCTCAGCGCCCCTAGCGTAAATGCTAAGAAGTCATGAAAACTACCTTTTGAGCCATGATAGACAGAAAAATAAAATTCCACTTACTAAAGAGTGGATTTCTAAAAAAATCGACGATGCTATTCTAAAACTGGAATTTCTCTATCACAGCTGAAAAGTTAGTTTTTGTAACTTTTCAGAGCTTGCACTAGAGGAGCTGGGATTACTTTACTCAATCGGGCACAGAATAGAGATCTTTTGCTCTAAAGTTATTCGACTGTTTCGGAATTTCCTGTACATCCTGTATATCTAACAATCTGCTTGGTTTTCTCCCTAAAGCACTACAGAAATAGTGGCACACAGATTGCATTAAGCAAAATATTGTGTATGCTGCAAACTTATTGCAAAAAAAGTTATTATATTTAATGGATAAAGAACAGATACAAACCATTATAATAAACATAGAAACAATACTTAATACATGTAATAAAAACAGTAAATGTAAATAGTTTTATTCATCTTCTTCACTCCTAGTGGAAAGTGTATTTTTATTAACTTGTTCGGGCGCCTCATTATTTATTGGCATCTCCTGAATACAAGGTAACAAAATTTCTTGAATGTATCTGACCCATCCTTTACAATGAAGAGGAGTGATTTTTCTCTATTTACATTTCTAATGGCTTCCAGAAGAGCTGATCTGTCCTTGCAGTGCACGCTTTTAAATATCTATAGTGCTTTTGGGCGATAACATCAAATATATACAGGGTATTCATAAAATGAGGGATAATAATTACATAGTGTGATTCCATACAACAATCTAAGCAAAAATTTCCTTATCGAAAATGTCTAAAACTCAAAATTTAGAATGGTGCCGTTACGTCATTTATGAACTTTCTACACCAACACTTCACGTAATGAACTGCCCTTTGCCGCGAGAAAACTGTGACAATTGTTGAGATTAAATGACGTTTTCCGCCAGCTATTAGAAAACTTCCGAGTGATGTTTAGACCCTTAAAATTTGAATTTTGAACATTTTGCATAACGAACTTTTAAGTTTGTCATCATACAAAGGATCACGCTAGGTACTTATTATCCCTTATTTTATGAGCACCCTGTATAAGGTGGTCCATTTAAGTGTAGACATGGAAATATCTCGAAAACAAAGCATTGTACGAAAAAATATCCAAAATCAAAAGTGAATTACTTCGCGGGGGAAATTCATTAGCCAAAAAATTCTCGTAAGAGGACGAGGGTAACGTTGAAATCTTTTTAATGGTATATTCAGATTGTACACAATATTTCCATGTCTACACTTAAATGGAAATATATTTCCATGTGTACACAATATTTCAGAAATTTAGAGGAGGGGCTAATTTTTTGGCTAATGAATTACCCCCTCGAAGTAATTCACTTTTGATTTTGGACATTTTTTCGTAGGAAGCATTGTTTTCGAGATATTTCCATGTCTACACTTAAATGGACCACCCTGTGGCAAGCAACAGTGGCACATCTCAAAAATGTTAACCCATTCATAATAATCTTATTGGCCTATTCTACCATCCAAGAATGCCGGCAAAATAAAATGTCTAAAAAATGTGAGGCATTTAATAAAAAAATAAAGAGCCCATGATGTAGGCAAGTAATAAACAAATCCCAAATTGGAATTTTGAGATGTGCCATTGTTAAGCCCAAGAGCGACATATAATATCCGGAATTTTTAAAATTGTGCAGGCTTTTCTCTCTCTTCCTCCTCCCCCTCCCCTGTTTCACAATTTTTGTTGGTTGTTTTTGTTTTTTTTTAAATTTTGCAAACGCTGCAGTCTTTAGCGTTCGCATAAAATTGTAATCATTGAGCATATCTCCATGCACCAACAAAGATTCACTCAGTTTCCTCCAGGGAACTGAGTTAAAAAACATTTGTGCTGCTCATATGAATTGGGAAAAATGTGCTCGTTTTACTCCAATAAATTTGGATTTTGTCGAAGTATAAAATGTTCGGGTGAACTTGAATTAACTCTGTAGTGTTTAATTAATGAACAAGTTAAGGTGCGTTTATCCAAGAATTGTGTTGTTTGGACCTCCCCCTCCCCACCCCAACTCCGGCTTCAAAATCATCTTCACAGTACATTAAACACATTTCCATTCTTTGGGATCAGAATTAAATTCGTTCGTTTACGCGCACATTAAATTTACTGAAATTAAAAATGAAGCAGAGCTCTCAGATTTGTTTTCAGGAAATTCAGACATTTTCGGACTGTTCTGTTTCGACGTTGATCCAACTAGTTAAACTGGCACTTTCCTTAAGGTTAGAGTCTACCTGTAAATCCTAAAATCTGATCTAATGAAGTTAGATTTTCGAAACTTTGCATAGACACTTATAACAAAATATTAAATCATTTATAAAAATTTCAATCCGCAGTTTCTATTACCTCTTCCTCCATAATTTTTAAAACCCTTCCATATTTTACCATTTTTCATGCCATGCTTATTTCACAGAAGCAATCCTCGTTGTGTTTGACAATATGAAGTAAAAGTTTTCCAATATGCCCACTAGTTTTAAACATAAAAAAATTTTAATGCGTCTTATAGGACATGCTGTAGATTTTCGGGAATACTTTGAAGTGTACTTAACACCAAAAAACAACTAGATATCAAATAATAACAATTCTAGTTCACTAATATAAATAAAATAACTGACCTTAGAAATCTGTGGATACTTGTATAGAAGAGAGAGGAAGGAAACTCCATAGTAAAAAATAGCATTGACCTCACCCGTAGAATTGATTCTATCTCTATCCCAGACAACCGCATCCTGGTTTCATTTGATGTGGTATCCATGTTTTCGAATATCCCCATAGATGAAACTCTAAATAATACTAGAAGATTGCATCAATCAAAATGACATACCCTTAGCCCAAGTTATAGACAATTAAAAAGTTGAAGACAATTTCTAGAAATATAGAAAAATAATTTTTTTTTTACAGGTAGTCTCTAACCTTAAGTGATTTAAACACGGGTGGAATTTATTTACTTTTCAATGCCAGAAGATGTTAAACATTAATTCCGTGTGTAATGAATGCTTTAGCGAATATTTTCTTATTACTTCGTAATTAAATGCAGCTTCCAGAATATTTCGATATTTGATAAGCAGCATCCATTTGTGATGGCGATTACTCGTCCGTCTATAATGAGACAAAGATAGCGACCTCTCTGGGATCGGGGCTTATAAACAGCAATTTTACATCTTTTTGTGCCTCCATGATTCGAGCAGATTACTGTAGAGAAGAATTTGATATTGAATTTGAGATTTTTGCAAGCCACTCTATGAAAAGCGACTGAAACGTTTTGTGGATGGTTCTGAGGATAGGGTCTAGTTAAATGTGCTGCTTCTTCCACTTGCTCAATTTCGACTTGCGGATGATTACACAATTAGGTGAGATTTTTTACTTTGTTTTTTTCAATCTGCTTGTGGATGGATTTGCAGGGAAGCAGTCCTTGGTTCTTGTTGTTGCTCATGTTATTAGTAGGGGAGAACAATAGGTAGGAGGAAGAGGCTGCTTCTCGTTTATCACGAACTTTATAGTCCATTGTCGTTTGAAACTAACCAGTTTTAATGGAGGGGTATGAAACTGGTCCTATAGTGAACTGCTTTGTTTCTGAAGAAAGTTCAAGCTATTTCAAGGAAATGTTATCATAAAAATTAAATATACAAAAAAATATGATTTCTAGTTATTGTTATCATAGAATTTGAACTTTATGACATAAGCTGATCGGTTTATCTATTTGATGTATGTACCTCGTCCCGGTTGCTTTTGCCTCCTCGTCCGTAATCTTGATCATGACTTAGATTTTATCGTGCTTTGGCATTTCATAAGAGAATAGCTCGGCGTCCTTTCATTTGCTGTATGAACTAATATGAGACCCATTTTTAGAATTTTTTTTTATTGATAGAAGACTCATTCAGGGCGTTTTACCACCTCATTTCTGCAAACCTCTTTACTTCGATGGATGATAATGTAATACTTGACCCCCTTTGTTTTTTGTTGTTTCTTTTAATTACATTATTTTTTTTTATCTATTTTTTCTTAATCAGTGAACTTCCCTTTAAAGGGTCCAATGAATATTTAAAAAAAATAGAATTGTGTGATTTTGTTTCATCTTGATTTAGCGAAAGAGCTGTGATCAACGAGGCATTATTTGGGGCATCTCCAATTAAAGCGTGGCAAGTGTGAAAGGATTGTGATTTTCATTTTGAATTGTTCTGGTAGATGAACAACTGCTCATTTAGGAAATGGAAAGCAAGCTGAGCAAGTTCTTATATACTGTATATAAACAGATTCGAATCATTTAGGAGGAGGGAATATTAAAAAAAAAAAAGTTAAGAAACGCTTATCATCGTTATTTTTTATTTTTGGGCGTTTTGAGGAACCTTGGTGGGTGTCGTCATCCTTCTTCCTCGTATTGCGGATGATTTCAGTCAAGGATTTTGACTTAGTTTGACCTTCTGTTTAATTAGTCACTTACCATTTAAATCAGTTTCATGTGTTTTTTTTGTTTTTTTTTTAACATTTTGATATTTTATATTTTCGGTGCGTAATTATTGAATCGTCCGATTCGATAAAAAGTTACAGTAAAACCTGTCTATAACGACCATCAAGCAAAAGTGGTCGTTAAGCTCAGGTGGTCATGATATGTAGGCTCAATCAAAAAAAATTACAAATCAACAACATAATTAAAAACAGAGATACTTACTTCTTTATAAACGAATCTAACAAGTGGGGAGGGACCAGATCTGTTAAGCTTGGATTTAACTGAATTTAAATATGTTTTACGCACCTCTCCCACTATTAGATGGCATAATAACTCATGCTAATGCGTTAGTTTACGATATATAATTATTTAAAGTTAGTTATATAGGCTATTGATGTATATTTACAAATTCAAACAGTGTGACGTTTAAGTAGTCAACGTGATCATGTGGGTATGTTGATACATTATAATACTAAAGGTCCCGGGTTCAAATCCTGCTCCTCTCCCAGTTTTAATTAATTTAATTTTTTAAACATTTTTTGAACAAATTATATATGAAACTAATATTAATTATTAATAACATATTTTTATAATTTTTTGCATATATTTCATTTGAGGAAGGTAACAAAAGGGGTGGGGGGCTCATTTTCGTATCCACCCTAATAAATAATTTACCTTCCTCAAATGAAATATAATATGCACAAAATTCTAAAAATATATTTTTAATAATTAATATTAGTTTCTTATACAATTTGTTCAAAAACATGTTTTAAAAAAAATTAAATTAAATGAAATTGGGTAAGGAGCAGGATTTGAACCCAGGACCTTTAGCATTGTAATCTATCAACCTAGTAACATGACCATGTTGAATGAATTTGTAAATATACATCAATAGCCTACATAACTAACTTTAAATAATTCTATCTCGTAAACTAATGCCCATTAGCATGAGTTACTATGCCATATATTAGTGGGAGGGGTGCGTAACAACATATTTAAATTTCAGTTAAATCCTAGCTTAACAGACCTG
>JAHWFO010047017.1:274248-286679 GCA_023313115.1 Rhysida immarginata | reverse complement strand
TGATTTCAGTCAAGGATTTTGACTTAGTTTGACCTTCTGTTTAATTAGTCACTTACCATTTAAATCAGTTTCATGTGTTTTTTTTGTTTTTTTTTTAACATTTTGATATTTTATATTTTCGGTGCGTAATTATTGAATCGTCCGATTCGATAAAAAGTTACAGTAAAACCTGTCTATAACGACCATCAAGCAAAAGTGGTCGTTAAGCTCAGGTGGTCATGATATGTAGGCTCAATCAAAAAAATTTACAAATCAACAACATAATTAAAAACAGAGATAGATACCTCCCCCTCACCGGAGCTGCCAACCCGGGCGGGACCAGATCTGTTAAGCTTGGATTTAACTGAATTTAAATATGTTGTTACGCACCTCTCACACTATTAGATGGCATAATATCTCATGCTAATGCGCAATAAATATATAATTATTTAAAGTTAGTTATGTAGGCTACTGATGTATATTTACAAATTCAAACAGTGTGACGTTTAAGTAATCAACGTGATCATGTGGGTATGTTGATACATTACAATACTAAAGGTCCCGGGTTCAAATCCTGCTCTTCTCCCAGTTTTAATTAAATTTTTTTAAACATATTTTGAGCAAATTATATATGAAACTAATATTAATTATTAATAACATTTTTATAATTTTTTGCATGTATTTCATTTGAGGAAGGTAACAAAGGGGGGGGGGGCTCATTTTCGTATCCACCCTAATAAATAATTTGTTACCTTCCTCAAATGAAATATAATATGCACTAATCTCGTAAACTAATGCCCATTAGCATGAGATACTATGCCATATATTATTGTGAGGGGTGCGTAACAACATATTTAAATTTCAGTTAAATCCAAGCTTAACAGACCTGGTCCCCCCCCCTTGTAAGTTATGTTATATAATGTACGTAAAGACAGGCACCTGCGTTTGTCTGACATAGTAGTAAACGAAAGGCTAAAAGAATCAGTGGTTGCATATTTGTATCTCTTGACCGTGACTGGTTGATTACAGAGAGAGTGATATATATGTAATTGGCACTTAGGTTAGCACAGAGAAACGTGTAGTGATGTAATTAGCATTAGTTAGGACCTATTTGGTTTCTAAGTGGTCGTTATAGACAGTTGGTCGTTAACACATGTTTTACTGTATTCAACAAATTCTGTCCGGTGCGACAACATGGCAAAATTTCTTCCTTCGGTGTTGTCTTTTCTCTTTTCAGAGATTCTTGAATATTTTGTTAAAGCCTCCAATAGACTCTGTGGAGCTAGATACATAAAAAAAGAAGTGAAAAGCAAATGTTGAATGTGTTAAAATTTATTTAAACAGATCTATGCTGAATAAAATTTTAATAATAATAATAATAATAATAATTAATATGGAAGATTGGTTGCCAACTAAGGGCTGAAATTTTATTTCTTTTTTATGCTGAGGCATCGTCCTCCTTTTTAAACTTTTTAATCGCGCTACCTTGGTTGCCGTTGCCTTGAGAGGAAGGGGGCCACCAATTAAGCCGGGAGATTAGTCGTGCGAGACTCGTGCCCCCGCCTTCCTCTACACTCCACCCCGAGGAAGAAATCCTCAGCAGGTGAGCCGCTCATTTGTTACCTGGCGCTTATTGATTGCATCACGGTGGTGGGCCTTTCCACTCGCCTCTCGCACACTTTTGACGCAACCGCCGAAGAGAGCAAGCCGGTCTCTCGCTTTTTGATTTTGAGTCCTTTGTTCGTATCGTCATCTCTCTACAGAGCGTTTTCTTTTTCTGTCACAGGTGAGTTTTGGGTTAGTGTTAACACAGGTGAATTTGGATCTGTTAGCTTTCGATCTATTATTGGGCTGTTGTGAGAACACGTCAGTTTCGCTACTGTTTCGTTTTTTTTTGTTTTTTTTTTCAGAGATTTTCTTTTTAAAAAGCGACTTTTGTGCTTTGTTTTAATTGTTTTTAATTATGTTATTAAGTGCAATCTTGTAGCACTTCTATAAAAGGTTTGATTTAAAATGCAGCTGACGTTTCCATTGCAATTTCGTCAAATCGAGTCCCACGGGTGATGTTGACCTTACGAGAGGAGGCCAAACGATGTTGTTGTTCCGACGCTGTCGGTGTGTTTGTTTGTTTGCTTGCTGCTTGATTTAACTGCCTCGTTTTTGGCAACTGACGATTCCGCTCTTTTATATGAGCTGAGGAGGATCGGAGGTTGTTCTTTGACAAATCATTCCGAGAATACGGAACCCAGTAAAGAGAGTTGAGTACTCCTTCCTTTGTCAGCAAAATTAGCGGAGAAGGATGGAAGCGATTCTGCTAGCCTTGCATTTTGCTTAGCACTTTATTACATCCTGATTCGGATTTGTTGTGCTTTAAAATGCTCATCGTGCTTGGACTTGTTAATAGTGCTCCACGATACATGAAAAATATAAACTTTATGATGAGATACTTATCGTTTCAGAAATATCCATACATAAATATCGATATTTTGTCGGAATTTTTAAAATATTTGGCGAGGATTAGTTTTATAATCAAATCGTGTACATACATCATATTTCCCACAATTCTTATCACAGAGCTTAAGAACAATCGTTTTCGGTTTCAATTAATTATGATTGCGCTTTGCTCTAATTATGTTTGCAACTTTTGAACGCAATCTTTCGATGGCACAGAAATCGCAGGAACAGTATGATTTTTCAAGGGAGTTTTTTGATAATACAGGATAGGACAGATCGGTCCTTTTTCCAATATACCAATTGAGTAATACCTCTGTCTTCATATTTTGATTGCAAATAATGAGGGAATTCAATGGAGAGAGTGTCAATCAGGCCCGTAGCCAGCGGGGGTGTCGAGGGAGGGTCGACGACCACCCCATTATGGAAAAAGGTCCGACTCAGTGGAATTTTTGAAAAAAGGTCCGGAATTTTTGAAAATCGACCCCCCCCCCCAAGATAACGTCCTGGCTACGGCCCTGTCAATGATATCAGCTACACCAATTTGGTCATGGAAGTTTCAGATAACATACTGGAACTTTCTGTTGTATTATATTCTGCGGTGATGATGAATTTGATTCCAAGGAGTATCCTATTGGAACGCCATATCATATCTTATCGAGCAACACTACTTGTTAAGTTTAGTTAAATATGCCAAACCCAAGCCCGTTAAAGAAATGAGAATCTAGATCGACTAATATCTCGATCATTTTATCGATGACGGTCACTGAACACCATCATTTTATCGAATATTACGTCCTGACGTTTTAAAAAAAAATATTTTTAACTATTCGACCGGAAACTGATAAAGGAAAAGAAGTCGATTAAAAATTTTTAGTCGCGGCTTTCTTCCACGTTTCTTTCTCTTAATATCGAGGTTATGCTCAATAAGGCATTTCCTTTAATTTCGTCTAAGGTCTCCGTATTTGTCCTTCCTCGTTGTACCCCACCCCTTGAGTCACAGGACTAGGACGCGGAGTTTTGTCTCGTTCATTATCAAGCGAATTTTATTTTCCGGAGGGAAAGCCAAATTTACAAATGTCGTGTGCTGATTTTATTTCTCCCTGTCGCTCTTCGCCCATATTGGAGGAAATGAGTTTAGTGACTGGTTCGTGGTGAGAGGTCATCGTGAGAGCGTGGTTCCTTCCTGTGAGAGCTGGCGCCTTCGTACGGTGGCCTACTTTGCTCGCCTGCTGACTCAGCTTCCTTCTCTCTCTCTCTCTCTCTCTCTCTCTCTCTCTCTCTCTCTCTCTCTCTCTCTCTCTCTGATTCGGGCGACGAGGTCACGCACATGAGTTTCCTGCTATCATCGCTAAATAAAGAGCAGGAAAGGTGAAGAGGGAGGGGAAAGGTAGAAAAAACACCCAGAAACCTCTTTTAACACGGAATATTGACGTTTAGGTATCGTTCATAGCACATCGAAGGTTTTTGATGGCTAAAAGCGTAGGATGATCGCCTTCTAAGTTTACGAGACTGCAGGTTCGATCAGAGGTGCCAGAGAGCAACCGAGAGAATAAGCTCACCACTAATAATATTCTGTTTGTCTGCTGTGAGTAGTTTTATCCGCAGAGAATTTTGAAAACAGTCTTTTTTTTCTTTCCCTCTTCATTTTGAAAGCTACGAGCAGTGGAGTCGACGATATCTCCTCTTGGTTGAGTTACGTCGGAGGAACGTTCATGTATGGGAAGGGTTTCAAAAGGCAGCGACCGTTCTTGTGTTTGAAATTTGTTTGAATAATATTTCATTGTCCTTTTTATTAGTAGTTTCTATAGTGAAAAAATATGAAAATTTTCATTAACTGCATGGCATGTAATAGTTGGAACTTGTACGCGATTTTAATTCCGTATTACCCATCTCTTCACAGTTTGTAGACGAATATCATATAAAATCCTGATTGGGGTTAACAAACGATGTACAAGCTCCAACTATGTAATGCATGTAATACATTTAATGAACATTTTCGTATTTTTTCCTCAATGTAAATTACTGAAAAAAAAAAGAAAAATGACAATTAAATATTATTCTGCTTCCATAATTAATGTAAAAAAAAAACAAAAAAATAACTTAAACGCGAGAATTAAAAAAACAAAGCTTTCCTTTTCCTTTTCTATATTGTAATTTATAAAAATTTTCTTTATATAAAATCAAATATTAAAATTAAATAATTGGCTGGTTTTTTTTGCAATATTTCATTTTATTCTAAAGACTGACGATCGTTTCGGTGATATTTGCCATTTTCAAAGCAAAGGAATTACTAACTTTTTAAATTTAACACTGATATAACAATGGTGTAGCAAGAAATTAAGCCTCCCGAGGAAGGTATAGGAAAGTAGTGGAAGCACTGAGATCATCTATTTTTACCCTTTTTATCTCACTTTTTAACCCCCTCCCCAATTTTTTAAATTGAAAAATTGATTTTCTCGAACTTAGTATTTAGAAAGTGTAAAAGAGCTCTCTTATTTCGTTTCTCATCATTTCCGATCGAATGATATATCACATGTCATATAGTTGCCATAGTTTTAAAGACCCACCACAACTCAGCCCCCATTGGGACAATCTGGCCCAAACTTCATAGTAATGTTGATCTTCTACTTCAAAAAATGCGGAAATTATGAAGGGGACGGACAGATGGACATTGTGAAACCAATAAGCAGCTCCATTCTTCCGCTTCTTAATGTGTTCACGACAATCTTGATAATTTTTTGAAAGATGGTAACAATATAGTACATAGGCAGAAATATGGTAACATTCTTGATAAGGCAGAATTTTTAAAGATTTGAATAAATCTTCAGCGTCACACGTAGTTTTATTATTTAATAATAAATTTTCATTTTTCTTTTTTGCTGTAAAAATGTCGAATTGTTCCATTATGAAGCTGATTTTGTTGTGGTCATCTGAATTCTTTAGTGTTCTCTATTCTCAGTTTTAAGTACCTACTTTACACATATAAACGAAATAAGCTTTCTTGTTATCATATGATGATAAAAGATACATTTTTAAGTGATGATAAAAGATACATTCTATACCATAAGGACATTATTTAATAAAAACCAAACAGTTACTTATAAAAATTCTCAATTCTCAAATTTACTTAATAGAAGGAAGTTGAACATACCTAACTGCCATATGATGAAGAAGGATCACCCTTTGTTCTCGTAGGTGACGAGGTGTTCGAGTTTCAAATGTATGACCAGATGTTCCTATTATCAAATTTGCATGAATTTAAGCTTAGATGTTCTTTATAATGAATCTTAAATTGTCTTTTGCTCATGCTAAATAAGAACTAAATTCATACAAATATTATAATGAGAACTTAACTTTCGCTAGTCACATCCTTACATGTGGTCGTCCGTCATATTGAGTAGAGAATATTATGGAAATCGTAAAAACTTAAAATGACCACAACAAAATCAGCTTGATAATGGAACAATTCGAAATTTTTAAAACAAAAAAAAATTAAAATTTATTATTAAACAAGAAAATAATCCTCCAAATAGTGAAGGTGCACATGCCCAAAGTAAGCTACATTCCGAATTTCAACCTTCTACCTCAAAAAATACGGAAATTAGGAAGGGGACGGACAGACAGACGGACATTGTGAAAACAGTAAGTAGCTCCATTCTTCCGCTACTTAATAATCAACCTACATCTGACGATGATTTATATTCAAAATTTTAAATTCCCTGTCTTAATCTTTACTATAGTGTTATCATCTTTCATAAAATTATCAAGATTGTCGTGAACACATAAATTTAAAAGATTTGTAATTCCTCGATTTTGAAATTAGACAAGATCGCCAGTGCTTAGAATAAAATTACGTATTGCAAAACAGACCAACCAGTTATTTAATTCTTAGGTGCAATATAAGAATCCTATTCAAAATTAAATAAAATTTATTTATTATTAATTTTGACTTTATTTGGAAAATAAATTTGCATTCTCAAGTTGAAGTATTTCACGTTAATTATAAAAACCTCAGTCACTTCAACCAAGAAATGAGAGTGACTAGGATTTTTTGTTTTCTTTTTCAATTTTCTTTTCTGGTTTGAACGAAAAAAATAAAAGGGAGTGTTAATCGTTACTTAAACTCGATTTGGTGTCTGATTGAGGTTTATAAGACACGTCTAAAGGATTGGATGACTATTGAGGTTGCTTTTCTCCTTCTTACTGCTACCGTTTTGTACGTCTGTTTTTTAGATTCGAATCTCGACCGTCGTGGTTTTAGTTGTAAAAACAATTACACTGTTGGGAGCCATTGCCCATCTCGGCATTGCAATGGGAAGGGGTGCCCGCCTTGGATGTTCTTTTCGACATCTCCTTTTGTCCATCCGTTGAGTATTGCAGGAATGGGAAGGAGCAGTTGTTTGCCATTTTAAGAATGGAAAATGAAAGGAAAAATCCCGCACCTGAGATCGACCAGGAACCACGAGCATGGGACTCTTCGTTTCTACCAATGAGCCAGAGAAGAGTTTCATTTTCCATTTTTAAAAGCAAATGCCAAACGCTGAATCCTTTCTCCCTTTCGTGTTATTATTTTATCGTTTTTTTACTAGGAGTCCAGATTTTAGCCCATTCAGGATGATTCACAATGAGTGTGTAAGCATTTCGTTGGAGTGGAGAAGTCAGGTTGGAGCAATAAATGGCCTATGAACGTAGGTCGTATTCCAATTAACAACAGATTAAAGTTTTATTTGTGTAGTAGGAAAAGACAGTCCATTTTACATATAGTTGACAGTCACTTGTGTGTTGAAATCAATACTCGTGACCACTTATTCCAACGGGTAATTGATCGGCCAATCAAATTACAACTATTTAATGTTTATGATTCGATGATGATTCCTAATTCGGTGTCGTGTTTGTATTTATTCTCAAGGGGCACTTTGTTATTGTGCTAAATCACGTATTGTCAACTCTCTTGTAACTCGACTCATTCGTAAGAATCTCAGTATTATGTAAAGGAAAATCAACTCAATTCGTAACGCGTTATTTGGAAACTGCGTTATATAGGCAGTTTTCTGACGCCAGTGGATAAAGTTATGCAAACTCGCGACCGCCCATAATATCGTATATTCTGAATTTACAGAATTCTTTGATAACTGAAACTGAAAAATTGCATTGTATGTGCATAAAAAAAACGGAATTCTGCATTATTCTGAAAAAAACAGTTATTTAGAAATATGTCTTAAGAGTATCGTTATAGAACTGTCTCAATTTTTATTTCGTTGTAAGAATACCGCGTTATAGGCAGCTTGACTGTACTCTTATTCTTTTAAATTAAATGTTAATTCATAACATGTCTTTTGTTCACATACTTGCTGCTGCATTAATTGATCGGTTGTAATTCTATATACCTAATTAGAATACGGCCTATGTTCATAGGATATTTTTTGCTCAACCTGACCTTCTCAACATCTCATTGAATCATTTTGAATCATCTTGTATATAGGGTATCTCGGGAGGAAAGGTCAACATTTCGTATGGATATACAGGGTGGGCCAAAAGTCTGTTACTACCTATACTATTTCAAAGCGAGTGGAGATACAACAAATTTGTATAGGAAGCGTATAGGAAATTAGGAGCGAAACAATGGAAATTTGACCTTTGACCTCGAATTTTGCACCTTGCAACTTTGAAACCGTTACAGGTAGAGAAAAATTTCCAATTTGTACAGTTCAAAACGCTCATTTTAACAACAAAAAAAAAGATTAAAAATAAGAGTAAAATAAACCCACTACAACAAATGAAATTTCTGTGCTCAAGGTGTATGCTACTGTACCAGCATCAGTAAATAATTTGAAACAACGAATTCAGCAGGCTTGTACAGGGTGTTGCAAAAATATACAAGGCAGTAGGGCTGGGTAGCGCTTCATAAAATGATAATTGGGAAATTTTATTTTGTTAACCCATTTACGCCTAAATTGGTAAATTGGAAATTGAGACTTCATATCTGTAGCATGTAAAGATAAAAAATAATTTACAAAGATTTACAGAATAATATGCGGCCCCTGAAGCGACATGATGGGCTACCCAGTAGTACTATCCTGTATATATATTTTTGCAACACCGTGTATAGACATAACACCCATCATGATGTTAAATGTGATGGGTTTTGTGAAATACCGTGCACAGTTATGCATTGCTGCAGAAGGACACCACATTGAGCACTTCATTCATTGACAAATATAGCTTGAGCATTGAAATTTCATTTTGTTGTAGTGGGTTTATTTTTACGCTTATTTTTAATCCTTTTTTTTTTGTTGTTGTTGTTGTTGTTAAAATCAGCGTATTGAGCTCTACAACTGTACAATTGGAAATTTTCCTCTGCCTGTAACGGTCGCAAATTGTATGGATGGTAACAGACTTTTGGCCCACCCTGTTGAATAAGTTATTGTAAATCAAAAAGTTTTATATAAACACATAGTCTTTTGATTAATGGTTTCTGAGATACAGCTATTTGATTACAGTTCATTTTTTTTTATTTTACTTCATTAACATTCTAATAACTTTATTATAGGAAAATTTTGAATATTTCGCCACGTACTTCACTTCGATGCAGTTTTTCAATGCTTGTGAAAACGTGGCGACTTGCGCGCCTATAGACCATTTGAAGTACATTTTCTTGTTCCTCAACATTTCGCTGAACTCTTCCTTTAGAAGTAACGTAGGCTCAAGCGAATTATACTATTTTCACTTAAGATGTTAAATACGTTTAAAAATAATGTTTGGCCTGGAATCCGGCGCGCGGAAAAGGGCGACGTTATTTTTCAACGGCTGCGGGAGCACTGTCATGAATAGTGTATAAATCATATCTGCATACTCGATATTTTTTTTCAAATTTGTCAAAAACTGCAGTACAGATGACAAACTGAGTGCCACCTAGAGAGAAAGCCTCCGCACGGAAATGCATACATTGTTACATCACCTACGATAGAGTATTGTTAATCGTATTTCTACCAATAATAAGCCCGAAATTTGCCCCAACGCATAGCCAACGAGAAAGACAGGCCGGGGCACTAAAAAGTTACATGACCAAAGTCGATCTAGCAACAACCCAATCTTCATAGTTTCCATCTTGGATTTCACCAATCGGTGTCTTTTCATTTGTTTGGAAACAATGAAGATTGAATTGTTGCTAGATCTACTTTGGTCATGTGAGTTTTTAGTGCCCCGGCCTGTCTTTCTAGTTGGCTTTGGCCCCACCGTAGGTGATGTAACAAAGTATGATTTTTCCGTGCGCAGGCTTTCTCTTTATATTCTATCCAAGGAAAGAAAAACTGGGCGTGTCTAATTAAATTTCCGATTTCAATTGTTAGACATTGTTGCTAAGTAAAAATAACAATGAATAAATAGAGAAAAATAGTAAAGAAAAATCCACATGAAGCGCCACAGTTAAATTATTTACTTCAATACTTAACCAATAGCTGTATCTGAGAAACCATTAATAAAAGACTACATGTTCATTTATACTTTTTGACTTGCAATAAACTCATTCTAAACCAACCCGAAATATTGACCTTTCCTTCCGGGGCACCCTGTATTAGTTACTTTAAGATTTTGTACCAAATATGTTCGTTGACTTGGATGGAGTGCAAGCATATGTTCGCATATGGGCAATTTGAATTTTAGCCACCTTAATGAAGATCCAGGTCTATAGTTAAGTGGATGGGGTGGTAAGTAAGTACAATAAAATGCCAAATTTTTCTTGCAGGTTTTCTTTTTCTTTCTTTCTTTCTTTTTTAGAGCGAGTTTGTTCCCAAGAGATGTGACGCGGGTGGAAAGGGGGCGACGTGAATTAAACTGGCACCCATCTGATGTTTCTTTATTGTTTCAGGAGGAACCGCCATGGAGTTCGGAGCCCGTCCAGCGCTACCCGAAATGGAGGCCTGGTCGCAGCTCCAACCGCTACGGATACCCCGGCCGAAGCTCATCCCTGCCAAGACCCTGAGCTCACGGGAGCCTCTGCCGGACTATGACGGCCGCAGCCCGCCTCTGCGCCCCGGCCCACCCCAGCCCACCTCCACCCCGTCACCTCTTGGTTAGGAGCTCTTCACAAGAAAACGAAACAAAATCCATTACTACTATCACTATACAACTAATAATAATAATAACAATAATAATAATAATGGTAACAGTAAATCATCATAGTCGGTGTCCCTCGCCCTTGCCTCTTGCTCTGCTCCAGAAGACAACGAACATTTTGAAAAATATCACGCAAAACAAACGGCCAACTCCGTTTAAGCAAATCCAAGGAAGGAAAAGGATAATCAAAGGCGGGCGCCCATGCATACGAACACCAGAACTGAAGGCTGCATAAGCTTTTGAGGACCATGCTATTGTGTATGTACGTGTGTATGTGCGCGCGGATAAACATAGGACGAGGAAGGGGGGGAGGAGGAGGCTGCTGTATCTCTTTGTAATACATATTGTAGGAGCCTTTTGTTTATTGTTTTTTTTTTTTTTTTGGTCATTATTATTATTACTATTATTATTCCAGTATGTTCGACTTCCCTATTTCGATATAGAAATCACATATCTGTTGCCGAGTGACTTTATGAAACATATCCCGTCATTATTCCATATCCCGAGGGATTGAAAGCGCTTCATTGAAATAAAATGGGACTCGAAGGAGATGTAAATCTATTCCATGTGTACGAGTGTGTGTTGTGTTTTAAGTGTGTGCTGCTGCTGCAGAGTCGATCATGATGATGTGCTGTGCACAGGTCAAACTCCAACGACGTTTCTTCACGCACTGACAGGAGCCAGTGTTAGTTGGTTTTCTTTTTTACAATCAGTCTTCCTTGAAACCCACGTCACCCAAGTTCGATTGCCAAGGCTCTCTGTTGGACTTACCAAACATATCCATTTGCACAAATAATAATAATAATAATAATAATAATAATAATAATAATAATAATAATAATATAAGCCATATTAAAAAAGAGTGTTTTAAAACATTGGGCAGCTAAGAAGAAGAAAAATATGTAATAACGTGATTGGGTGGACTTGGGTCATTGTTTGATGATCGAATGGAGGACTGACTCCGTTTGAGAGGGGGGGGGGGATAAAGGATATCTACACGAGTGTTGGCGTAGATCACGTTGCTCAGCGCCATGGAAAACGTGGTTTGGTGTGAAATAGAGAAATGTTCCCTAAATCGGAAACGTCAACCTGCATCAGAAGTTCGGAACACTTCAAAACAAAAAAAAAAAAAAAAAGCGATCACCTTAGGGTACTTTTTTATAATCATGCATTCCAATAGTATTACGAACACTCTTGTTAACGTCTTATCTACCTGCCCTCAACAAAATGGTTTGTGTTTGGCTTTGTTTCATTATATTTGTCCAATGAGTGATCTGTATCTCTTGTATTTTGGGCTTTTGTTTATTTTTTTTTGTTTAATATTTTTGCCTGTATTAATAGCGTAGAGATTGGAAATTATTCTATTGTTGTTAATACTTTTAGCTTGTATTATTTCTTTTATTTTTTTCTGTTGTACTATAGCCCAATCCCTCTGTCTATGAACTATAAAAACGAAGTGCGCATGCTTAAGCTGAAAAAGAAATGAAACTATTCTAACGCATCTGCTTGGTTGATTGTATTTGAAACCTCTCGCTAATGGAAAAATGCACAAAAAAATTTTAGTAACAAAACATCCTACACTCATCTCGTCAAGAGATGGCACTCCTGTCATCGAATTAGTAACCTCTACGATTTAAGATTCAGTTGTGATTCACAATAGTATTATAGTGGCTAGAAGAATAGTGTGGCAGCGAGCGTTCAAATCTGATTCCTCGAATGATGATGCTGCCAGATGGGAATGCTAAACATCCAGAGCTTTACATCAATAAGGCTGCATTAATTTCTTCGTAAAATTTACAAATTTGATTTATTATTTCATTTTCATTCCAGAACAAGAAATAATATACCATTTTAATAATATTTCGACCTTCCCCCTTTTTGTT
>JAHWFO010047017.1:235571-274148 GCA_023313115.1 Rhysida immarginata | reverse complement strand
TGACTTTATTCTTTTTCAGTTATATTTGGTATAGAGAAATACACGACCGTTTCACACTGAGTTATTTTCTTTAGATAAGTTTTCGATTTCTTCATCTGATTTTAGTTTTGCAATAAAATAGAACCCCTCCCCTCTTAAGTTGCATTTTAAAATTTCAAGAACCACTTTACTGTTTATATTTCTCGTTTATTTTTTTCTCTATGTAAAATCTAAGAAAACCAGAAGAATGTTTAAAAAAATTCTTATTTTTTAAATAATAAAATGCAATCAAAGCAGCTTTAAATACAAATTTATCATATATCTTACTTTTTTTTATAATAATAAGAATTTTTTTTTCAAATCTATTAACCTAAAATATCTGATATATAAATTTTCTATTATCACATAAAGTAATTTGGTTGTTAATCATGTGATAAATGAATTTTATATGAAAAAAGACATTCTCTTTGTATATCTATATACTTTTCAATATTCTGCATTTCACACATGAGATCTTCCGCGAACGCCCCATTTCTTGAATTTTTTCTCCTGAAATATCTGAGAAAATTCATTTTCTATCTATTTATGAGGTGGCCCACTGTGTATAGCATTATATTATTAGATTTTATGTTTATATTTTATGTTTAGATTTAATTTAAAAGATCTATGTTTAATGCTTAATTACTCAAAATTTAAATCCTCTGGCTCGGAAGGGCTCATGCTTTATCATATATTTCAACTTATTTAAAACGGCAGATTTTTTCATTTATTTTAACGTTAAAGAGTATCCAAGTTATGTGGAAGGCAATTACCTAAAAATATACTAAATTTTTATAAATAAACTTAACTCACCCGTGTAATATAGCTGGAAAAAAAAACCTCCGTCATCCTAAGATTGCCATCTCATCTCCCGCTTAACTCGCATCTATGTCGATTGCAGCGCCACCGCTACTATCATCAAAACGGTCATCAACCACGTAGCATTGCGAGTAGTAGCCGTTGCCACACTATTTTTCTAGCTAGTCTAATAGCATCAATTAATCATGTTTTCAAAATGAATAGAACATGTTACAGATATAAAAAGTTACTTCTGATTTTTTTTAATTTTTTTTTTATTTTTGTTTTATTTTTACAAAACAAATATCCGAAGAGATTTATGGTGAAATGGAGCGAAAGGTTAAAACTAACGCATGCGCATTTCGATTTTATTTCATTCTTACTGGGACGAAGGTTTAATTATGGTTTTTTTATTTTTTTATTTTTTATTTTTTGTAAATCTTACCTTTCCCACCTGTTCCTAATCATCACCAATTCTGAATTAAGTGACAATTCGACCCTGCCTCACAATTTTTCAAGTATTCCAATTGCTATGCTGTAATTTTAATCGTGCCTCATGTATCATCTGTTTTGTACTTGAGTAGGACTGATAGACCACTATAGCTCTCCATAATAGGCCACTCTATATCACATAAAATATATATATATACAAAATATATACATATATAATATATATATTTACTCTGGGACGACTTGCTGATAAAACTTCTGCTACTAGAAACTCTTCTAGAGCTTTTTACTTGAGAAACTCTGAAGACGTCGTCGTGAGGGTCGGTCGTGTGTTCTCGTTTTTTGTTTTACTTTTATGAACGAAGTGTTTTGTGTTTTTTGTTTTGTTTTGTTTTTTGCTCTTTTTAGTTGGTGTCTAGTTTCTTTCGTGATTTTATCTCTCCGTTTGCACTCGTTCACGTTTTGATAGAGAAAACCAATGTTGCAGACGACACGGTCATATCATTCATTGTCTATATAGGAATATCATTCAAGTACAAATGTTATTATACAAAACAAGCTTTAACGGCATTGACCATTAGGTTAATGTGTATAAAACATATTCAGAAAAGTAGTCGTCTTCTAACGTCCTCAACGTACAAATATTAAGCTTATTCGAAGGAGGAATGTAAAAACGACAACAACGAAGCGTAGTAATAATATCAAAGAAGATTGTTAAATTGAAAAGAAGCAGAAAGAAACTCATATCATACTTCTTCAACTACTCTTCTTCACTTTTTGATATATTGGCTCCGATCGTATTTTATCTACTGTATTAGGTATCCTAGGATAGCTTTATTATGTGCAAAAATAAAAGCAAAAATTATTATCAAGAAAAAAAGGCAGTTAATGTGACCTTCTCTATGCTACAAAAACAGCCTCAACTGACTCGACTTCTCTATCCGGTGGAGGTGGTTGCTTCCTTCTCTCCTCTTTTCGACGCAAACGGAGGAAAAACAATAAAATAATTAGTTTGTATGTTACATTTTTATTTTTTATTTTTTTTAATTTTATTATTATTATGTGATGCCGATAAGGAATATTGGGAATTCGGCCTTCATTATTTTTTCTCTATTGAACAAAATCACGGGAGTCGTGCAGAAACAAACTTGCCATAAGTTACGTGATGATTTATCGTTATCCATTTTGGCCTATTTATTAGCCAAAGAACTTTTGAGGGAGGAAATCTATGTAAAAACGTCCTTCGCTTTATTTTTGAGGGAATTTCCTCTCAGAATATCTGGAAACGAGGAAAGAAGGAAGGACTCCTGCTTGTGCTTTGTCTCCAGGCGACTTTCAACTCCTGTGCGAGGATCGAGTGAAGAGGAGGAGTGATTGACCATTGTATTCTTTTGAGTCTATTTGATCTTTATTTTTTTGTATTTTTGAGCTGTCAATGTACTAATACATGTTTGCCGACATGGAGAGAGAGGGAAAAGCGAGAGATGAGAGACAACGGCCTCACAAGAGAGAGCGATTTGGCTTCGTTGACACAGGCGATTCATTCTTTCATTCTTATGCAATTCCGTTTTAAGGTTCGTTGCCGAGCTCTTCTGCATTTTTATGCCTAAAAATAAATCGATGACAGTATTACTCCATCAGGTATTCATAAGGAAATATTTTCGTAACCATGAAAGAAATAAACAAGCCTCAATATATGGTATGCTTTCTATCAAACTCTTTCTAGGGAAATTTTGGTATTTTTAATAGCAATATATATCTATATAAATATACATATAAATATTTTAAAAGAAGGATAATAATAATAATAAATATTTGATTTCGTTTTATTTTTTAATTCAAATTTTGTAAACGTTTCCCTTTTTCCTTGCCAATGAAAATGTTTTTGAGTGATTTTTTACAAAAAAAACCCAGTAATAATAATATTAATATTAATAATAATAACTATACATAAAATAAGGTGGTTGAAATGAACCCGAAGGCAAAAAAAAAAAAAGAAAAGCTAATGGAAGAGTTGATGAGGAGCTACGGAGATCCAGGAAGGAGCAATTGTCGGGAATAAATTATTCAAAATGTGCAGGGGGAATCGATAACTTTGCATTAATTGTTTCTTCATTGTTTGTTGTTGTTATTTGGTTGTTCTTTTTATCTGCCGTTTAGAATTATGTTCTTTTATTTTGTGTAGTTGAAAGTGTATAGGGACGGCGTCCCATAGAAACGATCGGAGCGGAACGGTAGTGGGAAGCTTTCAGTTCGTTGATTGGTCCTTTGTTAAGGGCTCGAAATTTTTTGCCTACTTCAAAGGCTACGGTAAATCGGTCGTTGTACATAATGGCCAAACAGACCATGAAATCCAATGATCATCATCACATAAGAAATGGTTCTATTTGCGTTTTGTTATTTTCTATGAACGAAAACTCCCCTCCACTGGCCATTGCGACGGCTTCCCTGCCTGACAATTACTTTCCACTACTTTTGCTTTAATCCTCCTCCTCCTCCTTCCTTGCTATCATCTGTTGCCGTCCTCCTATCTCCGCTATTCAGTATACAAACTTGACATTGAATTGGGCTCAGTTGGCAACTAAGTCGGATCGACGAGTTTTTCGTTCTTTTTTTAATTTAACCTCACGCTGTACTTAAGAGGTGAACGGAAAAGAAAGAGGAGTTTTGTTTTTTGGTATTAGAAAAACAAAATATATATGAATTTTATTCATCATTGTAATAGATTGTGTCATAATCATTTACTTATTTTTGATTTTGTATGGTTCTTCCTGTTTAATTTTTCTTTGTACGTTCCGCATAAGAGCTTTGCCAGTCGATTTTGCATCTACTTTAGAGATTCTTGACCAGATGTGAGTAAAGAATCTTAAGGATAGCGTTCGTCCTAAAAATCGCAATTTTTGTGAAAAATTATGAAAAAAAATATATATTTTTTTCGTTTCTGAATTCTTCATACTTTAAAGAAAACTTTTCTAAAGTTACATGATTTAATTACGAGCCAATTTTTAAATACCGAACATTTATCTTTAACCTACTTTTTCTCTTTCAAAATTTAGTTTTCTGATTTCTTGACTTGCAGTACCTTGAGAAGCAATGGTCCAGTTGTAGTATTTTTTTTGTAGTATATAATTTCACGTATATAAAAAAATAAATTAAAATTATGATTAGGTATTTTAATATATATTTTTAAAATGCATTGAATGCAGTGAAGATGATATTTAAAAATATAACTAAATAAAAGCTAAAGTGGAACATTTTTTCCCTAATAAAACAATAAAAAATCGTTAGATTTGGACCATTTGTTTTGTAAATATCACGCCGAATCGATATAAGTTTTTTAATATAAAACAGTTTTATATAAAATTGTCCATACTTTTAAAACTAATAAAGATTTTTTTTAAATAAGTATAATCATTGTATGCGATAATGAAAAATATTTTTCTTTAGCATAACTTTTTTCATAAAATAAAAATTGTCATTTCGACGTGTACGCTATCCTTAAGTATTTGACTGGCTTAGATCGGGATTTGTATTTGGCATTATACAATGCCCAAAACTTCTCAATGCGTCTTAGCTGAAGAACACTTGGAGCATTATGCTTTTTGTACTCAAAATCGATATTTTGCTTGATTGAACCTTCTTTCTGCAATCTTACGACAGTTAGTCGTTGCTTTTTGCTTATTTGTGAATTTTGGAGTACTTTTGTCCGAATACCCAGGATTTTGTTCTTTATGGTGCAAGTCCCAATGTAGAAGCTTGTTGAAACGTTTGGATTCGTTTTAAATTGCTTCGGAACTGAATGCAGTATTTTCGGCGTTGAAACAGAACGAGGACGACCAGTGTTTTTCTGGTAATCTGTTGTTCCTAATGCATGAGCTCTTTAGTGGCGTCAGAAGTTTCTGCCTTCGGTCGCACACGTTTTCAGAGTTGAGGCAGACTTCTCTTTTTTTCTGCAACTGATATTTTTTTTATGATCATTGATATATATGGCCTTTTCATACTTATAAAAATTCCAGAATATCTTATGCCGTTCAGTGGGCCTTCATTTTATTTAAAATGTCTCTTTCTTTTCCGCTCGCTCCTTACTCTTCAGTAGCTCAGCTGATGCCGTGCCTGCTTTCATTTCCTTGTCGCAAGCGTTTCCCTGAGGATGCATAAATTAATTATCATAATCGGTCTGTTCGGAAATTATGCACGACATTTCATTTTTTCAGATATACCATGACGTTTTAAATTCTTGTTTTTTTTTTTCTTTTTTTCGTTTCTTTTTAATGATTAACCTAAAATAATAAAATAATTTTTTCGAAAGCCTTTATTTCCCGGAAACTGGATGGAAATCGCAAACGGGTTGTGAACGTACGCGTGTGTGGAGGGACGGACGGACGAACGACGGGGGAGGCAACGGGTCCAAGTGCTGCCGTTGCCGTTGTTGCCGCCGCTGTCATCGTCGTTGTTTTGCTTTATTGTTGCTGCTGCTGCTACGGCCGAGGGTTTTCTTTTCTGTGTGTGGTTTTATTTTGGCCAAAAACCTAGGAGAAGAGAACAGATTTTGTTCGACAGTGCGGAGGAAATGTGTTTTTGTTTTCCTTCTTGTTTAAAGTTTCTGAATTTTAATATTTGTTATCGCATCTGAAAGAAGTTTATTCCTAGAAGTGCTGTGTTATTCGGTCGCATGGACGAGAAGAGTAATAAATAGGTCATCACGTAGAGTTATTGTACATAAATAATAATAATAATATTAATAATAAATAAACAACAACAAATTTTTACCAATGTTTGTAGAAACTGTTCAGTGGAATCTGTAGTCAAAGTCACTGTCTGGTGTGATTCATTGTGTGTATCCACTTTTTACAAATTTACAGTTAATAAGCATCTAATTGGGTGGGGGTCGGGAAGGGGGGAGGGAAATGAGATTTCGACTCTTGTCAAATAATAATACCTCTCCTCTTGTCAAATTTGTACTCTCTAGTAACAACAAAGTAGCGTGTATTCCTCGTAGCTTGTGCTTTTTGAATCAATCTTCCATTTCAAAAACAACGGTACTAATACAATAACTAAATAATAATCATTATAATAATCCTGACCTCCCTCCCCAAACCCCTTAAGTTCACGTCATTTTAAAATTGGATTTTTCTTTTATTTTACTTTTCGTTGATTTTTTTATCATCGCCATTTTTTCATCTCTTTATAACCCCCCCCCCCCCCCCCATCTTTTATTTTTATTTTTTCCCTTTCTTCGATAATATCGCTTTTCAGCTTTTTTTCGCTCACGGAACCTTCAATATAACATCAGCGCATGGGATGGCTTCATGAAACACTGTTAAATTGGTCAAATTTTTCTATTAAAGGTTTTTCTCGGATAATCTTGGGATGAAAATAACAAAAGCTGAATGTTCTTCGTAGTCTTTATAAAGGGTTCATCGCTAGTCAAGAATCTAGTGGAGCTGGAGAGGTCGGTACTCCAAGAGATGTTTTTATGGAGGGGGGTATACATTTTAATTTCTCTTGCTGTTTCTGAATATTTTCAAGTAAATCACTGCAAAAACAAACTTAACTAACTTTGGATTTGGTTATTGTGTTAAGCCGTTACCTATCCTTATTTCCCAATACCTCAACTGACACCGTTCACGATTTGACCCTTGGAGAGGGGAAAGGTGAACATGTTGGCTGTTTTATTATTACAAAAAAAGAAAAAAAAATACTAAATGTTGATTTGTTTTTATTTTTCCCTTTTTTTTTTCTTTTGTTCCTTTTTTTTCCCTTTCCATATCTCTCTTAAGAAAACATTGTCTATCTGTATTGAAGTCTTTCTTGTCGCATTTCTCATTCGACTTCGAAATTGAAATAAAACGTTTAATAAATTATACTTCTGGTGTCACAGCTCATTTTGTCCATATACACTCCTATTAACTCGAACAAGATTAAGAGGATTAAAACTTTTTATAGTACGTGTAATTTTAACTCAGTTTGGTTTTATATAGGGTTATTCAAAATGGATTTATTTTTAATATCTCATACAAAAACAATATTAATATGAAAAGATAGAAGCACCTCATAAGTTTTATAAGGACATTACAAGTGTTGGATATCAGCACTCTGGGCGATACGGTAGAAGTACATTTACACTCTTATGCTAAATCTTAGGTAGTCAGGAGGTTGGTTTCAAGAGTTAACAATATTATATGGAAAAATATTTGCTTAATCTAGCAAATACAGTCATGAGAGGTATTAATTTATATTTTTCTAAAGTTCGATTCGTAATAGACTGTTTGAGCCAGGCTGAGACGAAATTGATCGGATGTTTGTCTCCCACAGAGTACATAACTTTTTCAGATTGGCATTTAGCATAATTGTGTGCAAAATTGGAATCCAACATCAATACAAGCATTTTTAATAGATAAACAGGGTGAGTCTGAAACCCTGTCACCAACTTTGCATGCGTACTCCCTATGGCCAAATAAGAAACAAATGTCTGAAACGCAACCGTTAACGAGAAAAATGGCGTCCAAATGTAGGTGCCCCTGTGAGGTTTGTTTTACATATATTGTTCCAAATGACGTCCATGTGCTTCAACACAGGCGTGCAGACGTCTCTGAAATGAACGGCGAACACGTTCTAACACCTCTGTGCGGTTTCTAATGGCATCAAATTCGGCGACAATGCGGTCCCATAGCTCATGTGCATCCTGGACGGGTGTTGCATACACGCTATCCTTAACATGCGGGAAAGCGGTCGTTCAGAAACTGACGTGCAATCACGCTGAAATGTGCCGGAGCGACATCGTGCATAAACCACATTTGGACGCCATTTTTCTCGTTAACGGTTGAGTTTCAGGCCCATGTTGATAGGACATTTGTTTCTTATTTGGCCATGGAGAGTACGCATGCGAAGTTTGTGACAGGGTTTCAGATTCACCCTGTATACCTGCTTCTTATCATAAATTTGGATCCTGCCGATCATATCAATCTCGTATTCCAGTTCTTCTATCATTTCATATCGATATTGTTTTGTATGTCAGCTTTACTTTTATCGAATGTATATTGAGAAATATTTCTCCCGTCCTTTTTAGACTATTGGAGCGAGCTAAGGAAGATTGCGTCAATGATGAGGAAAATTTACATAATAATAATAATAAGTCTTTTTATTGTTAATTTTATAGTAAAAAGGAAAAGATGACAAATTAAAAGCAAATACTTAAAACTATCGTAAATGAAATAATCCTTATTTTTAGTTTTGAAGGAAAGTTATGGCAATGAAATTCGCTCTCTCCGTGGAAGAAGATTCAGAAAAAATGCACATTCACATCATCCTATTGAATTAAGAGTCATAAAACTGAAGAAAATCTAGTCATTTTCAGGTAGAAGCTAAAATGATACTTCAGTTTTTGTCAAGCAATAAATCGTTGAAACATGGGGGCCATTTTGCTGCAATAAAATAAAAAAAAATATATGTTCAGTTTTCCTGTTTAAGGCTTAAACATCTTTAAAAGTTTGCTTCAAGATTATTTTTAAAAGAATGGCTGATAGATAAAATGATAATGAAAAGCTGAACAAAATAAAAAATGAAAGGAAAAAATTCCACAAATGGAATCGAACCACGGACCCATAACATTGGACTCGTCATTTCTATCGCCGACTTGGAAGGCTCACGGAGTGTTATAAAATTCCGGACCGAAACTAATATGGTTGGATCTATATCTAATAATATATCGATTATAACAATATTACGTGCTACGGATCGTATTCAGTGGTTTCAATACATATAAGCATGAAAATGACGATTTAATCATATTAGTATAAGATACAGTGAAACCTCTCTAAACGGACCACCGACGGGGAAGGGCCAAATGGTCCCTAAGGAGGTTCCCTAATTGGCCATTCCTTTATTAATTTTATTTTACAGTTTTACAGTACAGTATTTTTATTACAGTATTTATGTAAAATATATTTTTTTTGTTTTTTTAAGTAGGTTGTTTATAGAAATAAAATTCTAGAGTTTGTGCTTCTTGTCGTTCAAATATGCAACGCTTTGCTAGTTAGTGGCATCTTGAACATGCTTCTCCAAGGATATTTCATAGCAGGCTACTCTGCTGCATCTTCTTTTATACAGGGTGAGGCATTTATCTTGAGACAACTTGTTCTATTTTTTGATGGTCTTTAGAATTCGAAGTCGGAATTTCAAAAATTCAAAAAATTTTTAGTGCACAAGTAAATTTTTGAGGGCAACAGTCCTATGGAGACAGAGTCTATGCGTGTGTATTGAAAAATATTGGATTTTTGAAATTCTGACTTCGGATTCTTAAAGACCATTAAAAAGTAGAATAGGAATGTCTGTAAGACCCACTCTCTATCTCTTTGTCTTCATCGATAAAATTGGGTTCAAAACTTGAAAAGTTCCACACTTTGAGGGCCTCTATCTCCTAAACGGTTGGATGAATTGAAAAAACACCAAGAATAAAACATTTCTCGAATATTGTGTACAATCTGAATATACCATTAAACATAGGGGTTCCTATTTAAGATTTCAAAGTTACTCCCTCCCCCGGCCCCCCTCACAAGGGGGGGGGGGTAATTTTTTAATTAATGAATTCCCCCCGCGAAATAATTCACTTTTGATTTTGGACATTTTTTCGTACAATGCTTAGTAGTTTCCGAGATATTCAGTTGTCTCAAGATAAATGCCTCACCCTGTATACTTAATTTTTCCGAGTTTTAATTGCACCAAATGTTCCCAAATTTATTAAATGTTTTAAGAATGGAAAATGAAAGGAAAACATTTCGCGACTTTGGATTGCAGATAGCCTTGTTGATCAGCATCTCGCCCGGATCCCATATTGCGGAATTGTTCCTTTCAATTTCCACCTTAAAATATGGCTACTAGGATTAGTACCTTTACCGTTCACAGGATTAAGAAAAAAGGCCAAGAGGACGATTACGAGGATAAGGGTTATGACAAGGGCCAACGCTGTTATCACTAAGGAAACTCCCATCGCTCTATGAAGTAAAATATAAGTAAAAATAAGTTATCAATACACGATAATAAAAAAAATTAAAATTAAAAAAAGACAAAAATCAACTACTTGCCAATTTCATATGTTTAAGCCTTGCAGTTTTCTGGGCAAATTGTTGGAAAGAATTTATAGGGCTGAGAAAGAAATAGAAAGGACTAAATATTGCTAAAAATATTGATTGATGAAATGGTAAATATTACTTATGAGTAGCAACGAAAGTCGACTAACTCCCCGAAATGGGATGAATTTTTTTACAAACTTTTTACTGACTGCCATATAGCATGGGGGTTATAGTTTATCATGCAACAATAGAGTTGCACTAATAAGCCAACGGCACGAGACTTTTTATTTGGGGATTGAGAAGAGTGTGGTCGCGTACTTTTTATATTTTCGTCTTTATACTATTATTAGGCATCGGAGCATTCCTCATATCAGGGATGCGCAAAGCTTGCCTGCAAGCCACGTGTCGAGCTTAGCAGCGTAGCCTCCACGGGAATGTGACTGAAAAGCACCCATTGGTTTTTGTTTGCAAGGGAAATAGGTTTGGGGCGATATCATTAATACATGTAACTTTCTCAAAATAATAATATATTGACATTATTATAACTAACAGTAAATGTTCCTTATCTCAACAGCATCGCTTAAGGAAACCAGTCGCGGTGCTGCGGTATCGAAAATCAGCAAAGAAAGGAAAAACCTCTAACTACAAATATCTGGTATTTTATATCTTGAGTCTCTTTATGGTTAGATAAGACTTCTTTCCTTCATTGGTCTTATATTCAACGACGGCTATCTTACACGTCTTGCTCTCATTACAACCCTTTATACAGGGTGGCTAGAAAGTAACTAGGTATTGAAAAAGGCGTATAAATGCTATATTAACGACGCTAAATTATTGAAATTAATATCATGCGTGGGACATTGGTGATAACGTCCCGAATCCGTGCTTTCAATTCTCCCAGTGTGCGAGGTTTCGTTCGGTACCTCATCTTTTGCCCAGCCCCATAAAAAAGAAGTCACAGGGTATTATCAGGTCTGGACTTCTTGCAGGCCATTCTCCCCAGCCAACGTCCTGGAAACGTAATGGGGTTTCCATGCTCGGTACTTCAATTCTTTATGCAACACCTGCCAAACCGCGGTACCTTTTGAGTCCGCTTTCACGAGCTGCCTGACGTGTTGATTTCGACGGGCTACGATCGAACATTTCCCGCACAATCGCCACATTATCGTCAGGCCGAGACGTGGTTCGACGACCAGTTCTTTCTGCATCCTTTACCGAACCTGTGGTCATTAGCTTCCTGTGACAGTTATTTGTCTCTGGACGAATTGTGGCATTACTTCCCTTTACAGTAAGCCACCATCTCTGATCAAGAACAACAGAATTCTACACTTCATAGCGTGCAACGATCTGCGCTCGCTCACAAATAGACAGGCGACCGGGCCATCTTTGCATGTACCCACTCTCATGGCCACGTCTGTTCTACGGACACGCGGAAGTTGAATGACCTACTAGCCTATTGAATGACCTATATGCCATACTGTTTTCATAAGGATTCCATCGACATTAAAAATTCTACAGCCGTTGAATAATATCTAGTTACTTTCCAGGCACCTTGAAGATCGGCCTAATAGACTCGGCTAAAATATTAGTAATGATTTTTAACAATTGCAATGCTAATATTAACAAGAAATTAACCCCCCCCCCCAGGAGGGTATAGGAAGATAGCGGAACCCCCCTGGGTTCATTTTTTTTTTCCTTATCAAAAATTGATTTTCTCGAACGTAGTGTTTAGAAAATGGAAAATAATTCCCTCTTCTTTGGTTTCTCATCATTTCCGATCGAATGACACATCATGTGCCTTATGTTGCCTTTTGAAAACGTTAATAGTTAAAGACCACCTGACCACTACCCCAACAACTCCGACACCACTGGAACAATTTGTCCCAATGGTAATGTAGATTTTGCTTAGAGGAATTCTCATACCGAATTTCACTCCTTTAATACCTACACTGAGTAGCCAGTTTATTAGGAACACCCCCCCTAATACTGTGTTGCGCCACCCCTAGCAGCTATAACAGCACGAATTCGCCGTGGCATGAATTCAGTTAGCCGCGGGAAGCATTGTTCCATGATGTTCATCAATGCGGATGCAACAGCTGCTCCCAGTTGATGCTTATTGGATGGTGCTGGATCCATGTCTCGAATAACCCGTTCCAGCTCATCTCAAAGATGTTCAGTTAGGTTCAAATCCGAGGACTGTGGTGGCCAGAGGAGTAAATTGAATTCATTATCGTGCTCCTGGAACCATTCCATGACGATACGAGCCTTGTGAGACGGAGCATTCTCCTGTTGGAAGTATCCTTCCGAAGGGGGAGACACAGTAGTCATGAACGTGGTCGGCAACAATATTCGGGTAGCCCTAACCATTAAGGCATTGTTCTACAGGTATCAACGGACCAAGAGTAGGCCAGGAAAACATTCCCCAGACCATTACAGAGCCTCCATCAGCCTGAACAGTGTAAACCAGACAGGAGGGCTCCATCGCTTCGTGCTGTTGTCTCCAAATTCTGCGTCGGCCATCTGCATGGTGCTATAGGAAACGGGATTCATCCGATCAGCACACTTTCTTCCAGTCGTCGACGGTCCGGTGTAGGTGATCACGAGCAAATTGGAGACTTGCGGTTTTGAGTGGAGATCAAAGGTACCCGGACTGGCCGTCGGCTGTTGTAACCCATCCTTGCCAATGTACGTCGTTTAGTGGTTCAGACATGTTATTCTGTGGTACAGTGTTGTACTCCATGGTGAGTTGACGAGTGGTGACGTTTCTTTTTGCACGAACAAGTATTCCCATCCTACGCTCACCCCTTGGATTGACGAGTCGTTTGCGACCACAGACTTGTCTCTGGCTGGTTGTTTAAGTGCAAAATCCTGGTAAATCCTTGAAATGGTTTTGAGGGAAAAGCCTAGAAGACGTGCGGTTTCGGAAATACTCGGTCTACCTCGCCGGTCACCAACTATCATCCCGCGCTCGAAGTCGCTCAGACCCTTTTGTTTTCCCCATGGTGAAGGTCGGACCACTTACAGTTGACAGGTGTGTTCTCGCTTTAGACAGGATGTCCCATGTAACCTGTACCAGCGAAGGTCTGTGGTCTGGGGACACCAATACCTATCGATTGGACCCCATGTATATTCCGCGATTTTTTGTAGTTTTCGAGATGTGAATTTTTTTGTTTTATTTTCATATTTTTTTAAATTTTGGACGGTTTTCTGTGAAGTGATTCTTTGAGTATATTATCTTTGTTAGTATTATGGCTAGCACGTGTGTTCGTCTGTAAGAACACTAAACACCAAAATTCTAACTACTACTAGCTCAGATTTTGATCACAAAATTAAAATTTCTGTTTGAGAGAAATTGTTACTTGATTTCAACTTGAAAAAAAATTTACTTAACCCTCACTGAATAACTTCCTGATGGGTTCCTTAGCTCTCAAAATAACACAATAAGAAAAGTTGGTACTTTATAGGGCATTTTTACGCGAAAACGGAGTTTAAAGTTGATACAGTCGAAAATAGTGAAATTAGGAATGTTAAATAAAAAGATGTCAAATAACGTATTAAATTCAAATCCTAATTATTTTTTCACATTGTGCTAAATAAAACAACAGCAATAATCTTAAGAAATCATTTATTTATTACTGTTTTCACAAGAAATGTTCAAAGTGCCTGCCACCTGGCGCAATGCACAGACGGCACCGACGCAAAAAATTACCGCGCAAATCTCGGAAGGCTTGGGTTTTTTGTCGTATTATTTCTTGAGCTTCATTTAATTTAGTTTTTAACTCCTCCAAACTCGAGAATTCGTGGTGGTACACTAATTCCTTATAGCCTCCCCAGATAAAAAAAAATATATCTATGGGGTTCAGGTCAGGGGACCTTGGAGGCCAGGCGATTGGTGCATTACGGCCAATCCACCTCTCTGGGAAATGCTCGTTCAAATGGCCTCTAACCTCTCTTGCAAAGTGGCAAGGGACACCGTCGCACTGAAATATCATGTTCTGGCGTGTTGATAAAGTGACATCCGAATCTGCCATGGCCTCCACAAAATCATTTTGTAAAAAATTTAAATAATTTTCACCATTTAATCTCGTTGAGAGTTCTTTTGTTCCAGTCAGTTCTCTGCCAACGTTATTTTACATCTTTTTATCTAACATTGCTAATTTCACTATTTTCGACTGTATCAACTTTTAACTCCGTTTTCGCGTAAAAATGCCCTATAAAGTACCAACTTTTTTGTGTTATTTTGAGAGCTAAGGAACCCATCAGGAAGTTATTCAATCAGGGTTAAGTAATTTTTTTTTCAAGTTGAAATCAAGTAACAATTTCTCTCAAACAGATCAAAATGTGAGCTAGTAGTAGTTAGAATTTTGGTGTTTAGTGTTGTTACAGACGAACACGCATGCTAGCCAAAATACTAACAAAGAAAATCTCAAAGAATCACTTCACAGAAAAAGTTAGAGCTAAAACCGTCCAAAATTTAAAAAAAATCTGAAAATAAAACAAAAAAATTCATATCTCGAAAACTACAAAAAATCGCGGAACATACATGGGATCCAATCGATAGGTATTGTGTCCCCAGACACCCTGTATGGTAGTAATTGCTACCAACGGATTTGCATAGTCATGGGTGTTCTTAATAAACTGGGCAATCAGTGTGTATACCACGTGGAGAGATGGACCCTTCTAACTCCCATCACCGTAACGCCGACTTAGCCAATGGGCCAATCGAAACGTAACTAACTAGTGAATTAGCACAAGCTATTATTCAGAATTTCAATTTAAACGTCAAAGAAATGTAGACAATATGGAGGGGACAGACGGACATGGTAAAACTAGTAAGTAGCTCCATTCTTCCGCTATTTAATAAAATATTTTTAATTAGCTGCGTCCATTAAACCTGCTTTTGGGCATTTTTCTCTTCTACCTGTTGCGGCAGCTTTTGGGTGTTTGGTCTGAATTGATTGAATTCTTGCCAATCTGCGAGCTGGTACATTACATTAAAATAATAGCAGCAGTCATTACAATTCAACTTTGTAATCGTAGCCAATTCACAAATTTGCGTCATTCGACGAAATTAGATAGCAAATTATGTTTGTTTCATTGGATAAGGGTTCTGAATTCTGCGGGTTTTTTTCCTTTGCTTATTCTAGGCAAATGACGACGAATCGAATAAGGGCGCGGGTTCTGCAACGACTACGGAGCCGCCGCCCTCGGCCCTTGTTCCCCCGCAGCCCCCGACATCGCCTCCTCCGCCAGATCTCCTGGAGGAAGTGTGGGCGGAGAAGAAACCTACTACTACTACAACCGCCACCACGACCACTACATCTCGTGTCAGCCCCCCCTGTAAGAAAATTCCCAGCGTTCGATTTCAGGTATGCTCATCCGTATAAAAAAAAACACAACTCAAAGTTTCTTCCTCTTCCTTTCTAATTGACTGTTCCATCATCTCCAGTTGAATCAGCGAACACCCGAGATCGACGAAGAAGGTTGCCTCTGCCTGGTGATACAAAAGACGAAGCCTCTGCTGGGCATTGCCATCGAAGGCGGGGCAGATACCAGACAGCCCCTTCCTCGAATTATTAACATTCAGGTGAGAGAGCGTTTTATTTGCTCTTGTTTTCAGTCATTGGGTGATCAAAAGTCTTGCAGGAGCTACGCTGTAGTTAGTTTGCAATGCCATTTGCGCGAGATGGCAGAATGGGAATATACACTATCTACCAAAAAGAAATTGGGGACATCCTGAAAGTAGATTATGGATTCGCGCGTTGTTTGGACTCATGTAGTCATATACACTTGTAGTTGTGCCTGTTAACATGAACTCACAGATGTAAGAATCTGGTCGCTCAACATATTTCTCCCATCGTGGCACCAATTTTAATATGCCATCTGCGTAAAAGTTCATTTTCTGGTTGTAAAGTCACTTGGGGAGGCCGATTTCACGTCCTCATCAGAATCAAACCGTTATTACCCGGCCATAAACGTCTTCATGGGACGAAACAGAACATAGTCAGAGGGAGCAAGGCTTAGACTAATAGACCCAGTACAGTGGGTGCTGGAGGAACTTCCTGCTGTATTCTGCACTTTCTTCTCTGATGTGTTTTGCAACACCTTGGTACTCTTCGACAGTAAACGTACACGGAATTTTTGTTTTGCAGTTCACAATTTTTCTCCAAAGGGGACGGCAATGCTTGGAGTGTTCTGCTTAGAGTGGGTCGTTGTCTCGAGGGTCCAGGTTCGTCCAACGTTGCTGGTATTGGGGTTTTTCTGTTTTTATTTAGTATGTTACAGATTCCTGCCTTCGAAATGGTGAGGCCCCTGGATTTGCATTGTTTTCTAATCATGGAATAGGACCACTTGGCATCAGAAAGTGCGTTTATATATCCTTCCCAATATACAGGGTGTAAATTATCTCCTTCAAAAAAAATACACTATGATGTAGACGAAATTCAGGCGATTAAAGTGATATTAGACACTTGGGTTCGCAAATCGCCAGCAACGCCGTAAATTGAACCTCAAACTAAGCTGAATGGCGTGGCGCTGCATAGCACGAGCCAAATTTGGGCCTGGCTGGTTCCCCCGCTCCCCACTACCTCATCCCGAAGAGGTCCGCCATCCACTCCAACGTGACGTACTCTGCTCTCGCGCCGGAGTCAGTAGCACGAGCAGTACCAACCTTGTTTAATACCAATAGCAGGATATTATTCAGAATTTAGTTTCGAGCATGCTGTTATAACCGAAATAGGAGACGTCACTAGGTTTCGACAGTTCAGAAACCCAAGAGAAGCATCTTGTGTAGGTGTCCACTTACTTTTTGGTAGATGGTGTATTGATATGATAAATGATGACAATTAATAATTTTATTAGGATGTTTATCTGGTGTTTGATCAATTTTTTTTTCTCTTGAAATTTTCTTTTCTTTCCTCTCGTGCTGTCGATTGCCTCCAACTCCAGGCAACGGGAGCGGCGTTCGAAGCCGGTGGTCTTCGCGTCGGTCACGTTATCGTATCGGTGGATGGAAGAAGTTTGGAAGGCCTCGGTCATTTGGCGGCGGCCAACGCGCTCGCCTCCGCCTATGCCGATTCCTCTCGACAGGACCTGCAGCTCGTCGTCACCGAGATCAAACGATCCCCCTTGCAACTGCGCCAGTCCTCGCTTGCCTTCCTCTACGACGACTACCTGGACGAACCGCATCAACGCAACTGATGAAAACTTAAAAATATTTCAAATCCACCACCTGCTCTCTCCTTCTCCCAGCGCACAGCTGAACTGAAACCAGCGGCGTCCGGTTCCTTTTTAAAATTGGTTTTTACGCAAGCCCGCTTCTCCAGAGAAGATGATGATGATGATAATAACCTTCCTCGCTTGCTAAAGATGCAGGCACCGCTGGGTGGACGAAACTAAAGGAACCGCATCTTTTTGTTTTCTTTTTAGATTTGTCCTTTTTTATTTATTTTTTTTAGATTTGTGTGTATGGTGACTTCATTTTGTTGTTCAAATGTTGATGTGTAGCCCCATTTAGTTTTTTTTTTGTTTTGTTTTGTTTTTATTTATTTCCATTTTGATTCCTCTCCAGATTAGTCGTTGTCGTTGTTGTCCTCTTTTGATTTGTGCCTCTCCTCTTCAACAACAATGCAAAGTTAGGCAATCACACCATTTCTTAGCGCGTTTCGAATCGAGGCGTCCTTCTTCACTTGCGTTTACTTTACGAGCCTCAGCCCCTCTTAACTTTAAAAAAATCATGGTGCTGGCTGATGACGAAACTATTCAAAATCGTTTCATGTATGTGCCCATAATGTTAAGTGTGTGTGCGTGCGTGGATGTGAATGTGTGCGTGTGTCTGCGCTCGCGAGAATTATTTTTGATGATTTATTTTAGTATACTGTAGATTGTTGTTATACGATGATGCAAAAAGAGCGTTTAAAAATCTGGCAATCGTCAAAAGAAGAAATAAATAAATAAATAAATAAATAATAAATATTTAAAGCAACGAGAAGTTGCCTTGTGTTTTAGGCCTAGACATACTAAAAGTCTTTGGACTTTTCTTTTTTGATTTCTTTTGATTTGTTTACGTTTTGAGAATTTTTTAAGCGGCAACACTATTAGTGATACACCGGTTGCCTGCCGTCATAGGAGACTATAGATCGCTCGTTTGGATTGTTTAATTTGGCTTCTTTTTTTCTTCACTTAGGAAGAACTTCATTTTGAAGAGAACTAGACTAGAACTTGTGGTAGCTCTTCTCAAAAATCATTCAGCAACGAGATGCTGACGTGGTGTGTTTGTTTCGTGCTTATTCTGCGTCATCACTGGAGGCTGGAAGTTGCTTTTCTTCGATGTCTTCAGCGGACAGGCTCTTGGCTTGTCCTTTGGGTGAGGTGGTGTCAGTGTTCGACCTTTTGTGCTAAGAAGTTGCAAACCCACTCGGTTGGACTACTTAATTCGTTACATCCCCTCACCAAAAGTTATGGCACACCTGCCCAATAATGTGTTGCCCCCCCCCCCCACTCTGGCCCGGATAACGGCGGCGACCCGTCGTGGAAGAGAGTCTACCAGTCCCCGGATCACTTCCACAGGCACTGCAAGCCATGCCGCCTCCACTGCACTTCATAACGATGCTGCATTTACCAGTTGTGTTGGTGACGACCTGACAGATCGGTTCAATGGGACTGCAATCTGCGGAACGTGGAGGCGCATTATCTTGCTGGAAGATGCCGTCGCCCGCGGGGTAAAAACAGTTCGTGAAGGGGTGCAGGTGGTCCCCAAACAGATCGTCGTAGGAAGTAGCACGCAGAGTGGATGTCAGATTGCATGCCACGAGAAAACACCCCAGACCAGTATGGAGCCTCCATCTGCCTTAGTGGTCCCCACCTGACAAGCGGGCTTCATGGCTTCGTGTGGCATGCGCCAGACACGGACACGACCATCGGCCCGATACAGCTGAAACCGTGACTCGTCGGACCAGGCAACCTTTCGCCAGCCCACAGCTGTCGAGAGTGGCACCCGTCGTGGCCTCCTGCTCCCAAAGCCTGCAGCTGCCAAGGTTCGCCGAATTGTCGTCACGGACACAGTTGTGGGACGTCTCTGGTTGTACCGCATAGTGATTTGGCCCGCTGTCACCCTTCGGTCACCAGTTGCAAGCCGGGTGACCCGGCGAACACCTCTGGCATCGATGAGGCGTGGACGGCCCGTCCGCTATCCGACATGGGTTGTAACCCCTCGTTGGGTGGACTCTCGATAGACCCTTGCAACGGTTGTGCGGGAAAATTGCAGGGTGTTGGCACCAACAATCATCCCCCGTTCAAATGCGGATGGCTCTCGGCGTGCTGCCATTTCTGCAGCTACTTTTGCTTCCAATGATTGTGTGTTATCAAGGAGTCCTGTGCGCCTGCATTCCGAGAATGGAAGCAGCGGGATCTGTCTCATTACGGACAGGGAATTGATTGGAGGGGTTGCCATGACTTTTGGTGAGTGAGTGTAAATCATGATCAGCCTCTTATTTTACGAGGTAGCGGGGAAAATGATTTTAAATATAAAAACGAGAACGTGTTTTCTTTTGGAGTCGTAATCCGAGTGGAGATAGCTCTTCGAGTACTCGATTGAAGATTGTAGATTTAATAAGATCATCTCAAGCAGATATGTCGTTACATGGGTCCAACAAAAGACCTACCACCTCGACCTGTCTTTTCCAGTGGGAACGTGGTTCATCTCCAATTGGGGGTTACATCTATGTCGTCGTCTGCTCGTGTTCTCTTTGCGGGAATAGATATTTCTGAAATCATTGGTGCTAACTTATTACATATTTGTACATATTTTAGATACATCGAGTTCCTCTCTAGTCATTACTATATCATTGCTCGGGCAAGGAGGATGGTGGCATAAACAGACAAACGAATAAGCTACATTCATCGTGTTGAACATGTCCTCTTTATTTGTTTCTTTTTGTTTTAATGGCTCTTGAAGGTGAAGCGAATGGTCCCTCGTGGGGTCGTTTTCATTATCATATAGCTGTAGCTGCATACGGTGGTACCTGGTGGAAACGGCAAAATTCAAAAGAGAATAAAGGTCGATCCGTTGTTGGGTATGCTTGAGGGTGCGGGGGGAATGTATGCATTTCCACTTCCACTAATATACCAGATACAGTTAGGTTAGAGGAACTGCTTTTATTTCTCTCTCTGTCTCTCTCTTACATTAAGGATAGCGTTCGCCCTAAAAATAGCGTTTGATTATTTTGACTTATATTTTGGCGTAATAGCTTGAAAGCTAATGGTCCAATTGTAATTTCTTTTTCTTTTGTATATAATTTTTTGAAGAAAAAAATGAACTAGAATTATGATTACAGTGCTGAATTCTGTAGTTCCGTCTGTTCGTGCTTTTTATAAGGTACGGGACACATGATATACGAGATGAATGAGCATCAAAATTTCTGATATCGGCCAAAAATAGAATTTCCGAAAGATGTGGTCATCTCTAAAATGGTGAGTCACAGCAAAATAGAACTAAAAGCGTTTATTAGTACACACAACATCAGTAACTTTTTTGTATTGACTAGGGGTTAGTATTCCGACGAATATAGCGAAAAATCATAATTATCGATAATCGATATTCAATATCTGTATGTATAACAGCTGATACTGATTCATCTTGTATATATGCACATACTGGACTCAATAATGAGCATAACTTTGAAAAAATTTGACCAATCGTTTTTTCACTAGGGTTTATTTAACCAATCTAAACCCTAGTGCAATGGCGTACGATTTATCAACTCAACAAATGAGATCCATATTGCAACAATGAGATGAATAAAAAATACTACAGGGCGACAATTACTGAGCTATATGAAATAAAGAATCAAATTTTCAAAAACTACTGATGTCAAAAAAATTTTTTTAAATGTTAACAAGATAAGAGGAAAAGGGTTTTATCAAACCAAGCTTTTATAATGTTTTATTTAGTGGCAACAATAAAGCTTAATTTTGCAACAATAAACATTTAACTCTCGCCATAACGAATTGTCCAATTGTCACAACAAACAATTCGTAGTAATGAGTAAGTACCATTAGAACACGAACCAATGAACCGATTTGAAAAATTTTTTCTTTAACATAAATTCTCATCGATCCTGTGTATGTGTGTCAAGTTTCAGCTCCCTAGCTTGTCGGGAAGTTGGTTTAATATTAATTACAAGATTTGACCTAAACAAACTAACATTGCAAGTTTAATAAAAACTTTTAATAAAAAATAACTAGAGATATTGGGATTTACTTATGACATGTTCGATATGGTTACCATCAATTCTACAAAACTCGCTGAAATGTCGAGACGTCAATGCTTTCGATGACCTCCCGAATGGCTGTTTTGAGCTCAGCGATGGTTCCGGGGTTATTTGCGTAATCTTTGTCTTTAATATGGCCCCACAAAAATGAGTCATAAGGGTTGAGATCAGGAGAATATGGCGGCCAAGCGATTCCCATTCTAGTGACTTCTGGGTACCCCAGAGCCAAAATGCGCTCTCCAAAGTGCTGTATTTTGACATTTTCGACATGCTCAAAAAAATTCCAACATGCCCTGCATTCAACCGCCAAGTTTTAACTGAATCTCGCTAATTGTTTAAGACTTATCAATTTGATTTTTTTAGCTCAATAATTGTCACCCTGTATTTGCATGTGGTTTCGGTACTTAAAGTGACGGATTTGTTAATTTATATAATTCCTACATAGATAATCTGTTCTTAGGGTTTCACGCTTTATTCTCATTTACCAGTTTATACACCCTCACTGTCTTGTCCACTGCTCACCCATGCATATCCACTTAAATATCTCACTTAAACATTCTCATATAAATCTAATTCACTCACCCAGATATGCTATCGAATATATTGATCCATTCATATTTCTCCACATTTAAGTTACTCATAAACTATTTAAGCTCGTTATGGTCATGATAGCTTGCTAATTCTCATCCATTTTTTTAAATATGAAATTGGTTTTAAAAACTATAATTTTCAAACTAATAAAGTTTTTTTTTTCAAAAAAAAATTATTTAAAAAAAAGTATGTTCATTGTTTGCAATAATACTGTAAGAAAAATTTGAACTTTTTTTTTTCTGTCCTTTAGATGAAACTATGTGATTCTGTGTAAACGAAAAGTGCTTTGATTCATGTACCGTTTGTGTAGGAGATCCACTTGTCTTGGCTTGATTAATGTCAGAATAATGTAAGAGAGGTTTGATTATAAAAAACACAAACACTAAAATTTTTTGGGCCGTTTCCTCTTGTAGGCAACTGTTGATGTGTCCCTGATAAGAGACCAGCATTATTCAGTTAGCATACTTCCATTCCATCGTTAAGCTCTGCCTGTGGGATTTCATCATGTGAAGAACATGTCATAGATCTTGATGGTTTGGGTCATCGGAGGAGTCTTCCTCTGAATCAATAGTATATTTATCTGAAGCCGTAGGTATAGGAAGATCTTCAGAATGAGGGACTGGTCGCATAGCGCTTCTATATGTGCTACAATATAGATACGTAAAAAGCTAAAATGTGGATTTTTTTTTGGAAAACTGTGTGTGATATACAAAAAATAATTACAGATTCGTTATTTTCAGCCAAATACTTACAAGAAACACCTATTTTCATGTAAAGGGCATTTTTCATGTTGTACAGTTTCTTCAGCAAAACTTTTTAAATACAAAATTTAAATATACACGTGTACGCTATCCTTAATGAATATCAAAAGCGAACAGCAACTCTTTTCTTTACTCGTTTCAAAAATCCGCTCTTACTATGCGGAATGGCAAGCGGGAGATCTCTTCAAGGATTACGGTTTTGAATTTTGATCCTAACGACTTTAAAATGGCATTTAAGTATAGGAAGGCATTTTATATAAAAAAAAATGTAAGTTTCATTTTACCCAACTCTGTCGTGTATCGAACAAATTGCATGTTTCTTAGGGCGTGGAAACGTTTTTTGTTTTGTTTTCTGTAATACTCCTCCTCTATATATCTTAAGAGTGTGTGGCACAATCAACTGTACCTGTATTTTGTCATAGATGATGCACAATACTTCTTTGCTAGTCGATGTCTATTTCACTTGATAAAGACTGCAGTCTATTCTATATATCTACTACTGAATTACCAAGCATATACATACATATGAATATTGTGTGTGTGTATGAATATTTTATATACTCTCTCTATCTATATCAAACATATTAAATCATTTCAGAGTAAAACTGCCAGAAGGAATTGGGAAAACAGAAAGAGGGACATTGAGAAATTTTTCTGGCTTAAACCAGAAAAAATAAAAATGCAAATGGTTTGTTGTGTGAAGAGAGCGTTCTATCAACCCAAGAAGTGCTTAGACGTTAGATATCACGTAGCGGTTAGAAACAGAAATGTTTTGTTTACCAAACAACATCAGAGACTATTTTTATGCAAACATTTTCATCTTTTACCGTTAGACGTATTTGCGAGGAAAGACTTTTCAATACGTTTACAAGATTATTTATAGTATACATACATCTACATAATATATTTCTATACTTGTGCGAGTCGAACATCTTTTTATTTTCCTTCGAGGGACTGAAATGATTTGAATACTGCCCTTTCCTTTCGCGGTTGGAAGCCTCTTTCTCTCTCTCTCTCTCTCGGTCTGATCGATGTCTTTGATGTCAGTTCCCTTGTAAATATGTGTAAACTTAGGGCTAGAATATAGTCCGACTTTCTATGTCATATCCTTGTTGGGGATTGTCGTCTTTGGCCGGCCAAAATAGAATAGGTTTACACCACAGGGACTCCTTCGTCCGTTTGCTTTTGAAGAACTCACATTCTACAATGTGTGCTCCTCTCCTCATCTTTAGTTTTTTTTATTCCGGATTCTTGTTTTATTTTATTTCTAATGTTCACGCGTGAAAAAGTGCATTTATTCCTCGTTGGGTGAGCTTTTCCGGAGTCCTCTACTCGTGCCAATGAAGGAGCCCTGTGAGCGAAGACCTTGTCACAAAGAGACTAAGAAGAAGTAGAGCAAACTCGATAAACCGTTTTATACTACCTAGTACATATGTATATCGCGATCTAGAATATCGTGTAGAGGAAAAACTATATAAGAAACTATATCCAACTAAACTTTAATCTATAGGCAGCTAAAAGATAAATCTATATAAAAATATATCTCTATACCTTAAAACAAGTAGGGTTGACTAAATGTTACTATGCAGTGCGATCAGTATGTGTGTATGCATGCGTGTATGTATGTACGTGTGGATTTTGGTTTTCTTTTGCTTGGTCTTGTTCTAAGTATTTTGTACACAATCAACAGTATTATTGCAGTACTACATTCTTCGTCTTTGTACATAATAAATACCTATATACATATATATATATTCTATATAATCTCTGTATAAAATGACCTCTGGAATGTATGTTTATATTTGTCGTGAACATACATGTGATAGAAACATATCTGATTGCAAAAATTATTGAATCGATCGAAAATCTGCATAAAATAGAATCCTAGCAAATATAGCAGGTTCTCATCAAAATGCTATCGACCTATATACTTGTAAATATATATAAACAGTACATATATATATATATTATATTGATCATATTCATCATCATCCTCATCATTATCATAATTATCATAATCATCATCACATCTTCATAGCCCAAAGCTTGTGACTTGTGAGTAGCAATGTGTTCAGCGCTCAGCCATTGACCGTGTTGTTTGTAGTTTTTGTTTGATTTTTCTCTTTTTGGTTTTGTTTTGTTTTCTTTTTTTTCTTTTCACCTCCCCCTGGAGGATTTTACCTCGTTTAATATGCTAAACTTGTCGATAATAAATTTCACGAATAATGCACAGATCTTCTCAGGTATAGTCAGCAAGACGAACAAATTTTTTGCAATCGAGAAAGAAGAGAATTTATTTTTTGAAAATTGCTCTATCATTTGTTAATAATAATAATATTAATATTACTAAACTCCTCCTCATATACTCGAGTCTTTTACTTTATACAATTGACCAAATGGAAATAATACATTTTAGTCCTTTATTGCTCTCTATAGAGTTTCTAGGATCAATTCGTTTTGATCCCTCCAGGAGTTTTTTAGAGATTTTGATGATGAGAAAAATAAAAAGATTTCTTTTTTTTTTCATTTCCTTCTTGTTTGGTTCGAGTCGTTCCATGACGAGCCAACAAAGTCAAGTTGTGTATTTAGAAGGATCTTGAATGAACCACAGCGAAACTGACTCTCAACTCAGTTTGGGTATCTTTATTTTCTTGTTGTTGCTGTTGTTGTTCTTGTTGTTTTGTTTTTATTATTATTATTATTATTATTATTATTTGGGGGAGGGGGGTGTTTGTTAAATGGGATGAACAGAGACTAGAAGAGAGTTAGTTGGTTCTCGACTTCTTCACCGAGAAATGCACAAAGTTCTTTGGGGAAGAAAAACCAAAAACCAAATCACTGAGAGTGCTGTATTGGACAACTTGATTTGTTTTGTTGAAATATTTGCATTGTTTGAAAAAGTGTTTTACGAATAAATTCTTAATGAAAATCACTTTGTGACTCTTTTTTTTTGCCTTTTAAATTCACACCTTTGTTAAATGGAATTATTAATTAAAAAAAATTATTTCCATAGGAATGGATTGTTGGGTTAAGTGCGGGTGAATAAGAAGACTGTCTCTTTTTCTCCGTAATGGAGTTCTATCCACATGAGTGAAAGTCATTGCAGGTTTCATCCTGCATTCTGGGCAGAAATTTGTATTTTCCTCATTAATTGGTTTAATGTAAACGTTATAAAATGGAGGAAGGTATCGTGTCCAGTTAAATTATTGTGAACACCAATTCAGTAGCCAGAATATGCTAATGCGAATATTATTGATTTCAAAATTCCTTTGAATTCTATTCAAGGAAAGAGATTTAATGAACCCAGAAATTTAACAAAACGTTTATTTTGTTTTAAATTTTTTTTAATAAGCGTTTTCACCTGCTGTTGTACGAAGTCTTTCTCCGTCAATTTATTGAAAGTTCTGCCCATTTTCTTCGCATCTGTGGCTTGTATGGATTGCGAAAATGCCATCTTCAATTTCCAGCATGTGCTTACATCTTGCCAGCAAGAACTAATAATTTCAATAGCATCTGGTCTTCTATATCCAATTACATATACAGGGTGTCCCATTTAACCTGACGAATCAAAATAACTAAGGGTGAGGGAGGGGCACCTTTGAAATCTTAAATAGAACCTATATTTTAATGGTATTTTCAGATTACACACAATATTTGAGAAATGACAAGCAGAGTCTTGGATTTTTGAAATTCTGACTTCGGATTCTTAAAGACCATCAAAAAGTAGAATAGGAATGTCTCTATAAGATCAATTTTTTTTTATAAGATCCACCCTCTATCTTTGTCTTCATCGATAAAATTGGGTTCAAAAACTTCAAATTCCACGCTTTCGGTGCCTCTATCTCCTAAACGGTTGGATCATTTGAAAAAACTCCAAGAATAAATCATTTCTCAAATGTTGTGTGTAATCTAAAAATATCATTAAAAATAAGGGTTCCTATTTAAGATTTCAAAGTTGCCCCCTCCTCCACCCTCAGGGGTTGGGGGGGGGCAAGATTTGGTATCACTGGATAGCTTTTTAAAAAATATTAAACACTTAAAGATTTTTCTATCGAAAAATGGAAGGAAAAATGGAAGCATGGCTGTCCGGGTGTCTGCGATAGCCCAACTGGTAGAGGCGTCGGCATGACAGCCGAGGTTCCTGGTTCGAAACCAGATCGCAGAACTTTTCCTTCCATTTTTCGATAGAAAAATCTTTACCTGATGCTTGGTAGGCTTATCTCAAGTTATAATATCGTTTATTATTTACTAAACACTTAATTTTATTTTGTATGATGCATATTTTTCGAGTTATTTGGATTTGTCAAATAACCCTTCTTCGAATTTGTCTCCTCGGGTCATGCTTGTGCTAAAAACAACCTCTGGGATGACTTAATAATGGGCTGTTTTATTTTTTAAATTTGTATTTCAATACGTTAAGTAGCGGAAGAATGGAGCTACTTATTGGTTTCCCAATGTCCGTCTGTCCGTCCCTTACATAATTTCTGCATTTTTTGAGGTAGAAACTTGAAATTGGGAATGTAGCTTACTATGGGCATGAGTACCTTCACTTATTTACTTTGGTTTTGATTGGCCCACTGGGGTCGGAAATACGGGGGTGGGAGTTAGAGGAGACCAAGTGATCTACGTGGTATTTAGGTATGCAAAAGACTGAAATTCGATATGCATACTCAGTGGTGGATTTAGTACTTGAGCGGCCCCCAGGCGCAATTCAATTTTGAGCCCCTTTTGAGGCCTCCTTGAAACATTTTGAGGCTGAAGAAGTTAACTTTGCCAAAGAAATGTGAATACGCATTATATCTTTATTAAATTGTATGTGGAAAAGTGTTTTCATTTTCATTTATGAGGCCCCAGGCGCGCGCTTTGTGCATAATCATCTAGGCAAAATGTACATTTTTTATAAAGTTTGAGCCAAATTGTCCCAGTGGGTCGAGTTGTGGGGGTGTTTAGTCACTTGGTCTTTAGAGATGGCAACATATGGCGTGTGATAAATCATTCGATCGAAAATGACGAGAAAGGAAAGAAGATTGGGTTCATTTATATCTTCTAAATATTAAGTTCTAGAAAATAAATTTTTTGATAATAAAATTGGGGGTTAAAAGGTGCAGATGAAGGGGTAAAAATTGATGAACTCAGAACTTCCGTTACTTTCCTATACCTTCCTCGGGAGGCTGAATTTCTTATTTTAATAAGTCGTGATTTCAAGTCACATGTAAAAATCACAGACGGACATTTAGAAATCAGTCCGCTACTTAATAATGATGTACCCTATAACTACAGTCATTAAATCCTCTAAATTTCAAAAAGAGTGATATAAACAGTCATTTGGCTCATAACAACAGACATCAAGAAATTGTCTGTATATGAAGGAAAAACCTCTTACTGTAAAAAAAACTCGAGACGTTTGCCGTTGAGAAGAAGCTTATTTTTATCCGGGGTTTCATATTTCCGATGTTTTACTTGTGGTAAGAAGTTTATGTCCTTAATATACAGGCATTTCAAAACCACAGTTCCTTCTTATTTTTATTTACCAAGTAACAGGATATTCACGAATAACAAAACTCGGGCAAGAGACTACTTTTCCACAGAGAGGTATTTTACTTCAAGGCCACAGCCGTACCCAGAATTTTATTTCGGGGGGGGGGGGGTGCCCCAAGCAACAGAATTAGTTGGCACGGTGGTCAATTTCTGCCCTGGGTACGGCCATGTCTACAGGCTAAGTGGTCATGTACAGGGTGTTGGGATGGGAAAATATACAGGACAGTACTGCTGGGTAGCCTATCCTCTCGCTTCAGGGGCCGCTTCCTAAAATGCTGACTGGGAAATTTAATTTTGTTAACCCATTTACGCCGAAATTGGTAAAAATGGATATTGAGACTTCATATCTTAAATTTATATTCTGTAGCATGGAAAGACATAAAGAATAATTTACAAAGACATACAAAATAATTCCATCTGTGGACGACAGCATATAATTTTAAATAAAATCTAAGGGTGAGATCAAAAACTCTCACCAGTGAGAAGAGTTAGTGTTTGTTCGGTCAGAAATCCCGGTGAGAAAACTGTGACGTCATTTTAACGCGGTCAAAAACGCCAGTTAGTGCTGCTATGCCTAACTGGTTAGTCTAACTGGTCTCACCGAGAAAAAGACGGTTACCCCAGTGAGAAATTACGTCATCTCACCGGTGAGGGGTTTTGACCACAGCCTAGGTTTGGAATAGTTAAGTAACGGGCCAGGAACTGACGTCACTACTTAGTTTTCTTGTTAAGTGAATTAAAAGTAAAAATTAAAAATTAATTAATTATTTTTAAGTTATCATGAAATAATTAGCTATTTATTGGACTGCATTTTCATTTTATCGAAATTTTTATTGTCATATTTTCGGACTTTTCGAACCTTAATTTCAAAATTCAAATTTTTCATCATTATCATTTCATATTGTCACCTTTTAAACAAGTGCCGAGTCAGCAATGAAGTCCGTTTCCACGAGGTGTGAAAATTATTGCCAGGACAGTGGACTTGAGGTTACTTGGACTGATTACTTTTTAACTCGCTTTTTTAATTATATTCTTGTGATTTTTGTTGTGTCTTTGTAAATTATTTTTTATGTATTTCCATGCTACAGATTATAAATTTAAGATATCAAGTCTCAATTTTCATTTTTACCAATTTCGGCGTAAACGGGTTAACAAAATAAAATTTCCCAATTAGCATTTTATGAAGCGGCCCCTGAAGCGAGCGGATAGGCTACCCAGCACTACCGTCATATATATATACCCTATCAAAAGTCATGGGGCACCATCACTTTAATAGAAACACTCAAAAATATACATATTTTAATATCTTGTTGGTCTACCTTTTGCTGCCAGACAGGTTCTACTCTCTGGGGCATACTGTCCACAAGTATTTGATACGTTTCGACAGGTAATTTTCGCCATTCTGCCATAAGTGTCTTGGACAGTTCGGTCACGGATTTCGGGCGTTCCGCACATGCGCGCAATCGACGTTCCAACACGTCCCATATATATTCGATGGGGTTCAGATCGGGGATCTGTCCAGGCCAGTCAAGTTCTCGAACCCCCTTTTCATCAAACCATGTGCCTACAGCCCTTGCTTTATGACAAGGTGCGTTACGCCGAAAAAGGCCATTGCCAAAGTGCTGCCAGAGAGATGGGAGTGCTGCGTTGTCCAGAATGTCTTGGTCACGCTCTTGCGTTTAGGTATCTGTCCATAGAAACGATTGCACCCAACCCATAACAAGAAAAGCACTCCCACACAATCACCGACCCTCTTCACCGTGGGCACAACACAGCGTGGCAGATAGCGTTCGCCGTACCCAAACCCGTCCGTCCGATTGCCAGATGGTGTAGCGGGACTCATCACTCCATTCAACCATTCGCCATTGATCCCATGTCGTCGCTCTTTGCACCATTGCAATCTCCTCGCTGCGTTGCTGGTGCTGATGTGAGGTTTGTGGGCTGCCGCTCTGCCATAAAACCCATTGCATGCAGTTTCCTGCGAACAGTTTTTCCCGTCGGCTCTATGAGCGATCTTGTCAGTCCATCAAGCGATGTGTGACGGTTTGCAGTGACCACTTTACGAAGAGCCCTTTGGTCTCTGGCCGACATGATCTTGGGTCTTCCAGTCCTAGGCGGAACACTTGTGGGGCCTTTCCATGCCCGGATGACGTTGTGAACGGTCGATTTCGCGATGTTTAGGAGGGTTGAGGTCCCTCTAACAGTTTTGCTTGTGAGATGGCACCCGACAATTGTACCTCTTTGGAAGTCTGAAAGCTCTTTTCTTTGAGACATTCTTACAGCATTCACGCAAGCATCATCTCATAATACCATACTCTCTCTGTGTTATGTAGTGCTGGGAAGAATGCCAACAGTGAATTTGCAAAGGAATGTCCCATTTTCATGCAAATCAGGGTTGTCCTATGACTTTTGATAGGGTAGTGTATTTGCAACACCCTGTACACGCTAAAGAAATGGACATAATACAATCAACGACTTGTAAGAGGTCAGTTGTCAAATAATAAAAATTACTGTAATAACGAAGCCGTATTAAGAAAGGCTTCACCAATTTTAGTGCAGTTATAACTAGAGAAAAATTGTTATAATATATTTTCTATCATTATAATCGTTCGTTATAGCCAAAATATTTGCCAATCTTTTCATAAAACCCTGGAATTTGTATCAAATACTTGCTATAACGAAATTGTAAATGTCAGCGACTGACGAAAGAGGGCTCACGAACTGGAATCGAAATCGCGCATATTTTTTTTAATATTGTTTAAAAACATTTTTTTTGAAGAAATAAACGGAACCTAAAACGCATTGGAAAATAATATTTTAAAAATAAAACAAAAAAAAACTGAAATGAATTAAAAGTTGGATACGAAAATACGATTGGAAGTGTTGTTTATTGTATGCTTTGTTTATTCTTCGTAAAGGAAGCCGTTTATTCAAACGTATTCCTTTGGTTTATTGCTGAAGCAAACAAAATTATGAATGGGTTTCTGCAAATCAAGTAAACTTTAAGTGAGAAAAATTCTATCACTTTATTTTTTAATAATATTATATGTAGAAGGTGTTGCTCAAACCGTGCCCTCATTTTTCTCTTCCTTTTTTATGCGTGCTTTTCGTTTCACTTTTTCCGAAGGACGCCTTGGCCACGTTGGTTGGCAGGTGTGCGCATCACTTGCCATTTGCCGCCATGGGCATTATGTAGGCGGGCTGTTTGGTTTGTTTTTAGCCGTACGAAACCCATTTGGGATGAGAGCGGTCTTCGTACGTAAGCATTAGCATTTAGGCAAACCATTTTAAGTATTACTCGTCTTCCACATGTTGGACGTCGTCGCGAGGCTCATTTTTTTTAAGCACGTTTCCACCTACGCGCGTTCGTTGACCATGCCAGTATTATTATTATTATTATTGTAATTGCCGGTTGACATGACATGTCGGTTGCTTTCCAAGCGAAGAATTCTCTACTCACTATGCATCATCTGTGTCCTTTTCTTGCTAGTGAACTTGTATTTGTTGCTTTCTATGCAAACGGCTCAAATCCAAACGAGCGGAACCCGGCGTTTCCGATCTCAAAGCTCTGCTCATCACGAAACGACGGAAAGGTTGCCGCCGACTGTGACCAAAGACGACGACGGCGACGGAGGAGAGAGACGAGCGTTGAGGGAATTGGCAGAGACATTGTCGCAGCAGGTCAACTGGACGTTGTGTGCGGCGGGGTGTTCGGCAGATGCCCATTGGGACCGGCCGCGGACGTGGGTGACGGCCAGGCAAGTGCACGGAGAGAAGACGTACCTCGGCCGCGTACTTCAGCGCATGGCCACCGAAAAAATTGTTCGAGCGGGCATCACGGGCAAAGGAACCCAGATGAAAGTGCTACTGCACTTGCGAGGAGGACAGAAAGTCCTCTTCAAACCTCAGAGGTCAGTTTAGACATTGTGTAATAAATAATGAAATAAAAAGTAATTGGGAAGGCCCTGCTTTTATTTGTACTGTTTTTGTAAGGGTTCATATTGTAAAATTTCTAGCTTCCTTTGCCCGAGCGAGTTTAATGTAGATTTTAGTTTTGCAATACGAGAATTAAAATCTTTTAAAACTGTTTTATTTGAATTTTAAGATATCCGAGAGACCATGTTATTGAAGGGGATCCTTATGCTGGAGCGGATCGTCACAATGGAGAAATAGCTGCGTTTCATGTAAATAGGTAAGGCGTTCAAATAGAATTGCTAAGTTATTTTTCATTTTATTTTGGATTGGACTCATCATAAGGATGATAAAAGTTCCCATAATAGTTAGTCCAAAAAATGCGTCCTTCGGGAGTTACGACTCATTTAATTATCATTTTTGAAGAAAACTACAGTAACACCCATTTAATACGATTTTGAAGGGACCGTACGAAAATAATGTATTAAAGGTACGTGTTCCTCAGTGCGGCTTTCGCGATGATTGTGCAATAATGATCGTTGAGCACTATTTCTCTGTATTTCCTATGGAGCTGTTTTTGCTCCGAGCGACTGCTGCTAGAGTCGTCAACAAGGATCATGCCAATGTAAGTGCATGCTGTGATCCAGTATGAATGGGCACGTGGGACTAGTGTGTCTGTCATCCATGAACGCCTACAGACTGTGTATGGTGATGAAGAGGTCATGTCTCGTCAAATGGTTGGTCACTGGTGTTGCATGTATAGTGGAGGATGAAGGTCGAAGTGGATGTCCCTCCACATCCACGAATGAAAACGTCACTTCCAAAACAATGCTGAGATGGAGCAGGTTGTGCGACAATTCCTTGCATTGCAGGGCACCAAGTTTTACCAGAGTGGTTTCTTCAAACTGATTGCACGCTACGACAATTGTCTCCATGCCGGTGGCGACTATGTTGAAAAATGGGGCAAGGTGTATAGTTCATGAAGCCATGGTGTATTTTTTTTTTTTTTTTATTTGGCAATAAAGTTTCCGTGTGGAAAAAAACGATGAAACTTATCTCGAGAATACCGATTTTCACCACGTTCTTGAATCATTAAAGATTCCACTGCGTCTTTTAACACTGCTCCAAAATGTTCAGCAACGTTTAGGTCAGGGGATGCACCGGGCCATTCGTTTGATGAGAAGAAATCGATAGCACTTTCTCTTAGGATTTGCTGTGTTGCATTAGCCTTAAAGCAAGGTACTTTATCGTGCAAAAAACAAACTTCATGCGGGTCGATAGTGTTGTTTGGATCTCGAAGAAACGGAAAAACATCGGTTTAACTTGTTCGCAACCCATTTGCGATTAATAAAAGACGCACCTGCTTCCATTGCCTCTCGATATGCATTTGCACGAACTCTATCCATGAAACGCTGCTCTTCACTGTCATTTATTAAACCAGCCATATTTGTTTGATACCAATAGACGCACAATGAACTACTCTTTGCCGAAGCGTCATAAGAGTGTGCTACAATGCTGCGGTTTAAGTCGCAGCCCCCTAGCAAAAGGTTATGCACAACCCCGTACATGTTACAAATTGAATTATACTTTAATCACATACTTTATTATTATACATGTAATCATAATTATAAATGATATTCTACTTGAAATAAGCATCCACTGAGAGCATTTTTACATATAATTTTGGATATTCTTAACGAGCAACGTTGGGTTAATTGAAATGGAACAAAAATTCTGAAGAGGGCATATGTGAGGTGGAAACATGGAACTAGAGCAGTCTTTTCTTAAGCTATGAACTAGAATGTATGGTATCAGAGGTGCAGGATCAGGTAGGCATGCCCTCTGCCATGACAAAGCGAGGTCAAAGTACGTAAACATGGTGGCAAGAAGTGTAATAGCGGGAAAACGATCATATTAAACTGGATAAGTTATATGGAAAATGTACTTAAAGTTAAGGGGCCAACAAAAAAGCACGTATTATACGAAAAATCATACTGCTGTCCCTCTAAGTTGCGGTTGGCTAATTTTCCCTTTCATGGCCTTCCTTTTTCCTTCAGGTATTAATCATTTGATTCATCATAGGGCCTAAAGGATGCATTTTTGGACTAACATTTATGGGAACTACTACTTTCATCCTTATGACGAGCCCAATCCAAAGACTTGTGCGTAGAGAAAATTTCGTGTGAATTAGCAAAATATCATAATATTGAAATTCCATCCCTATTGATATCTCTTTGAAGATGATCTTGCAGTTTTTTCGTTTTTAGCTATATTGCAATTACGGAGGGTTGATTCAGATAAAATGAGACGACTTTGCAGTTCTGTTACGATGGTGTAATACCATGGCGCCACCATCGGTTGTGTTTGATGTGAGAACCACATTGTTGGACTATCGTCTGGCACCGTAATTTCCACTGAAGTAGGCTGAATTTGAGGGACTCCATGGGAAGTTCTTCCACACCTGCTGACACACTTTCCATAGCCCATCAACGGTTCTTGGTCGGCGACTTCCGAGCCGTCGTTTCAGGAGACCAAAACGACAGAAATCCATCGGTGATGCGTCAGGAGATTTTACAGGCACATGAGAGAAGGGAATAACTCGTATGCCCGTCTCCTGTTCCATCTTCCTGTAGTAAGCCACAGATGACTTGGCAGTGTGGCTTGATGCCTTGTCCATGTGGATCCAAACTTTTGATTGCTCACCAGGGTACAGACGTGGGATATCCTGCCGATATATGTGGTCCATTACATTACTCTGGAGGTAAGCTGCACTAATTTTACAGTTTCCAGGAACTCGATGAATCGTAAGCAGTCCACGTGAGCAATATCCGGCAACCACCATGAAGCCCTTTGAAAACTTTTTTTTGCACCTTCGGACAAAATCGGACCTGGCCTTGCCCCCTCTTTCGCGATAGTAAATTGCCCTGGGTTTGTTGGTGTCATCGAGGTGCACCCAAGCTTCGTCCAAGGAGACAACCCACTTCCTTCGGTCACCTGCAAGATGGTTTTCATAGTTTTCTGGCGTTGGTGAATCGTTCTTGCACGTGCCTGGCCGACAGTCTGTGACCGCGTGCTTTATGACGTCGCTCCAGCCCAAGATTGTCATGAATTATTCTGGAGACTGTTGCCTGTGAAATACCTTTCCTTTGGGCTAGACTTCTCTGTGTGGGGGGATTTTCTTTCAGCGCTTCAGACCGGATTTCTCGCACCACCTGAGCTGGGCGTGTTGGCTGGGGCTTGTTTCTGGTCTGCTTCTCTGCTCGTCCACGTTCATTAGATGGTCGCAATTTGTTCTTTTTGATTATTCGACCCACAGTAGCTTTGGATACCACAATACCATTTCGTTTGCATAATTCCACAATGCACGAAAGACTGAAGTTAGAATCGGAAAGGCCAAACATATACCCTTCCCAAAAAGCTGTGATTTTGGAAGCCATGTTTCAGCACGAAATGTCCCAAATAACAGCAACAAGTGTATACAAAGCTAATCCCCATGAATAGTGGACGAGTCATGTAAATCACATTCCGTCAAGGTCATATGCGGCGTTTAAAGTCTTCTCATTTTATCTGAATCAACCCTCCATATGAAATGGAGTGTTCTCTGTACTGTCCTTCTTGTTGAAGTTAATGGAGGCCTTGCAGTAGATAGAGAGAAAGAAATCACAGAATTCTGACCGGTTTCGCCTTTTATTCCTAATTTTATCATATGTATCCTTGATAAAGCCAGGAATAAAAGGCAAAACCGGCTGGAATTGTGTGTGATTTCTTTTCTGCTATGTACTGCAAGGCCTCCATTAACTTTATATTGCAATTGTGAATGTGCCCATTTCCTTTCTGGCTTCAATGAATGCTAGACTAAATAAATGTAAACTTTGTTCAATTTTTAATGCACACTGAGACTCTTTTGCCCATCTTTCCGTCAATCCAATAGAAACCTTCTAGGAAGAACACCGGATTAATGTCTTTTTTTCAAGTATTTTGCCCATATTGATACAAATTACAGTCGAACCCTGTTAATGTGGTTTTCCTTTGGTCCTGTCCCCTTGAAAGTTATTTCCATGCAAGTTCAACCTGTTAATACATTGGCGCCCCCCCCCCCGGGGATGGGGTAATTTATTCTAGGGTGATATTTACCAAAATTCTTTTTAATCGTGCAATATTCAATGATGTTCCATGAATTCTGATTGGTTCTATTGAACATAAACAAAAAAATATGCATTCTTACATAGCTGCGAATTCTGATTGGTTTCATCGGACATTTATGATGACTCACTTGTTCTTCTATAGCTGTGAATTATGATTTGTTCTTAGTGTTTATATAAACTTGCATCATGATAAATGATATTCAGAATATCACTTCTTCGCAATCCTATTGTCAGCATTTTTATATCGCCCTTGTTAGCATTTAGCATGTTTATTTTGTTATTTCGTTAAGCTTCATTTTATTAGAAGCCTTAGCATAAAAACTACTTATAAGAATGCGCCCTTGGTCTGTACGTTTATCCGTCCAGCTGTCCGCCATTTGCATGATAACTTGAAAACTGATTAACTTTTTCAAATTCTGTTTTCAGAAATATGACCATCAAAGTCTTAGCTCGACCGTATCAACTTTTCAGAATTTTTCGTGGACCCCGTCAAGTCGAATTCACATGCTAAAACTGTGAGCGTAAAGATTACCAAGATAAAGGCATGTCATATAACAATCGATTAGGAAGGAATACATTGTTACTTTCTGTTCATCTTTTAAGCATTACTGACATCGGTGCGCACACGTGAAATCGCTTTGTCAACGCACGATTGCTCGAGTGCTCATAATCTATATTATTAAGTAGCGGAAAAATGGAGCTACTTATTGATTTTATAATGTCAGTACGTCCCCTTCATAATTTCTACATTTTGTGAGGTAGGTTGAAATTTGGAATGTCCATCTGCACTATTTAGTTTAGTTTTGATTGGTACACTGGGGTCGTAATTATGGGGGTGGGATTCGGAGAGGACAACATATCTATGTGCCATTTTGGTATGTAAAGGCATGAAATTCAGTATACAGATTCCTCTAGACAAGATCTACATTACTATGAAGTTTAGGCCCAGTTTTTCCATTGGGGTCAGATTTGCGGGGATGGCAGTCACTCGGTCTGTAGAAATATGGCAACATTTGGCATGTGGTATATTGTACGTTTGGAAATGATGAGAAAGAAAAGAAAATACAAACTTTTTTACATGTTACGTTCAAGAAAATTAATTTTTTGATTAAAAAACTTGGGGAGAGGGAAAAATTGCAGATAAAGGGGTAAAAATAGATGACTGCAGGAACTGCTGCTTGCCTTACCCTACTCGGGGAGGGGGGGGGGTTAATTTCTTTTTAATAAATGTATTTCTGCTTCACTGCTAAAGCTCCTCCTTGAAATGTTTACAAGATTTTATTATCGAACATGTCTGCATCTCAGAAGAGGAAATGCAACGACCTTAAGTTGAATCAGAAAGTAGACATTTTGGACACTGCATAGAAATCAACCATGGCGAGGAAAAAATTGGTAAAGACTCTTAATATCCCCTATACACCTCTGTTAATGCTCCTTAAAAATGAAGAGAAAATTAGGCAACAAGCGGAATCCTAAAATATTAACACAAAACTTTAGGCTTTCAGCAAATGGGCAATAACTTTTCAATTCAGGTAATACGTGGTTTTTACTCAGACCCTTGAAACAAGGTTCGACTGTATATATTTCTCATTCACAAATTGCAGGATTATTTTCCATTTCCAACCATTGTTGTTTTTCCTATTACATGTTTTTGTTTGGAATTGTAGTTTCTAGGCTGGCATTTTAAAATTTAAAAGCAGACTTTCTCTTTAGCGATGTGCAGAAAGCACTTTTATCTTTTACAATTTATTTGAAATGTGCTCCATCTTTATGAATAACCCTGTATTTATTGTTAAATGCAAATATATTATTTTAATTTTGTCTTATTGATCTTTTTAAATGTTTTCAGGCTTCTAAATTTTCGGAGAAGTCCCTTAGTCATTGGAAGAAGAATTAATGTTGTTGAAGAAATTATGCCAGTTGCAGAACCACGTTTATTGAAGACTTTTCTAACTTTGAGTCAGTTGTTGGTACACTATTTATTTATTTATTTATTTATTTATTTATTTATTTATTTATTTAT
>JAHWFO010047017.1:223932-235561 GCA_023313115.1 Rhysida immarginata | reverse complement strand
TATTTATTTATTTATTTATTTATTTATTTATTTATTTATTTATTTATTTATTTATTTTTAATGTTGCTGATAATCATCTTATTATTGAAAACAAATGATTATCCATAATAAGAATCAATTTCAGAATGCATTATTTATGCACATTTGAACTACTATGTAATTATGTTAGCAGTTACAGGTAAGTCAAATGTGCATGTTATCTGGTGCTTTTTGGGGATTGCATGATATGTGGAAATCAAGAATCATGAAGTTTATAATTATATTAGCTGATAGAGGGTGTGCATAGAAAGTATAGGGAAAAGTTTCAAAAAAATAGCTTTATTTCAGATATTGCTACAAAATTCTTCAAAGTACATCCCTTGAGCGTCGACACACTTTTGCCAGCGGCTTTTCCACGTCTCGAAGGCTCTCTGGTAGGCGGATTCCGGAAGGTCCTTAAGGGTACGCGTGCTAGCTTCTTTGACGGCACTTAGGGTCTCAAGGTGGTGTCCTTTGAGGGAGGATTTCACTTTTGGGAATAGGAAAAAGTCTGCTGTGCCAAGTCGGGGGTTGGGGAATCGTCGCGACGCTGTCCCCAAGACCTTCAGGATGAGTTTGGTGCAAATCTTCCGCATCGCTAAATTTGCAGTGATAATGGTATGCACTGTCATCAATGCCAATTTGATCTGCGATCATGTGCACACTTAACCGACTGTCTGAATTCATCACTTCATGCACATTGTCTCATCCAGAAGAGCTTGTGCCACTTAAAAATGTAGTTTGTGACATGCTTTCATCCTTGAATCATGCTCAACATCTCCGTACCAGATTTCCCCAGTCCAACACAAAATTTGATGGTTTACCACTGTTCAATCGTTCGCTGCATTTTGAGCTTGCATCAAGTCATTCGACAGGGATCCACTAAAACTTCGATCTAGCCTAAACAAACGCTCGCAGGCGACTAACGCTTGGCACGTTTTGAAGGTCAGACCCCACACCATCGAGGACACTCGGTGCGAGTGCGCTGGAACTACAGTTACGTCAGGGAAAAAATGTTCCCGATACTTTTTATACAGACCCTGTATACCCAGCCTTCCTCGGGCTCTTTTTTGCTGAAATTTTGCAATATCTGAATTGAATATACAGAAAGAATGAACACATGAAAAAAGCTTAGAATTAATATAGTAAAAATTCATATTGAAAATCAAAAAGAATTCTTTTAAAATGCTCCTAATGGATGGCCCTTTAGCAGTTCTACTCGACTTCGCTTGTGTTCATTTTTTCTGTACACTCTTTCAGAAATTGCAAAATTTCATCAAAAAAGAGCTCAGCAACGCCAGATATACGCTACTTCAAAAAAGCAAATTTTTTTTTTTTTTCCTTCAAATTAAGTGAACAATTCTTGGTTTAAATATCTAAGTCGTACATGAATTTGCCACACAGTGGGACGCAAACATCAAAATCGGGCCTATTTTGGGATTATTTTTTTTTTTTTTTGTTTTCTGCCCCACTAAAAATTGATTTTCAAAAACCAGTGAATACTCCCTTTTTGTATAAGTCTTTTACATCCTTGTGCTCAATTTTGAAGCTCTCTGCATTGGAGTTAGGCGGCAAAAACACAAAAATGGGGGGGGGGCAATCTTTGGACCCTCCTGCTCCCTTCCCCCCCTTACAAAGCGAAAATGGAAAAAAAAAAAAAATTAATTTTTGGAAATATCCCTGAGAAGCTTCTTTCCGAGTTTCATTGCTGCTTTATCTTTATTCCCCGCATCAAAATATCAGAAAATTTTGTGAAACTCCCCCAAAAATAGATTTTTTTCAGTTTTCACACTCTTAAAATTCGAATATCAAAAATTGGGGAAACTGCTTTTTTTGGCACGGTAGCTAGAAACCTTCCTGCAAAATTTCGAAGATCTGTGTTCATTGGGAGCAGAGATAGGCGTGTAACTTTTCTGCCCCCCCCCCCCCTTCCTGGGAAAGCAGGGGGTTCGAATTTCGAAAACCACCATCTTAACACGCCGCTACATTATCCGTCCTATGAGCGCACTGAGTTTAGAGTCAGTGGCCCCAATGTGCGATGATGACTCAGTGAGTCAGTCTGTGGATGTCCTCTTTTATACAGAGTGAACCAAAAAAAACTCTCCACTGAAAATTTCTAAGTCCAATGGAAATGGTCCACAAAGGAAGAACGCTACCATTAATTAAGGCAGGCATTAACATTAAATGGAACAAGTGAACATAATCTTAAATTATACACAAATTGTCCACTTTATAGATCATTGTCTCTTTTATTGAATATCTATTGACTAATTGATGTTCACAAATATCGAGTTCTTTCGATTATTTCTCAATTTTAATTTATTTTTTGATTTCATTTAATTGTATTTTATATACAGTAGTCTGTTATATTTGTTTTGTTTTTTTTTGCTAACCTTTTGTTATATCATTAATTAAGATACACTCTGATGCCCATAGGGCCTAATTCGTCAGTCTTCTTTAACCATATTGGCCTGACGACGGGCATCTTTGCTTTGTACTTATATTTAAATAAATAAATAAATTAATTAATTAATTAATAATAGAAAGTGAAAAGTAAACACTTTACGATTAAGTTCGTACATCGACTAGTTCCATTTAACGTTAACGCCTGCCTTAATTAATGGTAGTGTTCTTCCTTCTAGAATTGCTCACCCCTTTGTGCACCGTTTCCATTGGACTTAGGAATTTTCAGTGGCGAGTTTCTTTTGGCACCCTGTATATGCAGGGTGACCCAAACTTCTCCAGCCTAATTGTTTAGGAACATTGCATGATTCAAATGGAACAAAAAATGTCCTATAAACATTACATGTAGTTTCGATCGTGTGTGAGATATCGACATTTGTCTATTTTCTTGTACAGTTGTTAAAGCAGATAAATAAAACACTTGAGAGCGCAGATCACTTTTATTCTGCATGCTGACAGAACATCACATTGAACTACAAAACAAAATGAAATGTTTTTTATCTTCAGCTTTTTCCCATTTCCACATGGGGTTGCTGTGTTAATTTTTTGATTTGGTAATGATTTTTACGGCCGGATGCCCTTCCTGACGCCAACCTAACGAGAGGAAGGACAAACACAAACATCCATGACCTCAGACTTAATTCAAAATTAACAATTTCAGATTCTTATATTTAGGTCTTGTCACCTTTGTTTGTAGGTAACTTATTTTTGCATCTGAGACACTATTAAAATGCAAGTTAATTCTTTCAAATAGATTTAGTTTATTAAAATGTGACATTTAGCTTTTATAAATGCAAAACACAAAAAAAAAATCTTAATGCTGGGTAGTGGATGTATGGTCTCACAGATTGCTAATGAATTTTTATATTAATCACCAAACACATGAACACCAATTCTGCTCCTACTATTGTGTGATAGAAACTAAAACTGAAGCTCCTGAGAGTGGTAGCACGGGGGAAGCTGTGGGTTCAGGAATTAGAAAATTAGAAAATCTGAGAGACCTTGCATTCATACTTAAAGATTAAGAATCTGTACTTAATAAAATAATACTCAATACATTAGCATAGAATTATTCTGTTACTTGCTTTTGATATTTTTTACTAAATTAGCTATTTCTTTTTTAGATAATGCAACTTGCTTCTTTGGTGTTTGTCACTATTGCACCATCAGTGATCCCGTTTGTGCCGACAGTGCAGGAATACTTGAAGGATCTGTTGCTCTTTGGTTGCCCTCTTCCCTCAAGTTAAAACAGTATCGTCATCCATGGAGTCGAACATACAGGGAAGGAATAAAGGCACTGTAAGTTAAAGCAGTTCCTTATCTTCATAAGAGTTTTGATTGAATGGCAATTTGTCACTTTTAAAGGCATAAAAATAATGTATAGATACCTAGACACTGAAAGAGCAATCACGACATTTGCCATTCTGTCAAAACCTAATTATATCAGTTCATTTTTTTCGGTGCTTATTTGTTGTTGTTTGTATTTTCCTGTTAAGAATAGTTGGGAAACTCATACGGAGTTCTGCAAATTGATTAAATCTAACCCTACCTATTCGGAAGTTCGTCTTCTCGATTTAATCGATGCTGCAGTTTTTGATTTTCTCATTGGGAATGCCGATCGTCATCGTTACGAAGTTTTTGATGAAGTTGATAACAGCGTCGTCCTTCTTTTGGATAATGGAAAAAGGTGAGATAGTCAGATGGTGAATATTAGGTTTAAGCATTATTATTTTAACAGTCCAATAGCCAGGGTGACCACTGTCTTAATTAGGCCTAAGATAAATTCGCTTATACATGTATTAATAAAGCAAATAATTTTATCGGAGCATAAAATGGTAAATGTACAGGATGAGTCCGAAACCCTGTCACAAACTTCGCATGCGTACTCCCCATGGCCAAATAAGAAACAAATTTCCTATCAACATGGGTCTGAAACTCAACCGTTAACGAGAAAAATGGTGTTCAAATGTGGTTTATACACGATGGTGCTCCGGCACATTTCAGCGTGGTTGCACATCAGTTTCTGAATGACCGCTTTCCTGCAAGATGGATTGGACGTGCAGGGCCAGTGGCACGGCAACCTCGTTCTCCCAACCTCATATGTCTTGATTTCTATCTGTGGGGCGTTTCTATCTGTTGAGGATAAAGTGTATGCAACACCTGTCCAGGATGGGAATGAGCTATGGGACAGCATTGTCGCAGAATTTGATGCCATTAGGAACCGCCCAGGAGTGTTAGAACGTGTTTGCAGTCAGTTTCAGAGACGTCTGCACGCCTGTGTTGAAGCACATCATCTGGAACAACATCTGTAAAAGAAACCTCACAGGGGCACCCACATTTGGACGCTATTTTCTTTGTTAACGATCAAGTTTCAGATCCATATTGATAGGACATTTGTTTCTTATTTGGCCATGGGGAGTATGCATGCGAAGTTTGTGACAGGGTTTCAGACTCGCCCTGTATAATAATGCAGCAATCGAAAGGATAACTCTACAGTCACATTTGACTTGATTTAAATCGAAAGATTAGTGCATTAATAACATCGTAGCATATTTAAATTTTTTTAATTTGAATCCTAAATGTGTGAAAAAACTAACATTCTGAATGCAAATTCCAATAATGGGGCATCCGATCTTGATGTCATCAAAGGCATGGTTTTGCTTCAGTGTAAATTAATACATCAAATGCGAGATTAATCATCGTAATAATTTTATGTTTTGTGTTAAAGCATTTTTTTTTTTTTTAACATGGATAAATTATTTAAATTTACAGTTTTGGCAATCCGTTCTATCATGAGACCTCCATCTTAGCTCCACTATATCAGTGTTGCATGTAAGTAATATTTCAGTTTATTTTAACAGTGGTTACATAATTTAGACCAAATAGTCGTTGCTTTAAGTAAAGAGAAAGATTTTATCTTTCTGAATTTGACCATATTTAGTTTCTACAGTAAGATCCCGACTTAGTCACTAATTGGTTCCCCGAAAGTGTAATATAAGTCGAAATGTATATTCATTTCCTTCAATGTTCATTTGACCAAAAATAGAGAAGTGCATGTGCATATATAGTAATGCAAAAACATGTTTGTCTGTATAAGGAAAAAAGATCTATCCAAGAACCTTAATTTGTAATCTTTATTTTAAAAACTTAGAGGTATTTGAACAGAAGCACAGATACAAGTTTCTCATTCCTCTATTTACACGAGAACTGTGTTCAAAGGTGGGGTCATTCTCTTGAAAAATAGCCAGAGCTTTGTTTATTGTATAAGGGTTGTACAAATGAAAACGAAAATTATTTTAACCAAAGTCCAGGACGCTTGCATTTGATGGCAGCGCGCAGGGCCTTCAATGTTTCCCCCTATCGTGCTGCATTAACTGTGGTGCCTTTTTCAAGAAAGTCCAGTAAAATCAGGCCTTTGTGATCAAAAAACACTGTCAACATCACTTTCCCCGTGCTGTTTGTGATTGCTTTAGATTTTTTCGGGGTGGTGACCCATAATGCTTCCAGTGACAACTTTTACGTTTGCTTTCGGGCTGGAAATGAAAGCACCAAGTTTCATCCCCTGTAACGATTCTGTCGATCTCTTCTTCCTGTTCATAACGAGTCAAATGTTGCAGGGACATGGCCATTCGAACTCCAAGTTGTTCTGATATCAAATGATGTGGGACCCATTGTGCACAGATTTTTCTATAGTGCAGATGGTTCCTGATAATGGAGTGAACAGTTCCACGACTAAGGCCAGTTTTAGCAACCACGACATCGATTGCCACTTCTGTTTTCCTTTAAGACAGCGTCAATTTTGGCTTTGGAATATCCGTGATGGCGTGATGCTTGTCCAGGTTGTTGATCATCTTGTAATGGTGACCGTCCCTCCGAAAACCTCTTGCTCCATGCCCAAACACGAGTGAAGGTTAGGCAGTCATTTCCATAGACGTTCTGCATACGACAATGAATTTCAGAAACTGAAACTCCTTCACATGTCAAAAAACAAATTACTGCTCTGTTCCCGTTTCATTGACTCCATTTTGTTGTTTAGACGAAATGATCACTCGCAGAGCTTCGAAGCACGAGCTATCGTTCTTTCTCACGTGATGCAACACTTGCAACCTATTGTTCAATTTGCACATGGAGTTTCGCAATTGTTGAAAACAAAAACTTACGATCCTACACGTCATCTTTTTTTTCCCCCCACATAAATTTTCGTTTTCATTTGTACGACCCTTACAATTGGCATGATAATTCATGATACACAGTGTAATAACTGAACACTAGTTGCATTTTTTTATTTATTTTTTTTGGGAAGGGAAATCGCGTTTTTTTTTTCTCCTCGTAAGTGCGAAACGAAGTGTCATAACACTTAAAAACTGGTGAAAATTTATGAACGAAGTAGGTAAGTGCGAAACTATGCAAGTCGGGATCTTACTGTATTTATGTTTTTAAATTTGTGATGTATGAAGAGCAAAGTCATTGGCAATTTCTATCTGATTTTGATAGGCATATGACCTCTGGCTTCAGAAATTTTTAACTTTCAAAATAGCTCTTGTAACTTAATTTGGCATATCTTATAATCTATGGAAAACTTAGGAAAGATGGTCCCAGCTTGCAGACTAGGTAACTCCTCTAACCAAGCCCAAAGGACATGTAAATAGCGTAATGCTTTCATGTCCACAGTAGCAAAATTGGTTAGCGCGTCTGCATGAGCCTGAACGTTCTTGGTTCGGTTCCAGGCTGTGGGATTTTCTTTCCTATTTTTCATCAACAATATCTTGTAATGTTCACTTATAGCTTGTAAGGCAGTGTAACTAAAAAAATTCAAAGTAATTGGGACCAGGGACTGTTAATAATTCAGATTTTTGAATATGCGTAAAAAAAATTTTTGTTAACTAAAAAATGTGACCAATATTATTAAACTTTATTAAAGGAATTTTAAAACTGTTTATAATTTTAGAATTTTATAACCTCATGCATGCCGCTCTATCTCCTTGTATGCTTTTGAGTAAAGTACAAAAACTGAAAGCAAATTGACAAGTACTACAGAACAAGTGTTCAGAATTCTTAACAGTATAAGCGCACATGGACAAAAGCACGTTTTTTTTTTTACAAATTTGTTTAGCTAATTTATATTAAAAAATGCACACACATATTTAGATGGTTATAGTCACAGATGAAGAGAAACAGATGGGAAACTCTACCACGTGACTGGAAATCACTACGTCATTTTTCAATGCTACTTTCGTGACGCTAGTGAGGACACAATTTTGAATATAATAAATAAAACAATAAAGCAGTTTATATATTAATAAAACATAAATTTGTTTTAAAAAATAAAAAATGTTTTATAGAAATAAAATATATTGACTTATTGAGTTGTCACGTGATCACTTATGTGAAGAACTCGTATTTATATTAGCTCGGTATTGCACATAGTAATCAGGGACCATCAATAAGAAATCGTTGGAATGAAATAATAATTTCTTTTCTTCTGCGATAACCCACCAAGCATCATAGAACCAGTTTTTCAAGTATTTAATTAACTTGAATTAAATTATTAAAATAATTCCAATGAAAATAACGTTAAGGCAAGGTATTCATCTGACATCGTATGAGACTTGCCTCTCCCACAATCCATTTGCAGGAGAATGGCGAAACCGACAGTAGCACCGCAAAGCCAGGAATGTTTTTAAGGAAAATTTCATTGGTTGACTTTCGTCACGTGATCTCAGAAAAGTTTCCCTTGCCGCTATAGGGAGTTTCCCCTCTATTTCTTATTCCTCTGTGGTTATAGTGATCTCAGAACATTTCCATTTCAGTTTCAAGATGTCCATACACTTTAACAAAGTTCAATATAGACTACATAACATTGACATTGTTTAAAAAATTTGATTCTTTTATGTATCCTATGCTGTGTCTAAAGTAAAGTAAACAAAAAATTAGGTATAGCTTGGCAATGCATGGAATCCCATTTTTGAAAAAGGAATGCTATAAAGCAGATCAACAAACAGACACTGAAACAGATCAACAGAAAGATGCATATCATGTTAAACAAAACATTACTGCAACTGGTTTCATCAACACATCTCTCATGGGAAGGTTGTCCATTTAAAGTTTTTTTTCAGCAATGAGGCATTGGTGAATCCCATTGGGTATGGAAATAGTCCGAATACCCTGATATGGAGTGTAAAATAAATAAATAATCCAAATGTAGCGTGAATAGCATGTTACTATGTCTAGAATCAAATACAGAGAAATTTTAAATGAATGACAGTACATTAGTGTTTAGTTTGTACATTAATGAATGACAGAACATGTAAGGTATCTATGAACAGAAATAGTTTCAAAGTTTATTTACTTCATTCAGAATGAATAACAAAGTATTCAATGTGGAAGATGTGTGTCAGATAGTTAAAATTCAATTATAGTCTTAATTCTTTTCATATATGGATCAGCATGTTCATATCAATATATTTCCTGACAATAACAATTCATTATCGTAGGTTCGATTTTGTGGCATAGGTAGAATTTAGACAACATCTTTAACGTACCTCACAGAGTAAGATCAGGGACCTAGGTGGTCGACTACAAAATGGAACATCATTAGCAATGTCGCGGCCTGTCTAAAATAGAAGCAGGTATTCATTGAAGTAGTATTGTGCTATTGCTACGATAGAACAATTAGTCCTTCCCCTCATTACAACATCAGGAAGTGCCCCCTGCATATCACTGTTGTTATTCTGTGATGTACATTCAGAGTTATTCGAAATCTTTTGGGTGCGGGACTTATGATCACACTGTAATACCAATCTCATTGCATTACATATTATAAAGTTGACAATTTTCAAAATATACCCACAACTTTCCATGCTTCTTTTAATATATATATACTAGATTTGCATGTGTGTGCTTGCCGTGTGTCAATGTGCGTGTATGTGTGATAAGTCACAAGGAATGGCAGGTTCTCAGCTAGCATGACGAGTGGACTTTTGCAGGCTTCACTTACAAGCCTCTTGAATTTGATGATTCATATCCTTTTACTTACACACCACTGGATCAATCCCTGAACATCATCAAATTGTACTTTGCACCATAATCACAGATTCAGTCTTGCTAAATTAGAGCACACAAAATCCTTTCGTCTTAAACTGTAATAGCAGAATCTAGCAGTAGTCAAGTTTTATTCAATTGGGGTTCATGGTTGTGGAAATGTGTAGGTTTTAAACTCTCAATATAGTAGTATTTGAGAAAAACTTTTTGATAAGGTTTTTGGGTCTTAAAATTCTTGACTTAGCCACATCTTACATTGCACTAATGTTTATGATAAAGAAGGTGAATTGAATTTAAAGAGTTCCAAAGATATGGTTAAAAATTAATAATGATCGAATCGCTCGATTCTGTATGAATTTAGGAGTTTATTATTTGTTGGAAGTTTTAGATTGGAGACCCATCTTTGTTCTGCCCCTTTTTAATTACTCATTATTGAAATGGTATAATGTGGAGCATAGGTTTCAGGAGAAATGTTTGAGGTTTTTATTTTTTAGAATTGTGAATAGAATCTATAATTTTTCGTTAAACAATCACATCGGTTCTGTGCACTTAATGGAGAATTTGTTTGTTTGGTTCAATTTTATTTTTTTGTTTAAAACTGGATTCTTTAATTTTAACTTGGATAATGGAAATTTCTTTAAATACATCTCATTTAAATACAGAGCTCGACAAATTCTATGTTTTGCTACCAGAAATTCCATTTTGGCTACAGCATTCAAACAGGTGGCAGTCACTTGGCTACTGGTCAATGCGATAGCTGATTGGAAGGTATAATTATATTATTGTATATACGAAGGCAGGCATGGGCTTCTTTCCAGTTTGTTACTTATATATTCATAGTTCGTGATTACTCCGTCGGGACACGAGGCACTGATTCAAATTCCATGTGCGTTTTTTCCCTTTTATTAGTGACGCGTCATGTTTCGGTTTTATTTTCGTTTTTCATATACTATTTAAGTGCAAAATGCTGCTCTAAACGGAAAACTTTTTCTTTTTGTGAACCTTTTGTTTATTTAATTATTTTACTGATTAACCTGTTTCTTAACGTCATTCATTTCATTATATTTATACAAAGCAATTTGATTATCATTGGCAGTGGCAGCTCGTAACTAAATTTTTTTCTGGGGGTGCTGTGTCAGAAAATTGTAATTTTTTCGTGGACTATGGAATAGCTCAAGGATTATTCAGGGCGTTTCAAAAGGTATAATCCAAACTTCACACACAGAAAGTTGGCATGAAGGTGAACAGATTCTGTTAATACTCGAGGGGTCGGAACTTGACCATTGCCAAGGTAACATGGGAGCAGTAATCAGAGTGCACATGAAAACACATGGGTAAGTGTGCACTGTGCGCACTTTTATTATGGAACTGCGAATCCACTGATGCTTTACAAAAGATGCTCAAAATGTGAGCTAGCCATGGTATTGGCAAAACTGAACTCCCATATACAGCCAATGATTCCGTGCATTTCTCTTGTCTGAAACAACTGTGATGCGAGCTGCCAGATCTTCAATGCTTGTCAAGGGTGTTTGGTACACAACTGATTTCATGTGGCCCCAAAAGAAAGAAAGCCAGTGGATTGAGATCTGGTGACCTAGGAGGCCATGCCACAGGTCCACCTCTTCCTATCCAGTGATTGTCAAATGTTGCATGAAGGTAATCACGCACATCACGGCTAAAATGAGTGGGCGCTCTATGTTGGAATCACATTTGCATGCCAATAGCCAAGGGCACACCCTCCAAAAGCACATGTTCCTTGCCAAAGAACTGCAACCTGTTTGTGTTGTGCCATCATTTGCATGCTTTATCACTTGTCATTTGCTCCCCCAACCCCTCATGTATTAACAAAATCTGTTCACCTTACTACCTCTTACCTGTGTGTGAAGTTTGGATTATACCTTTTGAAACACCCTGTATAATATACATGCATAAAGTAGGGATGTTAAGATCCGGATATCCGGATCTTTTTTTCGGACTTGGATCCGAGATCCAAAATTCAGATAGTGTATCAGGAGATTATGTATATGCAAATTTTTATACAGGGTGTTTTTGAATTGAGTACAGATTTTTTGGGAGATGATAGAAGAGATCCTTAGAAGTATTTTTT
>JAHWFO010047017.1:147338-223922 GCA_023313115.1 Rhysida immarginata | reverse complement strand
AAAAAATACTTCTAAGGATCTCTTCTATCATCTCCCAAAAAATCTGTACTCAATTCAAAAACACCCTGTATATATAACCACCTTATAACTTGTCTCAAAGTCAAAAGTCCTTAAACTCCCTAATTCCCTATTAATGTGGATCGCTTTAATGTAATCAACAATCAAAATCATCATAAAATAAAATCGGCTTTAATTTAACAAATCTTTAGTTTTCGTTTTAGTTAGAATTGTACCATATCCCCTCAATCTATATGGACTCGACTATTGCGATTGTGATAGCCTGAGTCCTCCTAAGTCCTAAAATACACATCCAGTTAAAGGATCCGAAATCCAGATCCAATATCCGACATTCGAAATCCAGATATTTCTAGATCCGAATCCGGATATTTTCAGATCCGGATCAGAACTCCGGATCCAACGAACATCACTAGTATAAAGACGGTATTAAAGGAAAAAAAAAGACTCATTATATTGAATGTTATCGATATCGAAAGCGAAACTGGGGATGCTGCCACTGATCATTAGAAGAATTTTTATTGAATGATATCGAATGAAATGTTAAAAGATAAATACGGTTATTAAAACTAATTTATTGAAAAAAAAAAATAGTAATAATAAAAATATGAGAAATAAAATGCACACAGGATTTGAACAAGTGCCCTTGTGCTCTTAAGACAGAAGCAATATCTGGTGGTAAGTTGCATTTTAATTTTTGATGTTCAGGCTAACTTTTTCCCCGGACTTCACCATTTTATGTATTGTAATTATATTTTTAGAATTTGCCCAATTTAAAATTTATCACGAAAGCCTGTGAAAATCGTACAACTAGCAACACTACTTTGATTGTTGAATTGATATTCGTTCACAAGTGTGCCTGTATTGAGTTAAGTTGTCTAATCGCTTTCGGATTGGCTACCATGAAAATTGCAGCGGTAGCCAACTGTCTACTCGCACATTTGGAATTTGTCCAGCCCTGTAGTTATCTCCCTATCCTCTTCCAATATCAAACAATGTCTTTATTAATATTCGTTAGTAATTTGTAAACAATTTAAATTCTAGGCTGAGAGAGTCAACCTGGAAAAGGATAAAGTTGTTTGACGGCGACGTTTTTGGCACCATTCTTAAACGGCTCATGTCTTCCGATCCTATTGCACCAATTCTTACTGATCAACATCTAAATGCCATGAATCAGAGAATTGCCATAGTTAAAGAAACTGTTGACAGATGTTTTCAATTAAAGCAAGAAAACCCAATTGTTATTAGAAAATGAAAATGTAAATGTCCAAAGAATAAATCGAGCATTAAAAAATTAATTCTTTATTTTAAAAAATGTTTAGCCTTGTGTAAGATCGACAAATTATTAATACACTTTTATACACGTGAAGTTAAACAACAAAGATGTTTAAATAGATATATTTCAACTTCACAAAAAAAAAAAAAAATATATAGCAGAGATTTACAACTGGATGCACTTAAACTCAATATGTACTTTCAATAAAGTTTCAGTTTTAAAAAATTAAAATAAAAAAAAATAATAATTAATGCTCCCTTTATAAACAAAATGAGACAAGATGAAAACTTATGAAATGATGAAAAATGTACATAATTTTTATTTACGAGCATAATTCTAGAAGTTCACTTATAATACATTTATAACCTTAAACTCCATAGATTATGAAGAAACATATTTACAAAGTTTTTTAAATATCACTTTTATTATTGACAGAATATAATGCACTTAAGATAACTTGCTTGAAATGGCTTAAAAGTTTTTGGCACTTCAAACCCTTTAATTGAAAACTGGATTCAGAGAGATGGTCTGAATTTGTTTTTATATTACCTGTCGTTTCATATAAAACAATTCAGAAGGACAAGCGAATCCGTTTGGGCCTCATATAGTTAATACCAAATGGACTTGCGTATGGGACCAGTTTCTTAAGTTCTTTTTTTAAAAAGTTAACATAGTTTCTTCTTCTGTCCCGTGAAGAAGTAGACGAGTTATAGCTTTTTATTTCCTAGGCAATGAACTGTTAGAGGACTACGCTTTATTTTTTAATTGAAAGTTTTGTTTTTAAATTGCTTTTGTACATGAAGGAAGAAAGGGTGAGCACATATTTGCCAAGCAAACATTGATGACTAGAAGGATTGTAAGAACAAAAACCAATTGTCTAGGCCTAAGTATTTTGTAAAAATGCTAGGTCCGAGTTTTTAATAACAATCCTTTTCTTTTTTGCCCTTTCTAATAAATATAGCAAGCTTTTTTTCTTAAACTTTTTAAAAGTAAAAAGTGTTTAAGATGTTAAAAAAAAGATAAAGAGAGAAAGAAAGAAAAATCGTATTATTATTCTGCTACAGCAGAATATAAACTCAAAAGAAAAATTAAGCTCTTTTACCTTTCTGAATGCTCTAACAGAACAGCCATTCATATATATATTGCGTATATATACTCTGTTGCTGTATATATTGGATTAAGGAAGATGTATATATATATGAGGAGTCAAAAGAAGATCCATACTTGCAGTTCCACTTGGTTTGCATATAAATCTCACACGAGATCTGTTTGGCAAGGTTATCAAGTGCATTATTTCTGATTTGTAACGAACAAGCAAACATCTTTTAAATCTCACTTTGGAAGCTACCGACCGTATTTCTAGTTTTTTTTTTAATTTAAATATAATTCGTTTTTGGTGAAGAGAAATATTTTTTCTTCTTAATTTACTCGTGGGTGCTAGAATCCTATTTTGTGAAATGCAGATTGCAATAGTGAATGGAATGTGGTAAAAATTTACAATTTTAAAATATTTTTGACTGTTCAGAATAGAAGTTTGGGCCACGGAATTTTCGACTTGTTTATGTTACAGCGTAGGAATGTAAATAGTCGTTCTAGTGACGTGCATTAAAAATATTTTCTTTTAGGGATACAAATATAATACAAAGAAAGGAGAAGTGAATTGCATTATGTGCTTTTAGAACGAAGTTTTTACGGTTGCTGCAACAGAATCAAGCTGGGCCAACTGATGGTTTGTCGCCCAACATGGCCAAACTTCTAAACGAAACAGTCACCATTCCAAATGGCGGGACAGTACCATTGGTTTATTTTGTTTTTAATTCGTTTACGCTTAGTTCTTAGCTTATTCGTTACCTTTTTTCTTCCTTGGTTTTAAACTTAATGAAAAAAACAATTTTTTTTTTGCATAAAAATCTCTTAAAATGAAATTCAGTTTGTTTTTAAGAATAAAAATAATAATACAACCTTAATTTTTTTTTTCTAAAAGTGAAAATAAAATGTTGATAAACTCCATCTATTGATGAAAATGTTCAACAAAGTAATAGTGATGCTTAAGGATGTTAGAAAATTAAAAATAACTTTTAAGTATGGGAAATTTAAGTACATTGCACTAAATTGTTTTAGAAACATTTCGTAACATCCTTAAGCATCATGTTATGTAGAACGTAGGGAAGAAGAATCGCCTATTTACATATACATACAAAAAAATAAAATAAAAAATTGCCGAAATAAAAAATTTCAAGAAATTAAGGGAGGAAAAACATGATGACAACCCTAAACTCGAATCGGGTTTTCATATTCGACGTAAATAAAATCTTTGCAGTTTCATTTTTAGAAAAGATGCAAATCTTCCCTCTCTCTTTTCTAAATCTTTAAAATAATGGAATTTGGCAGTGTTTTTATAACAGTTTTCATTCATCATTATATGCAAGATGTTCTCATTGAACAAGTATTTGCACTACGGTCATCCTTCGCGTCCTGGAAATTTGTTTGCGTAGCAGCAACACCATTTAAATGGTCATATTATGCGAGTATTTTACCATTTGTAGCATGGCTTAAAACACATTGTCTACATTATTATCGTTATCACCCACTCTTTGAAGTCTGAATATGAGAAATCAAATAAATATACCATCAGATGGCTTATGAAGTGTTTGATGTTGCTCAGGTGTGGGCATCACATACCCCAGTGACGGTGCCACTGGGCTAGAAATGCCTTCTGACCAATCTGAATGAGCTGAATGAGGGGACGAACTGGACCACTGCCCCGGGGAAGGGCCTGGAGAATCTGGCGAAGGTGTTAAGTAGTTTTCTGGAGGTAATAACTGTTGGGGAGTAGATTCAAGTCCCATATTGCTGTGTTGTGAAGGAGGAGTTGGATATGGATACATATGATAATTTACAGCTTTCCTTTGTTGTTGTTGCTGCTGTTGTTGTTGCGTTGGTGTTTGTTGTTGATTACTTGTTGTATATGGCAAATGAGTCAAATCTGCTGCCTGGGAACCAAAATCAAAATTCATTTTAGTGTTTTCAGATCCTGCGTGAGTATGTGGCGTTTGTGGAGGCATAGGGCTTAATTGGCCATGCTTATTTTGATGTGATGCGCCTCTCATAGCTTGCATATACATAGGTGATGTTGAATGAGAAGGTCTTTGTTTGATCGATGAACCACCAACTTGAGGCGAGAGAGAGTGAGATGAAGGTGATAACTGCTGGTGATTATGACGTCCTTGCATAACTGAAGCAGGTAAAGAATTTTGACGCACATGCAGTTGTTGCAGATGCGACGGTAATAGGCCGTTGTTGTTTATGTACTGACCATTTGGATCACCCATTCCATGTGTGGTTAAAGTGGAGACCACATTTTTCATGCAGTCATCATAGGAAGGCGGTTGCTTACACGGTAAATTATGCATAGAAGTTCCACTGTCTAATGTTGAAAGATTGGGATGAGATAATGCCAATACATGTCCATTATATAAATTGGAGTCTAAAGGTGACGGAGTGTTTTCTAAACAATTGTTAGACACGGGAGATTCTAATGAAGTTACAGGAGACAGGTTACAAGAAGCTTCTACACTATGTGGCTGAGGCTCTTTCTTTTTCTTTATGGATGTTCGCCTTTTTATTGGTTCACCGTTGGAAATTTGTACATTATTCCCATTGAGTGATGGATCTTTACTGGACATCCCAACCATCGTTTTACTTCTCTTTTTCGGCCTTGGCGGCTTGTTAGTACCCATGATGGATGGGTGTAAAATATTACTGGAATTAACCAGTGCTAAGTTCGGCATGATTTGAGGACTCCGCACTATGTGTTCATCCAACAGCTGAAGGATGTCGTGATGAAGCCTTTCTGCTGCAACATCACGTGGCAAACGGTCCATGTGATCTGCTATGTCTCGATTTGCAAAATGGTCTAAGAGGACTTTCGCAGCTTCGTAACTTCCTTCCCTTGCTGCTAAAAATAATGGAGTTTCTTCCTAAAATTGAAAAATTTAACAGATTTTAGTAATTAATATGATAAAGAATAATAAATGAAGTTTAAAGGAAAAACTTTGAGGGCCATATCACTAATAATTTCCTCTTAGAATGAATTCAACAAATCTTTATTCCAGTTGAAGTAGGTGTACGCTGTTTAATTGTGTTTACTTATGGTAGTAGTGATTGTTGAATTCATACTCTTGAGGAATTTGCTAGCGTTAAGATCCTTATATTTGTATGATGATTACATGTCATTAAAATTTACTTCTTCATTATCATAGTTTATTTTCATATTAGCATGGAAAACTGGAGGACAAAGTTGTTTTTTTTTAAATAGAATATAAAGAAATATGCCAAGCTAGAGAGATTGCAAGAAAACTTCAACACTTCTATTCTTCTTTACTATCACACTCTTTCGCCTTCTGAATATTATCAACAGCTCTACTGGAGCCACAATGGTGGCAATCTCAACACTGTAGACCTTCTTACTCTAATTTGACAGCTATTGTTTGTGTTATGTGCAAACAAGGCTGACCAGACTGATTGAATTCTTGGATTGTAGCTTACAGGATGGCAGCAGCAGTTATCACACAATAACTTTCTGCTCTTACTGTGAAAGAGAGAATATAAGCAATGCTCCTGTTGATTGGTTACTTAATCACATAATGCTTAATCACACTTACTTAATCCTGTCACATAATGTTCGAAGCTAATCAGAAATTGCACTACATGATAATGCAAGTAAACATCGGAACCAGTTTACACACTGTAACTAATTCAAGAGTGTTAAGACTAATCATGTGATGCCTTCACGATTAATCGTGTCTGGCATTGTTGATTTTTTTTTTTCTTTTTCTTTATTCTATCAGAAAGAAGTGGGGGTTTTTTAATAAAAATTTGAATTTCATGGAAAAATTGATATTAGATCTTGTGATTTATCATAAGCGGTAAGAATTTTTAGGTGACGTTTTTTAAAAAAATTGAATATCGAATAGACGAAAAATTGATCACATGATTCGTCTTCGACCAGTCGTGAAGTCGTGATCGGTCGGACTTCTTAGACACACCCTTAGAGTGAGAAAGTCTAATGGCCATCATTCCCCCAATCTGCATATCAATGTGCTGCTTAATTAAATCATATAGCCTTTTATCATTTTATTGTCTGCAAATATTCTCGTAAGGCTAGACATTTGATTATTTCTGCCTTCCTTGTATTATTTGTCTGCACTACTTTTTTTTTTTTTAACCTTCTCTGCAGAGTGATAAGGAGTATTAATCATTATAATAACAGAATTGGGAATATACCGTATTTATTGTCCCAAATTTCCTATATAACTTGTTGCATATAATGGCAGCAAAGGATGTCCTCTGGCCATTAGATCTAAGCTTATCTTCTAATTTTGCACGTTATTGATTGTGGGATGCTAATCTGTGTATTTCAGAAATACATGGTCAAGAAACTGATATTTCAAAAGTATCCAGATTGGACACTGGTGATCCTTCTGGCTTCTTCTTTCCAGGAGTAATAAATTTGTTAAGATGAAGTCCTCATCTTTTCCAGCAATTTCAATACTTTCCCTTGCTGTATAATCTTTTCATTGTCAAAAATATTGGGTTGATGCTTAGGTTTGACCTGTTTTGTCTGGCTGGCAAGCAAAAAAACTGGACGCAACTTATGCATCAACCCAATAGATACGTTTGTTTTAGATACTACTTCAATTAATGAAGCAGTATTGTGCTTCCATCAGGTTCTTGATACAATCCCTCTAGCTTTAAAGATATTATTGCAGAAAACCATTTATATTGACAGCCCTTCAGAAAGAAACTGAAATGGCATATGCAGCAATCTCACTGGTCACTTTGGCCAAAACTGCAATAGTCAGCTGCACTAATAAGTGTCTGGGAGCTAATGGGAATCACTTTGAGTATCTCTGTAACTGTAGAGGTCAAAGGTACCTTGTATTCATCTTGTGACATCTGAACAAGTTTAGTAATGAAATCTGTACATATCGTATTTACTTTAACTTTTTGGAGTGTGATGATTTTTTGAGGGCAGTGTTAAATGCATTCATTTTAAGATTTAAGTCAATTTTTGCTCCCTTTCTGGCTAAATATTTTCATTTCTCTTTATTAATAAAACTTCCCTTCGGATACCTCATTTATAAAATCTTCTTGAAAAATACTAATAAATTGATAATTAATTTTCCAATAATAAAAGCTACGGAGTTTATTTCACTTTAACTTTTTGGGACACGGCTTCTATAACAACATAAACTGACACCTTCAAACTAAATGAAAAACTGAGACAACATTTGATATCTTACTTTATTATCTTGAGCATCCCTGTTCGCTCCATGAGCCAAAAGAACACGAACAGCTTCAACATTATTGACAGCTGCAGCCCAATGAAGAGCTGTTTTACCTGAAAATGGAAAGAAAAATAATTCAATTGATTTATTCCTATTCTGTAATTTGTGTAGCCAGTTTCTTTTTATATTTATTGGCCTAAATACAAGTTTGAAATATTTTGTTAACAAATTTATAATGTTACACGTATAAACAAATTTCTTGGGGGAGAAGGGGCAGGGAAGTAAAAGTTATCAACAGCATTTTAAGTTGATCTGCCTTTATTTTTCCTATTACAGCCTTTATGATCAGACTGACTGATTGTTTTGATTAATTTCATGCTTATGTTGAATTAATTTGTAGGGCAGAAGTTGGCAATTCAAAATAAGAAAGATTTAAGCATGGTATCAGTTTCTATCCTAAAAGGATTTCAAGCCACAAAGAAAAATGCAGAAAAAATTTGATGGTGTGCACGGCCGTCAAATAACGAAACACTCTTAACAATGTAAAATGCATTTGCATCAATTTGGTATTTTAAATATTAATTTGGATACTTTTTCACATAAGAATATTTTTGATACTTGATATCACTGACTATCTAAAGTCATGCAGGTTGCCATTGCTGAAAATTTTTCAAGATTATTTTTCTGAAATATTTGACATTTGAAAACAGAATGGACTGTAAATGATATCGTAATAAATATTTTACGGAAAACACTGGTAATACATATAACATAAGTACAGTTGTCCCTCCGAGTTGGCAGAGGTTGAACATAACACTGTTCTAGGGCCTTGCCATCTTGTGAATTTTTCTGACTTGCAGAATTCCTAGATGACAGATATTTTTTCAAATTAAGTTAGCTGTAATAACAAATGCCATTTTAAGTTTTGGAATATATAGCTGCTTATGCATTGAAGGAGGAAGGGGTTCCTCTATGATTGGTTGCCATTTCCAATTTCGTCAAAAATAAACAGCTCGAAGAAAGATTATATTAATGCGCATCTTAATTTCTATAATTGACTTTCATAACCCTTCAAAACAGGCTGTATGCATTAAAGGAACCATAAATTTGGTTAATTTTGCATATTTTAATCGTAATAACAGTCACCAGTTTTTTTGTTGGCAAATATCCCCAACTGGAAGTCGTTGTCCACTATCTTGGCTTGGTAAAAGTTGCCAACTTGTGAAATCTCCTGACTTGTAGAATACCGACTTGCAGAGGGACGACTGCATGTGCAGTAAGGGCGACTTGGCGTTTTCATCACAAGCCTGGAATATTTATGGGCTTATGTAATAAAACAAATTAAGAAATTTGAAAACGACCACTTCAATAGATATTATAGTAGTTCTCATGCCAGTTCTCACTGAAAATAATTTTTTGACTGCTTGTGCATTTAAATTTGTCAGCAGGCCACCATTATTAATTCTTGAGTGCAGTGCATTGTGGGTAGTTTGAATGCTTTGTTCTCTAGAACTTTTCGTAAATTTGTTGACAAAATAAAACTAATGCTAAAGATGCCAGGGCTTGTGAAGTAAAAACATAATTTCGTTTGTTGACTCATGCTAAGTATAAGAAGCAACTTTAATAATAAATAGCTAAAATATACCTTAAAATTTATTAGGAGGATTTTAGTCTGGACTACAGATAAGTTACGCTATAGAGATAATTACACTATATCGACATTTGTTATACGGAGATTCTATTACAACAGCTGGCACGTGATAATCACAGTTTAAAACCGATGGATCTGATTCATAGGAAATTGTAACGTGCATTTTTATTTTAAATTGACAAAGATCTTTCCTGTCCAAAAAATATTTTAATTATCATGAAACTATGTTTTTAAAACCATGAATTGTATCCTTACCATGGTCATCAGCAGCATTGATGTCTGCATCAGCATTAATCAAGTCCTCTACCATCCCTTCAATGGCTAGTCTTGCAGCTAACACAAGTGGTGTTGTACCATCATGCATTCGTGCATTCAGATTAGTTGCACGGTTTCTTAATAATATTTGAAAGACTCCTTGTGCATCAGCAGCAACTGCAGCATGAAGTGGGGATCGTCCCGTATTATCTTGAGCATTAGCGTCTGCTCCTGCATCCAGCAGCCGTTTAGCAGCATCAGCTCGGGCATACCTTGCAGCCAGATGTAGAGATGTTTCACCTGTGAGAAAATAAAAGAAATATTTAATAAGTAAAGAAGAATAAATGTTTCAATCGCAATGAAACCTCTACAAAGTTATACATTATTTTTCAGAAGAAGTGAAGCTAATGATTTAAGGCCGAGATTTATCCAGTTCACAGAAAACTGGCTGGCATTTGCCCACATATTCTTTCATTTCATTATTTTCAATGTCATTACTGAATGAAAAGTTAAAAATCAGTAAAATTATATTTCATTATTAATTAATCAAATATTAATAATGAATAAATATTTTCTTCAGCAGTTTTTCTCATCAAAAGGATCTCCTCTATTTTTTCATAACTGAACTATTTTTATTTTACTTTGCGGGAAAAGAATTTGCAGAGGAATAGTATAAACAATTTTATGTTCAGTAATCGGCACTTTTTATGATCTGGTCCTGTATGTGCTGTATTAGGCCCGGCGCAAATGAGGCAACAATGTAGAAGTAAATTGTGTCGAAGGAACACGTTGCTTCGACACATGACGTCAGTGGAAACATTTTTGTTGCTTGTTTTGAGGCAACAGATAGCGCAAATGTGGAAACCATTTTGTTCAATAGAGCGGCACCGATTCGTAAGCAGCAACAATTAAATGATGATTTGAGAATGACGTAAGTATTACTACAGGCGAAGATCAAGATGGTTACCGGCGAAAACATCGAAAAAATTACAGTACTTGCTTGTGTAGGTATTGTTTCTGTGGTCCAGGTCCTGCTATCTGTCATTACTTGATCAGCCATGTTGTTTGAACACGCGAAATGATGATGTAGAAGCTCATTGGCTATTGTTAATCACATGATAAGAGTGGTGGGGGCAACCTTGTTGCCTGGATTAAACCTGGCTTGATCGAGGCGACGGCAACCAGCGGTAGCCTCTACATGTCACTAGCATGTCGCCAGTATGTTGCTAGCAACCATTTTCATTCCACAAGCGACCATTCCATTCGACCGATTCAGTCGCCGTCGCTTGATTGTTGCCCCATTTGTGCCGGGCCTTAAACAACTTTTACTGTAATTAATATTTGTAGTATTCAAACTGCAATCATTAAACGAGAAATTCACCCAAACTGAAATTATGGTTGGATATCTTTAAATTATAAGAATGAGACACTGGTCTAGGAATAGCAATAGGTAGTGTTTATTGCGAAGTCAACACGTTTCGAGAAACTCTCATCATCAGGACTCTGAAACGTGTACACGAGTACTGATGATGAGAGTTTCTCGAAACGCGTTGACTTCGCAGTAAACGCTACTTATTGCTATTCCTAGACCAGTTTCTCATTATTATTACAGCAATATAGACCATTATGCAACCTCTTTAAATTATGTTGCTAATTCACGATATGACAAATTTTTTTTCAAAATATTCGATAGTAATTAACAAAGACACAAAACATAACACACTCTTTTGCTCGCAGAGGTAATATGTTCTGCAGTCAATGATGCTTCATACAGGTGCGGCCGGAACATTGGAGAGAAGCAGCACTATCGGACTGGAATCCGTAGGAATTCATGCAGTTCATTAACACCGTTGCTGATCTTGCTGAAAATATATATTTCATCAGTGTGAAGAATATCTGATTCTGGTTCAAACATGCAGGGCTGTATCAAACTTTTTCCCTCCATTGTTTAAATTTTTAAGCAGCTTTTCACTAACACAGCAGCAATAGGAAAAACACATGCTGGTTATCAGCCCGCTTAGTGATGTCTGTTGAACGCTACTTCTCTTCATGCACGTGTCAAAGAGTGTGTAATAATTTATAATTTTTAGAGGTTGTTATTGATCTGTCATTGAAACAAATCATTCCTTTTAGGATACCCTTTAAGATGGCTGAATTGTTTGGATACACAATTCATGTTTGGCTGGATTTCTCCTTTAATCATAAGTAAACAGATATTTTGCAATATTTCTGTTTTCATCTTTGAATCGAGTAAGATCTTGAATAGAAAAATGTGGTTACTGTCACTTACTACCTAACCGAAAGTCGACAAAAAGCTTTAGGGCCAAATGAAATTACAAATTTACCTGTACGATCAGTGGCAGCACTGAGCTTCGCACCCTGCATAAGAAGATCTTGAATAACTGCGGCTGGTCCGTCGTCTTCATCCCCCTCTTCACCTACATCCAAGCCACCACCACGTGTAGATGCTAACATGAGAGGAGTGAATCCGCCCGGACCTCTAACATCCACATCCACAGCACATGGATCTAATTCTCCTTCTCCCTGCGGAGGCGTAAGCACCAGTATGTCGGGATTGCGAACGTCAGCTGCTTCCAGGTGCTGTTGCGTCCACGGTCGTGGATCAAGTTCGGCATAATCACCTCCCATAGTGTCTCCATAAGTGTGGTCTGCTTTTTCACTCTGAATTGAAAAGATTTTTCAAGCCATATGTCAAAAAAAGTTTAACAAGGTGCCTAACTCTTAAAATGTTTAACATTAATCAAACAAATTAAACATTTACCTTCATTCGTTTAAGTGGCGGGTCACCAATATCATCTTCACTCCAGTGCCCTCCTTCGGGGGATGCAGTTGTGTTGTCATTTGCATCAACTCCTAATCGATTGGTTGAAAGTTGTTTATTTAAATTCCTGAAAATATCGAGATTTATATAGTTAAACAATAAAGAAAGCAAAATATAACGAATGAATCGAACTTTTCAAATTATTTTGATTTTTCAAACCTCATTTCTTGGCCGTCAGGTCCTTTTCTTCTGGATTCTCTTCGCTGACCACTGTTAGTACGGAAAAATCCGTCGGGAAACCAAGTAATTCCTCTTGCTCTTTTGCGCTGAGATGAGACGAGAACTCCAACTAGGATGAGAGCCATGAGAACAATTAACGCTCCAATAATCACGTATGTTAGGTTTTGATTGCCATCGTCGAGTATCGACTCGTTTTCCACACTTTTGACTGCATGGATTTTAAATGGTGAAGTTAATTCGGATTTTGTGGCTTTGGCAGCTAAAAACTGGGCAGCCTGTAATAAACAAACATTGAGATTAGTTTAGATGACATAATTATTGGACAAATATATTAATTTGAATAATTAAATGACTACGAAGCATAGGTTGGTGCTATTCGGATCAATTTATTTATTTATTTAGCATTTCTGGTAAGAGCAAATCCCAGTAGTATCAAAATGAAGTTTTAACAATTTCAATAAATCTTAATTTCTCCTTCAAACTGATAACTAAATGTCCCCTTACCCCTAATAACCAATTGCAGGACTGATACTTACTGTTTGGACATTTGGAAAGCATTCAGTATTGGGCATCTTTTCACATTTTCGATTGTCAATTTCCAGAAATACGGATGTTCCTCTCTGTAAACTAGATTCTCCTGCAGACCAGGGATATATCATGAAATTGCCAAATTCATCACTTTTTATTCGCACTGTTGTACGCAGTATGTGACCAAGTTCTCTTACAAAAGAAACTGTGTTGTTTTTAAGAACCTGCAAAAGTAAATTAATAATGTTACGCACAATATTAAGCAGCTTTTTATTACATCTTTGGAAATATTCCAAGTAAGGGGGGGGGGGGGGGAATCAAAACCAAATTAAAAGAGCTTAAATATTTTTTTAAATGAAGAGCTCTCTGTACTGTCTATTTTCGTTAAGTTGATGAAGGCCTTGCACGACATAGCCGAAAAGAAAAAAGAATTCCGACCAGAGTTTTGCTTTTATTTCTGGCTTTGTCAAAGATATTCTTGACAAAGCGAAGATTCAAAGGTGAAACCAGTCTGAATTCTGTGCATTTTCTTTCCCGCTATGTATTGCAAGGCCTCAGTCAACTTCATTAAATATTTTGCTTTTAATTTGAGAATTGTATTTACAAGGATATTGTATTTAAGAAATATTCCTTTATTAAAGGTAAACTCCACATAAAAATGCGACTTTATTTTTTGTGCATCTTAACATTAGTCCAGGTTAATAAAATATATATATCATTCAAAATATTTCGATTTATCCTAATATTTTATTAAGAAAAATGCCTGTGAAAATTGAAAATTGGCCCTCTGATCATCTATCATCCCTTCTCCCGAGAACACGACTGAACACGACGCAAGAACCTGCCACGAGAACCTCGGGGAATTTTGTCGCTGAGATTCTACTCTTTCGATTCTAGTTTCACTTCGAACAATTCTACATATCATAAGATTCTGTTAACCTATTTTATGTCCGAATGCCTTCAATTTGTTCTGTTTGGATGTGTAAACAGACAGTTGGATATAAATTTCAAATATCATAGATTCCCACAATAAAAAAACAGTGTATTAGTTTATGACAGCAAGAACTGGTATCAACTCCAAACAGCATCGTGTGCTCAGTTCATTTTGAAGCTCCATGTTTTGTCTATGCCCCCGGTGTTTTAAATTCGGTATCAATTCAACAAGAAATTCACTGAAACTAGATCATGGAGAAGGTGGAACTAGATGCTTTTCCAACTTTGGCCTGGCGTTCTTCAAGAACAGTGACCGCAACAGGCATGTGCTACTTGCCGAAGGAATGAGGTTGGCCTATCTGCTGTGTAGGGATGTGCACATGCCAACACGGCAAGCAAAAGATCCCGTTTCAACGGTTTAATGCATAGAGACAAAAACAGATGAGCCCCCTTCATCTGCTCTTGATAGAGCTGTATATCGCGGGCGTTGCAGTAGCATTTAATTCTGCTAACAGCCCATGTATATCGCTGTCGCTGTTATCAAAATCGTTGTCGTCATTATCGGTCTTGTTTTCATATTCATATTCCATTGTGATTCCCTGACAACTAATCAATAGTGCCTGCAATAGCGTACAATGTGTCGACCGCAGGGGGAGGGGGGGAAATGAAAATTTTTTTGTATATTTTGTTAATTTTCAGTTAGAATTGAAAATTTATATACATACTACGTTGTTATTGAGGCCTTCATCTTTCATTTTAACAAAGTTGTTTTGAATGTGGAGTTTACCTTTAAGGATCTAATGTAATTAATTAGCCAGCCTCATTTTTTACCTCTGGATCCACAAGTAAAATAATCAACATGGTTCCTTCTGCAATTTTTGGAGGATCAGATTCGCAGTCTAGTCCATCCCAGTTGCATTCTTCAGAATCGCAGCCAAAATCACAGTGCCCATTTGCATAATGATTGGCACAATAGGCATCGTATAATGGATTGCACTTTTTAACTTCATTGAAGCAATCAAAACCATCAAAAAGGCAGTTGTAATTATTGCACTCTGGATTGCAGTCACCATCACGAAACACACGTGGACAGTGCGGAGAAGAGCAGTTCACCCATGGGTGCAAGCCAAGCGAGCAATCGTTATTGTCGAAATTGCAGGCTTGAATATTACATTCTTCGTCACAGCGCCTACAAAATATATGGACAAGTATAAATTTGATGCAAATGAATGGTAATCTAATTCTATAAAAGATTTGATTTGTAAAAGAGTAATTAAGAATTACATGCATTTTTTGAAATCTAATGTAGATCTCGTCCACATTTTAAGAGTTACGTGTATTTTTTATGAAAAATTAGAACTATTCAAAAATGGTAATAAGTACCCATTTCTTGCTTTAGCTGCACAATTATGGGTCACACATTTTCTCCTTTCTATTTCCAAAGACACTTCGGTGGTAATAGGTGCGATATCGGCGTAGTTTTCCATCTGACGACAATGACGCCCTTTATATGGCAAAGGACACGAACAACTGTATTGGCCTAGATGATAATGTTAATAAGATATTAATGTCGGCAAATATAAAACTTCTCTACAAATTTTAGTATTGAATTCTATTTAATATTCACCATCTCTTTCTATGCATGTTCCACCGTTCATACAAGGCTTCGAATGACATGGGTTATACGCTTCTAGTTCACATCGCATACCTTTATAATGAGGTGGGCAAATGCAGAAAAATCCTAATTTATCACGCTGGCAAGTACCACCGTTTTTACAAGGACTCGTTTCGCAATCGGTGTTTTTATATTGGCATTTATCTCCTGCAAAACCCTGAAAGAGACATCAAACAGATAAAATTATAGAAACGCACAAGTGACTTATATTCAGGTTGCAAACGATGTTCACAAAAGTTATGTTATTACCTCTGGACATAGGCATGAATGAACTCCAAATTTGCTAGTACAAATTCCACCATTCGTGCATGGATTCGATTCACATACATTGACTTTCTTTTCGCATTGCGGACCTTTGAAACCAGGTTTGCAATCACATCGGTAATTATTGACCAATTGGACACAATCCTTAGTTCCATCTTTAGAACAAGGATTGCTAAGACATTCGTTAACGTCCCCTTCACATCTTGGCCCCACATAGCCTGGAAGGCATTGGCATTCAAAACCTCCTACTTTATCAATGCATGTACCACCATGATGACAAGCTCCCTCGAAACAGTCGTTCACATTGATTTCACAAAGAATTCCAAGAGTTCCGTGTGGGCAGGAACACATGAACTTGTTTACCATGTCGTGGCAGGTGCCACCATTGCGACATGGATTGGGATTGCAGTCATCTATGTTAAATTCGCAATTCAGGCCTGAAAAGAAAATGATCAAAAAATTATTATTTTTGTAATACACAAATTTAAAAGTTTAACAAACTAATCTAATAATCTTAAATAACAAATTAGTATGATTATTTTTACCTTGATAACCAGGCAAACAGTCGCATGTATATTGGTTAACAAGGTCGTTGCAAGTTGCTCCATTCTGACATGGTGAAGAGTTGCATTCATTAATCTCGTGCTGGCAGTAACTTCCTTCGTAACCATCCTGACAAAGGCAGTGGTGACTCTGATCTGTATTTTCACAGTGTCCGTTATTTTCACATAAATCCTTCACAGCCACACCTATATATAGAAATGTTTAAAAAATTATGGAAATTAGTGTATGTTTAACAGCAATTTTGAAATTGCTTATATGACTTCAATTTTAACACATGCTCTTTTAATGCCCCCCCCCCCCCCTCCAGACAAGAGAAAGTTCATCATCAAAACTCTATACCTAGGTTTATGATTAAAATTCTCTAAATATCACAATTTCCTCGTTTCTTTTTATCGCATCTCATTTCCTGCATTAACTTCATTCTCTTCTTGATGCTACATACATATAGTCTGCAATTAGATCTTGCACCCTCGTTTTAGTGCTTTTGCAGGCAAGCTCCCTGACACATCATTGAATATGTCTCGCAGGTGTGGTTGTTATAGCAATCATTCTTTTCCCATGCTGTTCTCCACGAATTTTTAAGCAATCACTTATACAAGTTATCTGAATGCAAATCCGATCTGCAGACTATAATTACCACCCTCCCTTACTGCCAGAAAGTCTAATTGCATTATGTACAGCCATAAATTAGAAATCTTGAATTCATCCACCATTTTGGTTCCACTTGATTGGCAGGCAACTCTGGCTCTGGAGTGGAGTCCCTATGAGTGCAAGCAGTCACTTTCGAGATACACTGAGAATGACCAGTTAATTTTGTTACATGTTAACAATTCCTTTTGCCTAATTCGACTTATTTAGACAGTCCCAAATCTAGCGACAGTTTATCAAAATCTTTATTAAAGTATAGTTAAAAGATTAAAAAAAGTGAAGTGAAGACAATTTTGAATACTGATAGAATTTGGATGACTGATGTTGTCATCAGAATTGAAAAATATCATTAGGTTAGTACAATCGTCCCTCCACAAGTCGGGAACCTCGATTCCAGGCCCTTGCTGTCCTGTGGATTTTCCCGACTTGCAGAATTCCAAGATGGCAGACCATCTTTATTGCAGAGTTCCATTTGTGATACAGTCAAACCTCTATTCTCTACCACCTGTTTAACACGACCACCTCTTAACTCGACCACTTTTCCTTGGCACGGAATTAATGTATCATAGGTATAATACATTTTTTCCTTCTTTAAGCCGACCACTCTTTACTCGACCAACAACCACCCATTTCAGGCACCAATCATCAATATTCCCTCTTTAATCTGACCAATAGACATGGCAAAATCGAGTCATGGCAATCTTGGGACTGAAGCGTTAATAATGCCACTTCCGGTAACTTAAAAAGAGTATGCTCCTCTTTTTGTGAAGGGGGAGTAGGAAATTGAGCATTGTTCAATCTGTTTCTTTGCTTTGTATATCAGTGGCATTCACTCACTCTCCTGCTTTATCTTACAGTTGGGAATGAGCCCAACACATCACTGCAGTTGAAAATGCACATGTTCTGCACACTTAACATCACTTTCCCTCTTCACATCACATTTCAATTTCTTGCCTCCTATTGTCACCATGTCAAAAAGAAAACTTTGTTTTTATAGCTACAATACCAAGTCAAAACTTGCTGTAATTGTTAGGTGAAAAAAGAATATCACCAAGTTATAGTACATAAACAGTTGAGCAGAAAAAATATAAATCTCAATGTTGCAGGGAAAATGTAGCTGCTTATGCATGGAGAGGGGATGAGGTGTTTCCATAATTGGTTGCCATCTCAAATTTTGTGAAAAATAACCAGCTCAAAGAAAACCGGCTTATATTAATTCTCATATTAAGTTCCATAATTAACTTTTATAGCCTCCAAGACAGGCAGTTTGCATTAGGGGAACAGTAAAAATTGATTAATTTTGAATAGTTTAATCGTAATAATCATCAGCGCTTTAGTTTTTACTGGCAAAAATCCCCTACCAGAAGTCATTGTCTGCCATCTTGACTTTCAGGAAAATATTGGCGGCTTGTGGAATCCCGACTTGCGGAGGGACGACTGAACTGTTACTATTATATCATTACTATAACTGATCACTGATGCTTATATGTATCTACAATGAATACATGTAGTAATTTGAAGCGCACCTCCTGTATTCATTTGGTGCACTTCAAGATCTTGTAATCTTATGATGACAATTTAATATTAGAACTGTTTTTCTTAATGTTAATTGAAGAGTAATGTCATAGAGAGTATAAAAAATATTTAAATTAGATTTTTGAAAATAAACCAACAAATGTTAAACAATGCTAAGTTGTGGATCTTATTAATTATTTAAAAAAAGCGAGGGCAGAGGTTTTATTACTTAAGTATTAAAATACTATATGCATTAAAAATACACAATAAAAAAGAGGTTTTAACCTTTTTGTCTTGCTGCATCAACACAAGGAACCATGCTAATATCACACAAGCGCCCAGTCCAGCCTGGGGAACAAGTACACAAGTAATTGCTCCCTATTTGCTTGCACGTGCCACCATTCATGCATGGATTTGCATTACACCAATCAACAAAAGACTGTTGGAGAAAATTTAATAATTATTAATTATTGATAAATTAAGAACTGATTAAATATTACATTTAAAATATAACATGCAGTTTAAAAAAAAAAAAATTTTTTTTAAAAAGTACCTCACAACGTCGTCCAGTATGTCCATAAGGGCAATGGCACAAGAAGCTTCCTACATTATCATAACAGGTGGCTCCATTCATACAAGGGGCAGAATCGCATTCATTAACATGATATTGGCAATTTGATCCAGTAAAACCAGGCACACATTCACATGTAAAATTATTGATGCCATCCACACATGTACCACTATTCATGCAAGAACTGAAAATGAAAACGAATTATATATTACGTTATTAACAATATTACCATTTGCTTATCTGTCTAGAAATACAGGCCCTATATTGCATGGGGAACATTTTATCTTAAACTTTTGTTTAGATCTTTAAGGTGAAGTTTTAAATTCAACGATATTATCCCTGACCCAAACAATATTGGGTTGCTCTAAACAGGGCTGTTTATTTCTCCTTTATTATTAATTATTATCAGTAATATTAGACTGTCATTCAAAGTTTACCCCCCTCCTCTTTTAAAAAAAAATTCTTTTTGAGTGTAAAAAAAAAAAAAAAAAAAAAAGTGAACAATAGATTGCGCTACCTTAAAGTGCAGTCTTCGTCATTGGTCTCGCAATTAGTTCCACTGAAACCTAAGGGGCAGGTGCATGTGTAACTGTTGACATAATCGTTGCATGTGGCACCATTCTGACATGGATTGGAAGCACATTCATTGATGTCATCTTGGCAGTTATTACCTCCGAAACCTTCCACACAAAGGCACATGTACGCTCCTACTCCATCTAAACAAGTGCCACCATTTTGGCAAGGATCTAAACAAATAGACAAAATATTTTTTTAAAAATGCTAAGTTATTGGTATTAATTTCAGAAATAAAAATAGTGACATTTTCATTGGTATTAATATGAATTTTTTTTTTAAATGTTCTTACAGGATGCACAATCGTCAGTATTGATGAGACAGTCCCTGCCTTCAAAACCTTTAGCACAAATACACTGGTAGGAGCCATTTGTGTTATTGCATGTTGCACCGTTACGACATGGAGAAGACACGGCACACTCATCAATATCTTCATCGCACAAGCGTCCTAAAGAGAAAGTAGGTTTAACTTTTAAAATGCATGCCCATTTCATAATTTATTTAATATGTTCAAATATCTGGTTTAATAATGTCTGTGCTTTGAACAATGAAAACTGATTTGCACCTTAAATTATTCTTTATCGATTATTACGACATTCGGAAAGAGAGTTCCAGCTTGCAAACTAGGTAACTTTAACCAGACCCTAAAGACATGTAGAGAGCATAATGCTCCCATGTCCACAGTGGCTGAACTGAATTTGTTAGAGTGTCGGTATGATTAGCAAAAATTAGCTCCTGGGCTGTGGAATTTTCTTTCCTAGTTTCATCAATAGCTTTCAATATTAAAAAATTAGTAATAACAGGGAAATAAACAAAGTTCAAATCCCTGCAACATAGCGTAGTAGCATCCTAAAAGTGAAGAGTAATCACAACTCCACACACTGATGAAGAATGCTATAGACACACCAATTTTATAAACATCCACATTTGTGGGAGGATTTTCACTAGTTTTTTTCCCTCATATTTTAAGCCAATAAAAAGACAACCATCAAATGACATCAGCACTATCTCGTGTTGTGCATTCATTTTTTTCTTTGTTCACAGGGTTTGTACACGGCCTTAAATTTCTGGAAAAGCTTGGAATTTTATTTCTTTTACATATATTGGAAAGTTTTATTCAAAATTTCATTTCGGCATTAAAAGCTCTGTCTGCACTAACATTGTGGGATATTTAAATAAAAATAGCGCTGAAGTAGAGTTTCATTGGCTGACTGAACCTTACGACTTCCATGTCCCTTGGGACACGAAAATGTAATTCTGAAAAACGACTTAATGCATCTTATAATGTCTGTCAGGATAAAAACTGTACATTAATTGCTCCATTTTTAAAGAAATGAGAGAAAAAAAAACAAAAAAAAACCCCAAAAAAACCCAAATACATGTTGGTACAAAGGTATCAAGCCAAAAACTGTGGACACAACTATACAAAGAAAAATAACTCCGAAAACACTATTCCACATGATAAATTTTAACGACTCAGATGTACATTTATTATGTGGAATAGTGTTTTCGGAGTTGTTTTTCTTTGTACATATTGGTAATCTAGCTCCACTGGTCACGCGTGACCAGCACTTTAAAAATTATAATTTCTGTGACTACCACTCATATTGTAAGTTAATTATGCATTATTTGGTGCAAGTTTAAGGTATCAGTAAGATTTAAAATCTACTGGAGTATTCCAAACGTTGCAACGATAGCTGACTACGACTCTTGTTTTAATATAAATGTCTTTTTTTTCCCTCTGAAATATTAACCAGCACTCGCCAATTTCTAGTTAGATTCATGTTTATATACTGTCAGAATTCTTAGTCTGGAAAAGTTATAAACATTTCTGGAAAAAGCCTGGAATTTGAAGTAACCCTGTGTTCAGCTTCAACAAATAGCAGCTAGTCTGAAGTTGGCGATGGTCATAGTATAGTAATTTTTTTTTTCCAGATGTTACATTAATTTGGGTTATATTGTAGGATCTAAATGATATAATGCCAAAAACTGTGGACAAGTGATGCAATAGTAACAAACATAAACCATAAATCCACAAAGCAAGTGTAGATGCAGATAGAAATCACAAATCCACAAATATGAAATTGAATGTGGTATGGTCCTGCCAAGATGGCTGAAAGTATGGTTTCGTTACAGTGACTGGAATAGTTTTGCTTCATGTTTCGCAATTGTTTGCATTGTGGACTTGTTGCTAGGTGATGAAACTGCTTTCCTATTATTATGCATGGTGATGTGCCAATAGGAGTTAGGCCAAAGTTGAAGTTGGCAATATAGTTCCTTTTCAGTCAAACAATTTTCCTTGCTCTTTATATAAATTGCCATGTTTAATGTCTGTGGTAACGTTACAGAAAAGATGTAAAAACGTGTTCAGTTTAATTAAAAGTCTACAAAACATTTGAAGTAAGAGATTATAAGAAAAAAAATTATGTGGCCTAAAACTGAATGAGGGACCAGTAGAAACTGGCTCATTGAGAGAAAGATATCAGATATTCATGGTCCCTAGTTTGATTCTAGGTTGCAGAATTTTTTCCTATACATTCCTAAATTCTTCATAACCTAATTATTATGGCATTTTCTCTAGGATAATCAAACTTTACAGAGTTTGAATAGATATTAAACGAACTTTTGATCTTATTAAACGATAATTTAATGAAGAATTTATGTCTAGTAGCATTCCAAATTTGACTATTTAAAGGATCAGAAGGGAAAAATTTCTTACCAGTATAACCTAGTTCACATGTGCAAGCAAAATCTTGATAATTTGATGATGGAGTACAGCGAGCATTATTTCTGCACTGGTTTGGAGAACAGGGATTGAGTTCTTCTTCACAGTACCTTCCAGTATAGGGAAGCTCACAAACGCATTTGAAATTATTTACGCCATCAATACACGTTCCTCCATTAGAGCACAGATTATTTGTACAATCATCAATGTTGATTTCGCAATTACGACCTGAGAAGAAAAACGTTAAATAGTTTTTGACAAGCTCTTTTACACGTAAAAACTCAATTCCTTTAATCTTTTATTAACTCAAAGAAGATAAAATATTCGAGATAAATTACCTTTGTATCCAGGCATACACGAACATGAATAATTAGCAAGAGAATCATAACAGCTTCCACCATGTTGACAAGGATTCGACTGGCATTCATCGATATCAATTTCGCATCGATAGCCACCATATCCAGTTGGGCAAGTGCATGTGAAACGGTTAACACCATCTTCACACGTTCCTCCGTTTACACAAGGATTAGAAGCACATTCATTGACGTTGGAAAGACAACGTGCATCAAAATAGCCACGTGGGCAGTTGCATTTGAATCCATTAATGTGATCGACACAAATGCCGCCATTGGCACATGGACTAGAGTCGCATTCGTTTATATCTGTCTCACAGTGAGTTCCAGTGAATCCTGGAATGCACTGACAAGTGTAAGAGTCAATACCATCAATGCAAGTTGCACCGTTCCGACACGGATTGCTAAAGCACTCGTTAACGTTATATTCGCAGTTCAATCCGGATGTACCAGCTCGGCAACGGCATTCGTAACCATTGATGAGATCGACACAAGATCCTCCATATTGACAAGGGTTACTTTCACATTCGTTTATCTGTGTCTGGCAGAGATGTCCTGTATATCCAGCATGACATCTACAGTTGAAAGAATTCATTCCATCCATACAATCGCCATGATGACATGGACTAGATTGGCAGTCATTAATGTTCGTCTCGCAGTTGAGGCCAGTGAATCCAGGGAGGCATTCACACGTGTAGCCATTAACTGCGTCTCTACACGTTCCTGTATTCTGACATGGGCTACTGATGCAGTCATCGATGTTGGTCTGACAACGTTTTCCTGTATATCCATTGGGACAACGACATTTGTATGCATTAATAAGATCAGTGCATACACCTCCATTTAAGCAAGGGTCTGGGTTACATTCGTCAACATTAATTTCACAATGGATGCCAGTGTAGCCTGAAATAACAGCAATATTAAAAATACAACTTATTATGTTGTAATAAAAAGTGATAAGAGAATGTTCAGGCTCAAACGTTAATAGTTCACATCAATACATTTCAAAACTAACAAAAAGCTTTTATAATATTTGCATTTAAAGTATTATAATTCTTAAAAACATTTACGCACCAGGCATGCAGATGCAACGAAATGCTCCTCGTTCGTCGAGACAAGTTCCATCGTTCTGACAAGGATTTGAGTCACACTCATTAATGTTCACTTCACATCGTGGTCCAGTAAAACCTTTGGTGCAATTGCAAATGACAGATCCAGGTGTGTTGACACATTCTCCGTCGTGTTCACAAGGAGATCCTAGGATTACGTTTTTTAAAATTAGTTTCCAGATAATTTGAATTTTGGAAAAGCTGTAAAAAAAGTTTGTTTAATATACCTTCTTCACATTCATTTACATCTTCTGTACAGTCAACGCCTTTATAACCGCTAGGACACGAGCATATGTATGTGCCATCGATGGGACTAGTATCACAAATTGCTCCTGCATGACAAGGATTGCTGGTGCAGGCATCATCGAGATGACACAAAAGACCTGGAATCGGACAAAAAGAGATTCATAAAATCATGACATATTTAAAATTACAAAATACTATAAGCCGAGTTCGAAAAAAGTTACCAAAATCTTATTAAAATGCTTTAAGTAGTCATACCTGTTTTTCCTGGAGGGCACTGACAAAAGAAAGCTCCAACACGATCGTGGCAAGTGGCTCCATTGAAGCAGGCTGCCCCAGCACAATCATCTATGTTTTCACTACAGTCGGCACCTGTCCATCCATTCACACATATACACGAAAATCCTCCAGGTGTGTTGGTACATGTTGCTCCATTCTTACAGACACTTGGTTTTAAAGCACATTCATCTACATCTTTTTCACAGTAACGATCTGTTGCAATTGAGAGAATTTAGATAAGATAATTTAATTTAAAACTCATTCTTCCACCGCAACTCTTTCCAGTTACACTTCTCCATCGAAAAAAAAAATGCAATAACATGGAACAAATTTCAGGATGTTTAGAGAAGCAAGTTATGCAAAATTTTCATTTTATAGTCATTGATGTTTTTGTCATAGGAGGACTGTAGCATATAAACAAATGACACAATGCACAAGTTTGATATATGCAATCGTGGTCCCAAAATCTAGTGCTGACAATTTGCAGTGCAACAAAGTTTGTTGTAGATTAAAGATTTGCAAGCAAGGCAACCTTTGTAAGCACTCTTGAACACTTCTAGTGTTGTCACACTAGAGCCAGCTGGTAGGATGAAAGGCATACTGGGTGTTCAACACAAATCTCACTTATGTCTCTGCCGTAATGACTACTAAAGGTGGTTCCTACATGCGTAAAAACAACGGCAGAAGCCACAAAGCAGAAAAATTTTATGATGTCAATTCCTGCTTTCGTCTCTTCTGCCTGACTGAAAATTTCTCCTTTTTGGAGTTGGGTCAAGTTCAACTTTTGTGGCAGAAGCAGGGCAGAAACTGTTGCTCAGCCAATAGAAAACGGTCTCTACAATGACATCACAGTTATATCCTGTCTCTCTCGCAAAAAACGGTCTCTACAATGACATCACAGTTTATATCCTGTCTAGCTCACAAAAGTGAAGAGGCCGAGAAAGAAAATTGATGAAACTCTAATAGATGAGGTGTGAAATAGAAATATATTAATATACAATTGAATTAATCAAATTAAATTGAATAAGCAACAATTGAATACAAAAATTCGTTATGATGATTGACAAGGAATGCATCTATGTGTAGTCGAAGCTGGTCCTTTAGATCGATCGAGTGCGTTTGTGTTGGGCAAGAATTACAACAATGGATGGTGCTTGGGTAGCAGACTTCTGCTGTCTCATCCTTTTGAGTTTCTGCCATGTGGGACACCTCCAGGAGCAGAAAGTAAAAAGGCAGAAAAAAAATATGCCCTGCTTTCTGCTAGTGGGAACCACGCTTAAGTGACAGTCTGGCAGTGACAGCAGTTGGGTTGATTCTTTAATAATCTTGAGCAACAGACAGTTTGACAAAGTGGAGTCATCAGCTACAACAACTGGTCATCGCTAAAGTGCATAAGGAGCATTTATTACAGCAATAGGTTGATGAAGTGCTGCATTTAAGGCCTACAAAATACCATTTTTGAGCAAAACTTCACATGAACATCAGAGTGATCATTAGCAGGCAAACTTTGCAAGGTGTCCTGATGGTTCTTTGGCCAGCCCAATCTTCAGACCTCTCTACGATTGAGAATCTTCAGTTTCAGCAAGTCTTGAAATAGCATAAATGTAATACCACACAGAACATGAGAGCACATGACCTTATTTGAGCATTGTTGATTCATATAATGGTTTGAAATTGAAATCGTTTTACATTGTCTCATTTGAAGCATTTTTTCATATGTTGCATTTTCTCTGTAGAGCAGTGTAAAATGAACGTTATTTATATTACAAGCAGATTTTACAATATGTTTAAACATTGGCCAAAAACGCAACAATACTTTAGCTCATTTCAATGAATAATACAATCTCATCTGTAAGAAATGCATTTGCAATTGGAATAAAAAGATTTGCAGGGAATTGTCTTTTCTATACCTGTATATGTCGGTGGGCAAAGGCAAGTATAATTATTAACTCCATCTATACAAGTTCCTCCATTAGCACATTTATTTCCTGGGCAATCATCAATGTTTTTCTCACAATCAATACCTGAAAATCCTAGGAGAAAATAATAATTTGTGTAAAGACAATATTCCTATTCTTTTCAAATTATCTTGGCTATGATTAGATAATGGAGTTGGTTTGTTACCTGATGGGCATGTACATTTGTAATTGAGGGCATCAATAACAGTACAGACTCCTTCATTCTGACATGGACTTGGATCGCATGGGACATATTTGCTTTCACAATTTTGACCGGTATAGCCTTGTTCACAATTACAACTGCAAAGAAATTAATTAACAAAACAGAGTTTATTAATTGTGTTTATAAAATTTAAATATAATTTAAAAGTTTACATCTTAGCAATCAGAAGCTTAGTTTAAATTGTATAAAATCTAAGAACTTCTCAACGAGCAGGTGCCTGTATTAAATGATGAAATGTAACTTGTAAAAACTAAAATTTCAAGTTTATAAGAAAATCAGCCACAATTACAGGAGTATCTTTAAAGATCTTTTTTTTTTTTTTTGCCTATCCATTCTTGTAAGTTAGGATGCTGTATATTTAAGATCCAATGATCTAGCATTTATACTATATGTAGTTACACATCCGGTATTTATGACAATTGTTGTTCCTTGGTTATCCTTGCCAAATTTTAAAAGAGGTGACACATTATCACACTTTTTGAGCATAGGTAATATATTCAGATATTTTTTCTTTAGACCTGTGATTCTCAACCAGCGTGGCATGAAAATTATTGAAACTTCATTTTTTAAGTCATTTATTTACTTCCTTACTTTTCAAACCCGCTTATTCATCAGGGTAGCGAGGGTAGCAGCCCTATGAAGGATCTCCAGCGATCGCGATCTTCTGCCATCAGGTGCATGTCCTCCATGGGTCTTACTCGGAGCCAGATTTTCTGTATAGTTTAGCCAACTGGCTCTAGGCTGACCCCTTGGTGTCTTGCCCACCGGCTTGGAAAATAACAACTGCCTAGGAAGACCAGTTTGCAGCATCTGTATCACGTGGCCATACAAGCGCAACCGAGATCTCTCAAGCAGCTCAAAACTTAGAGATTCCCTTATTGTGCTGCTATGCACACTATCTAGTAGGGTAACATCTGCCACACCTCTCAGGAACCTTGTTTCGGCTGCTTGTACCCACAATTGCACTCTTTTAGTCATTACCCACAAGACTCATGTCCCCATAGGTGAGAATGGGGACAAAGATTTGAAAACTGAGAGCTTGGCTTTGTTTCCCAGCTCAAGTTTCATTATCATGGATCGCCACAGTTCACATCTGACATAGCTTGCTGCACCGATCCGAGCATCCAATTCTTTCATTATTGTAAATGATTTTTGTGTTCATTATATGTTAACTTTGATTTCTTCTATGCATGTAATGGTAACCAAAAATCTTATAGGTTATTTTGATTTTGACGTGTAAACCTACTGCTTCCTGTTATCACTCTCCCCGATTCAGGATTCTCCAAGCAGGAATTTAATGATTATAATACCAATGATAACCCTCTTTTCCTTTAAGATCATCAAGGCATTACTTACTACTGATGCCAGGTAAAAGTAATATCCGTTTCCATTCCAATTTTTGATTGGTTGAACGAGTTTTATTTATTTACACATGCCAATTTCCTTTTTCTTTCGTGCCGGGCACTATAGCCAATTAATTAAGAGGAATTGGTGGATCATGTTTTCTTTTTCTTCTTGTCAGACTTCTTTTCTCGTTGAATAATATCAAGAAAATATGTTAATGACTAGTTCACGATATAATTAGACTGTTTCCAATTGACTAGTCCATTTTTGGTTAATTGTATAATGTATCAAGATAAATAAAAGAAGTGTTTGGTTTTTTTTTGTTTTGTTTTTGTTTTTTTAAACCTTTAACGTTGTTACCAAAGCAGATGTACAGGATTTTGTCTTTGTTGGAAAAAGAAGTATCATTGGAGTGTATTATCATCATAATTGTAATCGCAGTAGAACTATTACTCTGTATTCCTTTATTGTATAATGTAGCAATGGCTATTAACTTTAAATTATTTATGATCCCATGCCATTCTATTGTCTATATCCATATTTTGTTATTTTTATCTTAATTGAGGAATTAAGGTTTTTACTTACCCTTTTAAAAAATCCACTTGGAGTTAAAAATAATAATTTAAAAAAATAAATTTCTTTTTATAAAAATTTTTCTTTGGATATTTTAAATTTTAAAGGTGGCAACACTCAAAATTTTTTACAAAAAAAAAAAAAAAAAATCAAACAAGCACTCACCTATAAGATCCCATTGTATTTGTACAGATTCCATGTTTACAGATTTTATTCTTGCACTCGTCAATATCTTCAATACATGTTGATCCAGTATAACCAGGAGGACATTTGCATTTAAACGTATCTTTCGAGGAACGGCATGTGGCACCATTGCGGCAGGGTTGAGATGCGCAATGATCTATCTGTTCACAGAATGGCCCTTAAAGAATAAATAATATGTAAAGTTATTAATCCTTACGTTTTTTTATTTTTTATTTTGCATTGGATTTAGAAAACCAAAGGGATAACAAGATTACTTGAAAATGTGCGAGAATATAACTGTGCATTTGGAATTTTTTTTAACTTTAAGAAACATAAAACTAGTGACTGTAAATGCATACAAAGAAGTTATGTTGATAAATGACTGTTATTATTATACAAACCTTTAAATCCTATTCCACAAGCACAAGTATAGTTATCCAAAGTGTAGAGAGTACAGGTTCCACCATTTTGACAAGGATTCGAATCACAGCTATTAGGAACTGCAATCTCGCAAAGTGAGGCAGAATAACCAACTGGGCAAGTGCACGTGAATAAAGGGCCATTTGTTGTACCAAGATTGACGTTACAGGTTCCTCCGTTTTGACATCGTCCTGGACCGTTGTTGCAGGGATTGGGATGCTGGCAGTATTCTCCTACAAACTTCTGAGAGCAACTGTAAAAATGAATTTTAGAGTTTGTAGAATCTTATTGGAATGAAAATCCTCAAGTTAAATTCATGGAAGGAAGGGGCCAATGAATAAAACAAATGTGAACCATAAAATGAAACCACTACAGTAGCTAAAAGCATAATATTAAATATATAGAACTTTTTAAAATTTTTAAATCTTCATGAACTCTGCTTCAATAACCACCTTTTTTCTTCACTTTGGATTGCTGGAGATGATGACAGTGTTCCAAGTTCAAGATCAAAAACAGTAAAGAGATTATAACTTTTGCATTGCAATCAGGTGTGTAAAAATAGTTAAATATTTATATCTGTTAAGCAGCTGGATAGGTTAGTCATTCACACAGTTCATTGCTAAGCTGAATGCAAAAGTCTAAATATCTAAATATGAAAAATAACAGCTCATAATCATTGGCCACGATTGTAAGCTGACCATGTGGAAGAGGAAGGACAAAGAAACTGTGTGGCAGTCGAGCAGAGGAATGCCTAAAGAAAGTGTTGCATGGTTATTAAAGTTTTAATAGAAGGCGAACTTATGTGAAGAACTGAATGACAGTGTGTGGTGTAAGAATTGTAGTGGAAGGGATGTGTGGCGTCTTTTAATTGGGGTTATTTAAGTTTCTTTCCTGTTGTGCTGCCTACCCTCCCAGGAGGATTAAGGCATGGTGGTGATGGTGTTGTTGAATGAACTGTTTTTCCCCACTGTTTGGCTCACTTGGAAGTGTGGTATGGGGTTTAGATATATTTTTTTTTTGTTCAAATTACTAACAAAGACAATTACACTGTTTACAAAAACTAATTTTAAATTGACCATTTTCAGAGAAATAGAGTTAATCACAAGTTCATTAAGTATAAAACATTATCTCCAAATGGTTTTAAGACGTTTGAAGGGTGCACTGAAATGGCACGTATTGAAGAATGACATTTCAAATGTTTGTCTAGGCAGAAAAATTATTGCCTATAATTTCAAAAGAGGTCATGTGAATCATTATTGAATTAAAATCCATTAACCACTTAATATTTTATTCTTGCTTTTTTTTTTTCCATTTCTTTCTTTCTTTTCTTTTTTCCCTTCTGTTAAAATACATTATGACCTTTGCCTATAATTTGTTAAATGCCAGTCATTATGCCAAGCCATCGGAATTTTTCACAATTTTAAAAGTCTTAAACTGAAAAAGATAAAGAGATTAAAACGAATTCAATATTCAGTGAAACACTTTTTTTTTTTTTTAGTTCTCCGGTTTTAGGCTCTCATAAGCTAAACTATTTTCTACAGAACATTAAGTGTTATCATACTATGTATAAAAAATAGTTTTAAACAGAAAGTTAAACTTCAAATATTGCATTAAGTCAAAACACTTTGGCTTAGATAACTTTAATGTACTTAAGTAGTAACATAATAATTTTGTTAATCCTTTGAACAAAAAAAATGCACGTTTAACTGTTATGAGTATCCATTTCTCTAAATCAAATATCTTTGCTTCATTCAATCATTCTTTTTTTCTCATGCAGGATTATCTTTCATTCATCCTCTTAATAAACACATCCTAACGTATGCATCCACTTGTTTGCACTATAATTTTCCCACACTTCCATCCGTCCAATCACATCAGGTCAAATTTGCCAAATGGATCACTCAGGTTCTCTTCAGGCCACACACCATTCTTACTAAACGTTTACAACATGGTCCACTCTAGGCATTCCTGAATATTTCATCTCTACTGTCTCAGATGTTTCCTTTGGTTTTTGTGCACACTCAAATTTCAATCCCATGCAACAATGCAATTTCACTTATTGTTTTTTCCCCTAAACTTTTGCAGATTTTCTAGTTTCTCGGATGTTTGCCTGGAGTACATATACCTTTAGGCGACAAATACCACTTTATTTTAATGTTTCTTATAAAGTAAAAGCAAAATGTGATAGTGACAAATGCAGTAGTGTCTCTTCACCCATCTTTTTTTTTTTTTTTGTTCCCTCCCCACTGGCATTAAATTATTCTAATGGTTTAAACTAAACCTGGTTATATTTGGCTGGGAAAACATGTCCTAAAGCTTTAATTACCAACAAACTATAGATGAACTTAGTTATCAAATAGGCATTTGTTATTGATAACACAACAACAAAGCCTTTTGTTTTTTTTTCATTTGTTTCCCAAGGAATTGCATAATAACTTTAAGGGTTCAACTTAATTAACTCTTGATTGCACTGCCTTTAATTTCATTTTTCTTGATGTAATATATCTTGTAGCTACATCTGAATTATGGTAAACTTTGATTAGTCATTTAATAAAAGCATTCTGGTCTTACTCAAATAAATCTAAACTCCACATAACAGTAACATTCGTCTGCTCTTGGAATAAACTGATAAACCGAAGCTCTTGGTTTGGAATAAGCCATATGAAATGCTTTTCAAAACTTTTTTTTTATATTAAGAACTTTATTATCTATCTAATCAGAAATGTTTAAATCCTAATGTGCATAATAAGAGTTTAGAATGTCAAACTGTTAGGATATATCTTTGTAACATTGTATGAAACATTTCTAGAAGCAATCTTTAAATAAAGTACTAGTTAAAAAAATATTTTTTATTATGAAATTTTCAGTCTTATATGAAGCGCACATACATATATGTGGTGTTTGCCATTGTTTGCCACCAGGGAAGAAACCGTGCCTATCGGCTTCATGGGAACATTCAGTTCTCGTGCGATTCTCTCATCGTCTCATGGGAATGGCCTTCAAGTCTTTGCCATATTACCTGTTGATGGCAACACTTAATATTATTTTTTCCAAGTTCTCTCAAATGAGAAATTATCCTGTAGCTGAATAAATTGCTTAGGATTATTAAAATACATAACTAATGAACATGATTTTTCTTACCAGTTCCAAATACAAGTAAGCTGTATCAGTTTTTATTTATAAAGTTTAGCAGGCACCATGGGGTCAGATTTGAGGTCATACTCTCTAACCTCAGAAAAAAAGAGAAGATAGAAATAAAGAAAAGAAGGGGGAAAATCAGAACCAACCCTTTATTACAAATTTAAAAATTGTTTAATTTTATAAATCTTAACATTAATGGTTTAAATATTCCTTTGCGTTACTGGAATATTTGATTTAAAGTGAAATAAATTCTGCATCAGCATTAAAAGGACGAGTCCATGGAAAAGGTCAAATTCGATGGAAGACTGTTGGCAGTTACAAAACAAGTTTCTCAAACCCCATTCACAATGCCTGGTAAGAAGGGAGGGAGAGAGAGAGAACCGGGCAACGAAAGAAGGAAAAGGAGGAGGAAGGCAGTCAAGTTATGTGAGTGTGAGAGAGAAAGAGAGAGAGGAAAATGTTGCCTCAGCAGGCTGAAGAAAAACCGTGGGAAGAATCTCTCCCTCGTTTGCCTTTGTGAAGGAGCAACCAACCCTCTGGGGCCTCAAAAGCACCACAGACAAGGAGCACCACCACCATCACCATTTAAAAGAAATGGCTTAAGGGACAACAATAGATGCCGCCACTAAACCTCCCTTTCCTTAAGGGGAGAGCAAGAAAGGAGAAAAAAAGTAAAATAACATAATATTAAATATAGCTAGAGAAGAGATATAAGTCTGCAGTAGGCTAAAAGTGCACAAATTTTTTTTTTCAATTCCTTCTATTGTCAAAAGAGTATCAAGACTATGGAAATAATTGTATTGTTTGTAACATAAGCATTTTAATCGTATATAAAAAAAATATTGTATTGAGGAAAGATTGCTAATGATTGTAAATAGTTATTTTTTTTCGGGTTAAAAAATAAATAAATTAAGAGAGGTGGGAAAAATAATTTTTCACACGTACTCAACATCCTGGAATGAAATCACATCAAACAAAAAAAAAATAAAATATAAAACAGTTCCGATAGGAATTAGTTCCTCACAATGAGTTCATCAATTAGAAACAGGAGAAGAGAGACAAAAATCTTTTGAAAAACTGCAGAATTGATGAAATTGTGCTTGTTTCTGAAATTATTTTCATAAGTTTGCTGAGATAAATTGGTAAAATTTATAAGTTGTGCAAGTTAGGCTGTTTATTGAATGTATCTTGTTCTGAAAGTTTAATTTTTAAGGTTTAAAGCCAGTTTAAAATTCCACTTTCACATTTTGTATTTCAATCTGACTGTGAGAAAATTCATTAATGCAAAACAGATTGAAAGGAGGGAGGGAGTCACTAACTTGCCCTGACCCAGTAATAAGGTTAGACACAAAGATTGATTCTTGACTCGTTTCTTTTCCATCCTCCTTTCAAGTGGACAGTTATTCTTTTCATAACAGCACTAAATCTGAATGAGTAACCATTTGCTTGGGAGTTAGAAGGCCCTTCTTATGCACAATGCATAAAAATTATTGCATAGTGGTTGTTGCTTTTCTTTGGACATTGATCATTAAACAATGTCTGCGTTATACGATTATTTCATCTATAGTCTTCCCTTTAATTTTTTTTAATGTTTATGTGGCTTTTCATATTTTTGTTGCATTTGCAATTTATAAAAATACATAATCCCGGCTTGTTGGCCGAGAGCGCTGAGGCGCAGGTCTTATCGCTCTCGCAACCAGCAAGTCGCGGGTTCGAATCCCGCTTGGGGCATGGATGTTTGTGATTGTCCTTTATTATAATGTGAAAACCCCGTGTTGGGCTTCGGCCTGTTGGGGGCAACCCGCGGGTTGTTTAGATTAATAATTAATAATAATAATTGACTATTTAAAAAGTATACACCTTAGCAGCCAAGCATATTAAATGGCAAAGTGAATAATGAATTAGGTCTATACTGAAGATGACTATAGACCTAATGATCTTTATCTACATAGAATTTTGCATCTTAATCAATTTTTAAGGCAGTTGGATTTCAAAATTCTAGTCAAATCCATGGCCTTTGTGCTCATTTAATTTGATGCCATTGAATCTAATCATCAAATTAACTTCACATTATTTTAATATTTGGCTATAGAGCTGAACTTGTAGTCTTGTGCAAGCATCTTTAATATTCAAGTTAATTTCATAAAAGAGAAGCAATCTTTAATCTTTTTTATTCCTCCACCACTGGTTGTCTTTTGCAACAATGTCAATACAGCCCGGAAATTTTATAATAAAAACCTAGAATGTAAAGCTAAAATTATTAATCTTCATCGTATATTTCACGACATTTAATTTCAAATATTCCGTTCGTTCAATTTAACAAATTATTCCTTTTTTTTTTTTTTTCGTTCTTTAAAATACAGATCATTTAGCAGTTGGATGTTATATAAGCATTCAGAAGCAAAATATTGGTGAATTAAATTACTGCGATAATGATGACTGTCTGTTTTTGTTTTTCATTTTTGTTTATTCTTAAGATGATTCCTTTTATCATCTTTATGGAAGTGTTTTTGTAAGTTATACTTGAAATAATAATAAGATTAAATTTAATTCCTATAACTTCATGAGGTAAAAATACTTAAAAAAATAAAAAATAACTGAATAATGATGAAATTCACTTTTCAAGTGTAGCATGGTTAAATTTTGTAGTCCTGACATTCTGGTCTCAGATGTTGTCCAATTTGGATGTGGAAAGATGAAAAACTTCAAAATTTAAAAGTGACTTTCTTCATCTTTCCACAACCAAACTGGACAACATCTGAGACCCGAACATCAGGACTACAAAATTTAACCACCTTATTTATTATTATTTTTTAAGTGTTTTACTCATGAAATTATTGGAAGTAAATTATTTAATCTTATTTTTATTTCAAGTATAACTTAGTTTAAGATGCGTTTTTACTTGAATGCATTTTCCAGCACTGATCAACTTTATGATTTGAAATGATGTAAGAATGTAACAGTCTTTCTCGCTGTTAATCAAGTCACATCTGAAATTTTTGTTGCTGATAAAGCCGTATTTTCTATGCAAACCTCCAATGCATAATTTTTGCAACTTGATCAGATTTTCGTTCATTGTCACATTGTCTTTCAGATTTGTTTGTTCTATCTTATGATAAGGATGCAAGAGTCATCCTAGTGCCATAAAATACCTAATTTAAAAGATAGTGGGTTTTTATTTTGTTTTCTGTTTTTTTTATTGAGCAAATTTTAAATTCCTTTATAAAATCGGATGATTTATTTTAATATACTTGTGATAGGCTATTATTTTAGCAATTAGAAAATTTTGACAAAAATACAAGATCATTCATATTTAACCTATGATTTGCAAGAATAATCTTGGCATAATTTTTTAAGCCACTTGCGTTTGTATTATTTTTGGAGGTTCTCATAACTTTCAATTACGCCTTTAGAATGCTAATTAAAAGAACTAGCAAAATAACAACAAATAAGAACTTTTATTTCTTTTTTATTTATTTATTTATTTATTTTTTAATTTCATTTCTTAACTCTTATTGTGACTCCCTGGGTTTTGAATTTTATTCATCAACTGGAAAATGCATTTGTTCTTGTGTAAATATCAGCCTTAAGTTGCTGAATGAGTTATAAAGCACAGTAACAACAAACTCAACTCTCTTGCACCATGTAAATGCACAATCCACCCTTCCATCGACTGGAGGTCGTTGTCAGTCTTTGAAAAACTCCAGTATCCGGCTGGTTCTCTGGGAGGGTTGGTAGAGAGGTGGATGGATGGATTCCATATGGATTTTAGCCTCGGGAGATGATTTGCATAACTGGTTGTATGGAATGTGTTGAAGTGATTTCTTGTCTCTAGCCCCTTTCTCCTCTGCGGATTATATGTTTGCTTAGTCGTTTTAAAACTGCACATTATGATCTACAATGTGAAATTGCTTATTGTGGAATGTCTGGAGTTTAAAGAAAAAAGAAGTTAATAGAAACAACGAAAGGATATTAACTGGTCGTCTGTCCTACTGTGAAATTCTGCTCATCATACTTCTGTCACGGGGAATGATCTTTTACCAAATTAAAAAGGGTTTGCTTTGTTCACATTTATGTAATTTCATAGAGCATACCTTTTTAATATGAGAATAACTGAGAAATAGTAATTTGTATAGTGGCACAAGTTTTATCTCAACAATAAAATTTTTAATGAAAATCCAAGACCGAAAAAACAACAGAGAAGTGAATGTGTTAAATAAAATTTTACTTTAAACCTTTTCTTATAAAAATTCAGATTAAAGTTTTTAGTCTTTTTTTTTTTTCAAAATGTAAATTATAAAAATATATTTGCACTAATATTTAAAAAAATAAATTTAAAAAAACAATTATTTTCACTTTTCATTCACTTTAGCATTTTTTTTTTTTAAATTAAAGTAAAATAGAAAAGACTAAAAAAAAGACTAAGACTTTAAATTCAATTGACAAGTTGTCTACATTAATTAAAAAAAAGGAGTATTTAACAAAAAACTCGATGGAAAAATCAAAAACTCTTTTCATGAAATACTTGTTTCTATTTAATTAGCATTTGCATCGTGATTTTTTCCTCTTTAACATGTAATTTATTGCAATTAGCAAATATACTTATGTATTCCCACTAAAGGTTAGGCTTAAATTAGATTGATTTTAATTCTTTTCTTTCTAACACTGAAAAAAGATAAATAACATTTTGTTTTCCTTTCTAAAGTAAAAGCAGTAAAATATCAGAATTGCTCTTGTGATTTAGGATATTTTCTAAAATCATTCCACAAAGAAAAAAAATTTATTAACATAATAACAGAAATTTTAAATTAAACAGTATTCAGTGAAATCAGATTGCTTCCTCTTCAAGAACAGTAATTTAATAAATAGACATTCCATCATTGGGGGGGGGGGGGTTATATAAATGATGCTGAATGAAGATTTAAAAAAAAAAAGATCAAATACACAACTAAATTTCCTACTCATTTGTAGCTCCTGTCTATAAAATTTCAACTGCAGCAACAGAGTAATCCCTTGTTGCATTCCAGTGCATTGAAAAAGCTTGCTCGCTCAGTGACATAGCAAAAGAGAGCAAAGCACTGAGGGAAATGGCGACCAACAGCTGCCACGTGGCAGCTGCTAACCACCAGGCAACCCACCTGCACCTTCAAATCCAGATGCCATACTTGGGTCTCGCACACATTTTCAGCTTGCTTTTCTTTTCAAATGTTTGTTTTCGTCAGTAGCAGTAGGCATATTATATTAACAATATGTTTTTAATCTTTTGAAGTGAACGTAAATTTTAATTAATTAGTGAATCACTGTTCTGCACGGAAGCGAGCTTTGTTTTCTTCTTTAAATGGGTGAAGTCTGCTTTCACAGGTGTCTAATGCATGTTTTGTAGTAGCACAAAACATGCCTAATAACATAGAGTGAATTAATGAAGTTCCGATTGCCTCTTAATTAATGGCTGGCTTTCTATATCTTTCACATCCCCTCTCCATGCATTATTAAATCAGTTTTTCTTACAATTCTCATGTACACATCTCATTTATTGCATTATATCCTTATATTTGAAATGAAATCTAATAGCCAAAATCGTAGAGAAATGCATCTCCTCCTTTACAAAGATATTAGGAATGAGATAATGACATTTTATATTATTAAATGGTTCATCTCTGTGGAAATAAAAAACAAATTCCGTCCCTAGTAATGTGTTGTTTTGATGTGGAATGATTATGTAATTAAGATTATGGAAATTAACTATTTTTGACAGATTTAATTAGATGCCCATTCAGTGCCTATTATTACTTTTTCAGGATCTTGTGAACTTGGAGGGAGGAGGGGAACACTACTGTGTTACCAGATTAATATATTATTGCAGATAGAATCAATATGCCAGAATTGGGCATTTGTCTGGGCCTGATGAATCAATATGCCAGAATTGGACATTTGTCTGGGCCTGATGAATCAATATGTCAGAATTGGACATTTGTATGGGCCTGATGAATCAATATGCCAGAATTGGGCATTTGTCTGGGCCTGATGAATCAATATCCAGAACTGGGAATTTGTCTGGGCCCGATTTCCCAAATCATATTAAAGGGGAGGGGAGGGGGGATAAATGGAGAATATACAAGTATATATTTGTATATTTGCCGAGAATAAGTGAAGTTATTCCCTTTCGGAAGTAGGAGGTAGTATGACCCGCTACCTCCCTAATAACATTGAAGAATCTGAGGGTGGAATTTTAGGTTAGTGCAAAGGAGGGATAAGGAATCTGAATGCTTTCAACCAAAGCACACAGTCTCTGCCTTCTTTTCCCACGGGCCCTATGAGGACCTTCACACAAAACTGAACATCTTTTGTTTCAGCTTAACTAACCCAAACATCCTGCCTTTTAGCCTGAGAAATAAAAAAAAAATAGACAAGGCAAATTTGGCAATTATTCTTAATGAAAAATAACTTAATTAAAAAAAAAATAAATGAACTGAAAATATTTAGTCCATTAACCAATATTAAAATTAAATAATTAAAAAAATGTCTAACGTATTATGCTAATTATCTATTTTAAAAGGTCCCTCTTCATATTTTGAATATGTTCCCTTCACACAAAACTGAGCATCTTTTGTATTTGGAAACTTGGTTATTGAAATTATTATCACACACACGTTTCTCCAATATAGATTTCTTTGGGGGAAAATGTTTTAGCAAAACTTATGTCATGTTTTAAAATTTAATTTTCCAACTTAAATACATATCTATTCATTTTATGCTGTCCAAATGGATTTATATAGAGCAACTATTAGTAATTCATGTGGGCATAATTTTTACAGTAACTTAATTGAAATCACACCAATAAAAACCAACTCTTTTGGCTATATTCAACCGTTAAATTCAATTTTTTTTTTCCTTTCTTATATTAGCAATTACGATCTCAATGATAATTTTTCACACAAGATGAATCGTAATAGCTAGTGGCTGTTCCATGAATGGACTGCCCAGCCAAATATCATTCAAATAAAGTCTTCAGTTTTAAATTGACAGGATGTTCTCTTTACTTCATGACAAATCTCTTGTCCTCCTCCATTAGTTTTAATCCTCTCTGGAATTAATGCCAATTCGGCCATTTACCCACTGTTCTTGCTGGTGGTACTTGCACTTTTGATGTCAGGCTTATAAGCATCAACCTTGAAACCGACTTAAATCATTTGGTTTTGAATTATTTGCATATCCAAGTCGCTGTGTATGATTGATAAATGTTAGGATATTGCTAATAGCAGCAAACAGGCAAAGGAGATAGTACCGTAATCACAAACATTTGCATAGTTTCTTTGTTTTCAGATTGTTAGCTTAGATCTAGATTTCTGCACAAACATGTGTGATAGCTTGGATCTAGATATAAGATGGCCAATGATTAGATTTGTCTTTTAAATTTATCAAGCAGAGACCCTATAATGCTTTCAAGTGTATGAAGTAAGAGAATTCTTGGGACTCTACTCAATTATGTCATTTAGAATTTAATTTGAATTAAGAAAGTTGATATACAAAAGCTGTTATTCATATTCATCTCTAATCAATAATAGCTCTTAATGATATAACAATGCTTATAGAACTAGAAAGATCCTTGGTTTATGCTAATGGGTCATTTTAAGCACCTTTCTTCGTTGTTGTGATTATCATTTTTAAATAGAAAAATGATTGTTAAAACCCTAAGATAAGGAAGACTTAAAAAGAAATGCAGCTGCAAATTTATGTAAGTCAGCTATTAGGAAACTTGATAAATTAAAAAAATAAACCATGAAATAGAGGAGAAAAAAAAATTTAAAAAAAAAAAAAGAAAGGGGAGGGGGAATCTAATCCAAAATAATGAGATATGAAGTACCAGATAGGTATTTTGAAGGTTGTTTTCATCCTCAATTGTCAAAATAAGATAAAAATAAATTTAAAAATTAAGGGTTTTTAAAAATTTTTTTCATATTAGGAAATTTAATTATCACATGTCAAAATGTATGTCTTTTTAAATTCTCTATCCTAAATTCAGAGGGTAGGGTTCATTGCAGAAATTAAAATAATATATTCTTATGAGATTATTTCAAAGATCTGCATTGTTAAAATTTTCAAATACATTTTAGTTTTCATAAATTAGCATGATTAAATTTTGAATTTATTATAATGATTCAAATTAAGAAGTCCAAAAGAGTCCATCAGAGAAAGTAAAAAAGCATTGAAGAGCCTATAAAATATAAAAGCAAAGCAGTTCTACTATTCTATTTTTAATTTCGTCTTAAAACAAGAGTTTGAATATCATTGATATTTTACTGAAGTAAAGGAGAAAACCGTTGGGTTCCGATTTTTCCAATGATAGTCATCTACTTGTAATTTCTGGACTCTTTTAGACTGTTTGATTTGAACTTGACTGTATTGCGTAAAAAAAAAAAAAAAAAAAAAAAATTATTCTTTTAACAAATTCTAAATTTTATGCAACATTTCCATGCCACTTTTAAAATTGTTAAAACGTTTTATGATTAAATAATGTAGCAACCGAGCGAAACTTTCGGTTAGGGTACATGGTTGTAGAGTATTTTCTAAAATCTTATTAAATGCTAAACACTTAACACTTAATACACAAAGTGTGATCAAAAAGTTTCAGGACTGAATATTTTTTTTTTCTTGTTATATTTAAATTTCAAATTGACACTGCATATGAATCTCAAGATGAACATTTTTCTATATTCTCTTTACCTTGCCTATAACAAGATATAACCAGTTGAGAATGCACGGTACTGCACTACCATAACGACGTTAATTAAAAGCACTGTTACTGTATTCGCGAAGTCAGTCATTCTGTTGCCAATTTTATTCACTTCAGATTTTGACTTCAGATTTGGATAGAGCATCAAAATATAAGTTAAAGTTTTAATAGCCACACATGTCCTATCTATTTGGGAACATGGCCAAAACAATGGTTAAAGTTAAACACTTTAATGCTGCAAACCTGGAGCAAAGGACCAAAATGTTAAATACCATTTTGGGCATGTTCCCGAATAGATAGGACATGTGTGCCTTTTATAACTTTTACTTACTTTTGATGCTCTATCCAAATCTGAAGTCAGAATCAAAAAAAGGATCAAAACGTTCCGGATTTGCGCGGTCAGTCGAAAAAAATTGGCAAGAGAACGACTGACCTCGCAAATCCTCTCAAACTTTTTGATCAGAACTTTTTGAACACACATTGTGTAAAGGCCCTTTTAATGCCTGCCTTTTGCAAAGATAGCTTTATCATGCAATATCATATCTTTACCATTGGACTTGGAAAATTGGAGACTGCTTGGATTACAGTACTAACATTGTTAACAAAAAAGCTTTGATCAGCATATAGTTTCACAGAATTAATTAGATATAAGAACACATTTTTAAGAAAGTTGCTCAAATATTCTTTATTGCCTATATTTTTGGCTATGGCCAATAATAAAATCACACAGAAAAAGCAAGAAGATACTTGTATAAAGTGAGGATCACAAAACAGCAGCATAATATTAGTGGTAACAATCTGGCAGGTTGACTGTCGGAGTAAAGGCCAAATGGAAAAAGTAACATTAATATTAATAAAAAATAAATTGTATATTAAATGTTGTAAATAATAAGGAAAAATAATATCAATTAGTATAGCGTTCACCCTCTCCCAAGTTTTCCTAAACTCTGTCTAACGTAGAAAATTCTATAGTGGCTTAGCGGGTCAAAGTGTTAGAATGGTAATCCAGAGGTCCCTGGTACAAATCCAGGTCATGAAATTTTCTTTATTATTTTCTACATTTAATTATTAACATAAGAGAGATTATTAAAAATATATATATATTTTCCAACTTATTTTTAATATCCTTTAGTTTGCCCCTAAAACCTTACCCTCCTCCCACATAAGAAAATCCTCTGTGCGATTGACATAGACGTTATAAATGATATAATTTTATTACCTCATTTACATTAAATCTTTTCAAATATCCATAGGAGTATCTAAATATAGATGTACATTTGGTACTCTATCACCTTATTTAGTAACATGTAGTAAGTTTATTTATTCAGTAGTTGATCACTTACTTGCAATAAGCTTCTCCTTTTGGATTGGCAATGCAGGTGGCTCCATTCTTGCAAGGGTTAGGAGAACATGATATCAAACCTATAGGAAGGAGTTAAAGAGAAAGTGGTTAATTAAATTCAATCCTTTACTATAAAAATTATTTTACTATGAACTTTAAAACCCTTAAAATTGAAAAGTTGTCACTATAGTAAAGTCTAAATTTGGTCTAATGCTTCCTAGTCTGAATTTTATTAAGCAAATGTTTTGATCTGCATATAAGTTCATAGGATTTTCTATACTTATGATGTTTTAGGGAAAACATTTAACCAGGAATTTATTTTCCAGTTTTTAAAGGAAAGATAACTGCATTCCAACACAACGACTGCAACTTTATTTGCCAACATTGTAACGTGCAATTTAAAACTGCTACACTTAATCATTCTTATAGACTCGCCTACTTTGTCTCATTCTGCTAGTGGAAAGAAAAGTCACAAAATCGCAAATAATGATAATGATAATAATATATTAAAATAACTGAAGTTAACCCTCAGTAGTCTCAGCTATCCAGCCAAGAAAAGAAACTAACTGGAAATATCAAAAATCCCCATTATCACTATTAAATATGTTTGCCAAGGAGGGCATCAAAGATGTTGTATTTTAGGAGAGCCTATGGTAGTCTTCATTGAGGGAACCAAACACGTTGTGCTGCACTATTAGGTTTCTTTTTTAATGGATTTAGAAATTCAAGTTTAAAACAAGACCGGCTTGATAGACGAGTATAATCACCTTATGAAGTTTAGACAATAAATAGGAGATTTAAGCAGACTAGCTAAAGACACTGAACAAGAAGAGCCGGGTGAAAATTATCTTTTTTCAGAGTAGAATGACAGATGTTGGTAAATCAGAGGCTACCATCTGTTTTTAGATATAAATAGTTTATAAAAATAGTTGGGTATATTAACATGACCAACTGTGCTCATTTGGGAGTTTTGTACAAACAGATGACCAGCCATGCTTCTTTTAGTTGTTGTACTCCTTTCAAATATATACTCCAAAAATATTAATTTTTCCTTGTTTGTACTCCCTTTTGGATGTTTTTAATAATATGCAATATAAGACTAAAGAAAATATAGACAGTGTATCAAATTAGTTATGACACACAAATGTTATATCAAATTGGATACATGCGGATCTGTTGTACAGAATTGTACACGGTGCCTTTATTTTCCCCCTCTCCTTCGGTCTTCTCAGTAGAATCCACAATTTCCAGTCATGTGAGACTAACTTTAAGTCACAATGGCAAACTGTACTGCTTTTTCAGTATTGCTACTTTTTGAAAATCTGCTACTTTACTTATTTGAACCCACCATTACTTTAAAAGATTTAAAGAGAATCTTTGGAGTGTTGAGATATTTTAGTCATGTTATAGATTGCACTAGAAAATGCCATCATGTTTTACATGTAATTGTTAGGTCAATTTTTCTAAAGAATTTTGGAAAATTTACAAGAGTAAATAAAGAGTACCTATGCTTGTTTAAGTACAAAGACTTACAAAACACTGCTGTGATAAAGAATAATAGGGGTCTTTTCAGAAATCTTCTATAGTGGAAATCAATATTAGTTATTTCATGAACTCCTTTTCCCATACTATTCCTCATTTCCCACATACATTACAATTTCACTTGATATTACTGTGTTCGGTATGAGGTTATGTCACATCCTGTACCTGTGCTTGTTTCTTTGATATTCCACAAATATGTTATAGTAACACTACTTGAGTAGTCTGCACGAAACCTTTAAGTTTTATCCAATAAAACAGATATCAAAAGAAAACGACTATGCTTTGAATTTCTTCTTGTACAGTAGCATCTGGTGATGCATTGTCTTTTCCATATGTATGTTGTAAATAAATTTAGATGATTGTAATGTAATAGTTCAGAAGTTCTAGCAACTGGCATGCCTTATATTTTTGGGATACATTTTAAATAAATTTGCTGTAGCCAGACTATTTTGCAACTTAGGCAAAGCCAATGTAAGGTTAGGTTTTCCACCTGCTGAGGTCTGCACTCTAGGCAGCTAAATGGATTGGTTTCTCTCATAGGTTTTCCAATGTCATTTGAAAAGTTGATTGATCTACGTTATTAGTCTGTTGATCCCAATCACAGTTTGTTTATATAGCATTTACTAGTCTGGTGCTTTCAGGCTTGTTCCTGTTATCTGATTCACCATTTATCTGAGTGTTTGGCTCAATGCCTATGTTGACATCATCATCTTGCAAACAGGAGATGAGGGTAATGCCATTTAAAAACAAATAAGTTCAGTTACTCAGTTCTTATTGAATAACTAATACTACATTTCCAAATCATCTTTTATATATTGATAAATGCTTACTAAGATTCTAATAACCAAAGAGAAGTAGAGAGTGAGATTCTTTCTTGGAGCCCAATTATACTGTATCAGATCACTAATGTATTTATGTTTTGCCAAATAATATGTTTGAAATTATTTATCTTTTGAAGTTCGCAAGTTTATGATAACCCATCATTCAGGCAGATCTTTTAAAAATCAACTACACCTCTCTACGGTGTGATTTCCGAAAAGATGATTTGGAAATGTAGTATTAGTTATTCAATAAGAAAGTCAGCCGAAAATAAAACCAGCCACGAAGGGTTGACTTCGCATTCAAAATAAGTTTTCTTCCCAGGACATGTATTCCAGAAATGGAATTAAATTAAGAGTGGGCCAAAAACGAACTTCAGGAGAGTTAACATTGAAATAATAGATGAAGTATTTAAATTATAATATCTCCTTAAAGTAAAATTTCAGATGTTGCCCTACACAAACAGATTTCAAATTTTTGTTTTAAACAAACTGTAAAGTACATAAACACATCCCACGCAACATTATGGATAGAGAAATGTTCTTGAGTTTTAAAACCTGCCTAGAAGTTTAATTCAATGCCACACAGCATCATCACCGTTTCTTGTTTATAGGAAAATGGCAATGCCACAGGAGAAGTTGTTTTGTGGCTGCAGTTTGGGAAGTTTCAATCCATTGTTCAGGTACAAAAACAGGTTTCATACGTGATCATCACTGGCCACAAATATTTGGCGGGGGGGGGGGGGGAGAAAGAAGAATTTAAAGTATTGAAAGTTTCTTCATGTATGGACTTGTATTTAAATAGACAAACTACACTAGTTGTAACTATATGATAAGGGAAGAGCTTGGAATCTTGCAAGTGCACAGCCGTTGAGAGAAAGAGAAAATTTTCCCTTGTACTATACAGCATCATAAGGCCTGCATTCAAAAGAAATGTAAAAATGCATGACAAGTGACCTTTTTCTTAAAGCAGATTTTGAGGGCATTCTCAACATAGAAAACAGTGAAGAATATCAATTAAGTAAAAAAAAAAAAAGATAATACCAACAAAAAAATGAAAATGATTCGTTTCTACTAAGTCCAATTCTGATCATCTGGCAAGAACTAGAATGACTCATTAATGAAAATTAAACACAGAATGCATCAGATATTTGAAGGCATTTTCATTTACATATTATTGTTTCCTTCAACTGATAATATATTTTGTGTATAATAATTATAATTTATAATATTGCTTGAGAAATGAAAAGACATGCTGTTATTGTTCCGTAAATGCAAAATGCAGCAATTGAGAGAATAAAAAGTTCAGGTTAGCTTAGAATATTCAGCGGTACTAGACCGTATGGGCATCATGAATAAAAAAATTTTGAATTTTTGCCGAATCGCAAGTTCATAAGATCAGAAGAAGTTGGAAATCTCAGAGATGTTTCACCTGCAGCTAAGTGGGAAAGAGTGCTATGACGATATCAAGACACCACAGTAAATAAAATAGACTCAAAGCATCACCATTGATAACCCTAGAAAGTCGATAAAGGCCATTGCTGCTCATCTCTAGGTGTCAGTGGACACTATCAGATAATTAGAGGTTTACAAGGACATGCAATACAAATCGTATGCGAGAAAGAGAGACTAGTTCACCTCTATGAAGAAAATCCTTGCAAAGCAGTCAAAATCTCATGTAACAACAAATATGTGAATTTCAAACTCCTCAGACTTAAATCTGTAGATTAGTATTTCTCAACAGGGGGCTGCAAAATGTTAAGAAATGTATTGAATTAAATGGGGAGAGGGGTGCTTTTAATGGGGCCTTAAAATCTATAAGTTTCAGTCAGTCAGCAACCTTTTGGACTTCACAGACCACTAAACTCAAAATTTGGAAACCCGCAGATGACAACGATTATTATCAATGATTCGTTTTCAGTGGCGTGAAGATGAATAAGGATACAATGAAATAAACATAAAATGCATATGATATCCAAATTTTTCCACAGATCCCTAAAATTTTCTCATGGGCCATCAGTGGTCTATGGATGCCAATTGCTGCCCTAGATTACTATATGTGGATTACAATAAGGTTAACTAATATTTCCACAATAACACAGATTCATTGAAAGCCACCACTGTCAAGGTAATGACCAAAATGAACAACTATTTGATTCAAGCTTCTCCATAATCCTGATAACACATTCAAAGAGTCATTGATGTTGAAGGTAGTTTTATAGACTCGAACCTGTAATAAAGTTATTTTTCAGACTATGTTAAAAATACTGGAAAAAAAAGTTTGCTTTTGGCCGATATTATGTATTTCTAAATACTGTAAATGAGAGTGGGGGTGACTGTAATGGGGGTAAAGCACAATGTAAGATAATAAGATTTTGGATGTAATCTCAAGCCCAACTTCATTGCTGTGTAATTTGCTTACAAGAGGGTCCAAGATGAGATTGAACAGAAATTGAGAAAGAGAGTCTCCCTGTTTGATCCCATTCGAAAGCAGGCTTTTAACACCTTCAATGTGGCCATTCTAACTGTAAACGGTGGTCGAGCACTTATACAGAGCCCACACAAGGTGATAGTATCGTGGCAGAGATTTGAAATGCTGAATTTTCTGCCCATCACAAATTTATTGCACTAGTCTAATTGTAATCTAATTTGTTCTCAAATTTCCTATGCACATTAAAGAAAAAACAAAAAGGAACCAATGATCAATGAGAGCAATACAAATGGTCCAATCATATGCATCTTAATGGGTATTCTTCTTTCAAGTCATATAGCCTTGAATTATCTATTAGCCCCGAATCTCGCTTCATTAACAATTCTGCAATTTGTTCTTTGTTTCTAGGCTCTCGTAAATATAGACTACTTCAACAGTGAAATGATCCAACACATTAAACCCTTATCCTACAGGAATGGAAATGTGGGGAAAACATGATGGATGAACTATTATAAAAAAGAAAGAAATTCAAATGTTTTTTCCAGAATGAACAATCTTACTCCAATTTGCAAAAGGAAAGACCCTTAGGCCCAAATTATCAACAAGTGTTGTTCCAGATCTTGCTCAAAACCATTGTTGAATACAAATGCCATATTATTGAATTGGTACTCAAAAATGATTTTGAACAAGTGCATTCGGGCCTTACTTTGTCCTTACTCAAAACCCTACTAGAAGATCTCGTATGTATCTTCAATGGCTACAGAATCAGTAGGGCTCAAAAGAAACCAAATTCTCTAAACTACTCATTAGCCCAAAGGAGAAGTTGCAATCTATTCAATGCTCCAAAATTTACAGAACTTGCTTACAGCTGCTATGACCAATTTACTGGTGCCAATCAAGAAAAAGCACAGAGATGTGCTAGAAGGAATGTACTGTTCACTATGGTAGTTCAGTTAATCAATGGCAGCAACAATCTTTTTGAAGCTAGTCACTATATCAATAAAGAGAACCAAAATTCATATTAAGTTGACAATAAAGCTTATTGGTTGCTTAAGGAAAAGCCATTGGTATTGTTGATTCGGGGCCAATGGGTAATTCAAGACTACTCAACATTATTTATATTCTGGCACCTGATCAGCCCAATTGCATTGTTCTTGTTGACTCATTGGTTCCTTTCTTTGGTTTTCTGTTTAACAAACTTATTTCATAATGTGTCATTCTGTTTCTTGCTGAATGATGGATCACATTGCAGCCGAAATGTGAATACAAGAATTAAAATTAGACTTTGTGGAAGAGGGATACTCATGTTAAGGGGAAAAAAGTTTTAATATATGATAAAGATAGTAATTGATTTTATCAATATGTACAAAATGATATATTTAAAAATTTAATTTTGTATTAAAAGTAGATTATGTGAAATCGGTTGTAGACTACTCCCCCTCCCCATGTCCCCCATCCCTATCCTACTGGTCCCTCTAAATAACTTAGAGGTATATTGTACCTCTAAATAAATTTCCATCTAAATGTGTTTTGCTTGTGTTGAACATTATATTTTTCACAAGTGTTATGTTTTTTTGTTTTTCCCCCTAGTTATTATTATTATTTTTTTATCTTTAAATTCTCGGGAAACCAAAGCTCAGATGAACGTTTATTTTTTTTTTGAGCCTCACTTCTCCCCATTTCTATTTTTTAACTTGATATGTGTCAAAAGTTAGTTTTCTCAGAACTCTGTTGCTCAAGATCTCATAAAGAAAGTTACATTTGTTTTAACAGTTGAAATTATTGGAATCTCATCCATTTATTCCTATATGCACCATAACTTTGATTTCCTTTAAGGTAAATCAGGACCTATATATTCAAAGCAGTCTACATAAGTAGACTGGCCATCTAACTTGAACAATAAGTTAATTATAATATTATGCCAATAGCACGGTACATTAGAAGTTGTGTGATGAGGTCATGGTGTTGCCAGTCGCTCACTTTTCTCATGAAGAAGAATATTCATTGCAATCTGCCTCAGTTAAAAGAGAACCTTCATAGCTAACTTGACAGTTAATAGGTAGACACATTAACAGAAGAAGAATAAATTTTGTTAATAGAGAAAGATGGCGGAGGGATTTAGGACTTGCATAAGCAGAAAACTGATAATAATGAATGTAATGTCTATAATGAAAATTTCTTTTTGTATAATTTTGAACTCTATATTACAATTGTTTCCCCTCAGCAAAATAAATTGGTAAGTGTGTATTTTAGTATACCAAGGCTCATACTAATTCAGGATTCGTTAATACTTCTGGAAAATAAAGATAAAACTTAACGAAATGTCAACGCACTAGCAGCATATACTTTCAATATAATTTCTTATGTAATTTCCGATTTATTCATCGCTAAAAAGTTGGTTATCAATAAAGCAACACTGAAAGCTGACATCTAAGTCTGCTACACTTAAGACTTGAGCTTAAGATGTCAGCTTATAGTGGTCCGGATAACCAACTTTTTAGCGAAGAATATATCAGAATTTGCATAAGAAATTATATTGAAAGTAACAGCTGCTAGTACATTAACATAAGCTTTGCCTTCATTTTCCATAAGTATTAATGAATCCTGAATTAGTATGAGCCTTGGTATACTAAACTACATATTTTCCAATAAATTTAACCTATATGACATTTCAAAACAAGTTTCATATGAACAAACAGGGCGTTTCAAAAACAACTCCTTTTTTTCCGATTTTATTGTAGGGAATCTATGGAACATATCATTATAAAGATGTACATATGTACCCATCCATCAAGGAATTTATTTTATGTATGTATTCCATTGTTTCCCAAACTTTTTGGACTCGCGAACTCCTTTCACGTACTTTTTCAATCGTGAACATTTTTGACTTGCGAACCCTTTGAAAGATTATGCAAACCCCTGATTGGAAAGAGCTGATGTATTCAAATAGTCCCACCCATTGTGGATTCCAATTCTGGTTGTCATGAAACATGGATATATCAGAAAATGCACTGACAGCATGGTCTCCCAGGTCTCCCTAACTCACACTCTCATTTCTTCTCGTGAGGCTACATCCAATAGCAAGTTTGCTTTCTGCCATTCCAACCACTTTGAATTAGCTATAGCAGCAAATCTCAACCTATGGTATGCATACTATTAATAGTCAGCAAGCTGTTAACTAGTGGTACATGGAAGGGGTTTTAACAAAAATTGTTAGTTTTTTGTTTGCGTGGTATGCAATCATTAAAAATTTTGTTTGAGTGGTACGGGATTGTGAAAAGGTTGAGAACCACTGAGCAGTTGAAGAATGCAGTTGCTATAGACATGCTGCACCTCGTTTGGTCTGAATTAGAATATTGCATGGATATCCGTGGTGTCACACAAGTAAGCCACATACAGCACGCCTATCTAAAAAAACAATTTAAAAAGAAATCTAAATTTTTCAAAACACATTAACTTACATTGTACGTTTGTGTTATTCTGCAATAAAAAGGATTATTTTTCAAACCAGGGAATACTTTTTGAATCATCCTGTGATTATCTAACACATTTTGGAGTCAAGCTTTTTTGTATTGAATGAAGTTTGATACCTATTTATTTTTCACATGGTTTTCAAAACAAATTTCTCTGAAAGTGTTAAAACCCATTTCAAAGCAAAAGTGAAAAAGAAAACAGTTATTAGAAGATTATTAGCTTATTTTTAAGACTGCAATAAACTTTTGAAATTCATCTACATTCAATTGCACCCCCCCCCCAAAACAACACTTTTATGAAATTTGTTAAATAGCTTGCAGCAGTTATATGATGAAAGGTTGAAAGAATAAAATCATGCTTTTATGTGGTGAAAATATTAAGTGAATTTTATAATTTTTTGATGCTTAATAATTTTACATTGACAAGGGAATGAGACAGGAAATGGTTTGGAGAGAAACATGTGGCATGGCAAAGGAGGGTCGGTTGGGGAGTTCATGGCTAGATAGAGTGAGGGAATTTAGATGGTGGAACCCTTAGAACAGATGGACAGCAGCTGTTGACAGAGTAGCTAGCGCAGAGCAAGTGTTTTCTCCACAAGAGCAGTGGATGGGGTGGCAGAGTAAATCTCAGTTGTTCCTATTTTCTTAATAAAATAATTAAGATACATTTTATCATAAACTATCAATTCCTTTTCTCAAAAAGTTAAAATTACATGACCAGCATTCTATCCCGTCACGAGTTAATTTTGTGTATTGAATGAAAACTGCTGTTTTCTTCTTTATAATAGTAATCATGTTTGCAAAGGCATACCTATTCTAACCATGTTTACATTAAATGAATATTTAATTCACTTCTTTTCCCATGATGTAAAAAAAAAACTTTTCATGGAGAACAATTCACTTTTGGGGTTGATTATTTTTTGATAATTAAAAACCGAAAGACTCCCCCCCCCCCCTCTCCTCTCCCCATACCAGAAATTGGTGAATTTGCTGAAGCCAAGTTTATATTGCATTTAATTCTAGTATATAGACTTGCTATGTAATAAAGGTTAAAAATGGTGGTGAGAAAAGTTGAAAAAAGTGAGAATGTCAAAATTATAACCTCTTTCTGCATTTTACTTTTTCAGAATCTTAAAAGAAGAAAAAAAATTTATATCACCTTATAAATTTATTTCCAAAATTTGAACAATTTTTATAGTTTTTTTTATTAGTCCATCCAATCTTGACAATGAATTATGTGACTAATAACCTATCTTCGTGATCATTGATAGCCAAGTCAACCATCCTAAAAGTGATTTTTTATTTTTATTTTCCGTGTACTTGTAGTTTCAAGTACTGTATTACAAATTATTATTTGCTTTCCAAGGTATTACATTGCTTTTGCACGATTTTTATTCAAAAGTAGAATCGTCCTCTTAAAATCATTCAAACTAAATGATTCTCTTGGAGACAAGTTAATGCAGCAAACAGGTGCTGATTTTACTTTGCCATTTGCTGAACCGTTGCAAAAGTAAATCTACAGCAGAAATGCATCTCCTTGAAATAAAGAATCCTTTACTTACACAAAAAATATTAAAGCAACGCTAAAGTAGCTCAATTTTCTGGGGTCTTAAAAAAATGAAATAGGAGAATGTGATTGTAGAAGATTTGTAATATAATATTTAGAAGCCTTGAACTTAAATCCAACCCATAGGTTGTTCTTGGTTTCCAACAAGTTTAATGTCAAATAGTCTTAAGAATTGCCAATAAAGCAAAGAAACAAAGGAATATCATCACCATTTCTCCCACATTCCCATTAAGTGAACAAGTAAGAATTTTGTTCACCCTGATATTGATTATTTTCTGAATTTCAGTTTAATTACAGTTACGGATGTCGGAGCAAAGCATATTATCAAGAAATATAATAGTGATTACTATTTTGATGTCATGTGAAATCTGTAACATCAGAATACAACCCAACTGTTTTTTAACAACTTTTTACTGTACTTTTAGTACGGTTTATACATTGGAATATAACTATAACAACATATTGAACAAAAATGTGGAAATTTCCATCGAATAAAGTCTTTATTGTTACTTGTACTCGTAAGATGCTACCTACCTATATCAGTATTCGTTGTGAACAAGGAAGAACTGTTTGTATACACCAGATACGCACTGCATTTGTTCAAGTAATTATGCTGCACTAATGACAGATTGGAATATGTGGCTAAACTTAACAAACCTATAGAATATTCCTCATTTGAATTAAGTTCCCCCCCCCTCTAAATGGGAATTTATCTTTTTAAATTAATATCATATCCTTTTACGATTAATTAATAATTATTCATTATTCATTTCTTATTGAATAATTATGTTACTTTACTTCCAAGTGTGCTTTAATGTTCCAAGTTCAAAATAAAAAGGGAGTTCTGAAAGTGCTATCAGAGGCAGCCATTTGCTATCAATGACCAGAAAGAGGAGATCTGAGACCAAGAACAAAATGGTGGCAACAGGTAGTTACGGCAAATGTTTAGAGTTGCCATTCCTCTCAAGGTTTCATCCTCATTTATAGCAAACAAATATCCAGAGTTTCATTTATGCATTTATCTAATATAGCTACTATCTGCAATAAGCCAATCTTTGCTAATGTAAAGCATCTTTTGGAACCTTAAAAAAATGAAATTCAATAAAGAACTTTTCTCCGATTCTGACAGAAGAGTCAATTTGAATGTAAAAAATAAATAAAACTGGAATCACTTTTCTAAATTCACACATCCATTATGCAGTCAACTTAATGTGGCCAACATTCAACTATTAAAAATATGCCATGAGAACCTGGTTTTAAAGGAACTCCACGCTGTTCACTTGAAGTTCTTGAACACTTTTTTTTGTTATGTTGCTTGGTGAACATTCCCTTAAGTTGGTATTTGGGCAAATGGAGACAGTCAAGTCATATGGGGTCAGAAGAGAGATTGATGAAGGAATGAACAATTGGACTAATTCAATTGAAAAAGCACCAATGTATTATTAGAAAAGTCAAACCATTAACGTTTATATTAACTTCCACTCTCGGGGAAAATGCAATAGTAGTGTAAAATTTAAAGCATTCCATTTTCTCAGGGAAAAAATTTTTGACTTATTTCTAATTGGGGCCAGGATTGTCTATGACATTTTGAAGTAGTGATTGGGGAGTTCCCACAGGAAACGAGGTCACCCCAGGGGGGTTGAGGGAGGTTATTTTTGAAAGAGGAGAGCAAAAAAAAGATGATGATAGCCCCCACTTTCCCACTTTTCTCTCCCCTTGCCTCTGCAAAAAAGGGGCCATCTGCCTTTTGGTTGTTGTGTGTTAGGTGGAATCTTCAGAAGAAGGTATAGAAAATGTCTAAAAAAAATTGAACTTGGTTTCATTACCTAAATAAGAATTAGCTTGTGTCCCATAGATATTGATAAGTCTGCTAAAAGATATGATTTTGAGGTGAAATTGACAACTCCCTTAAAAGCAGCTATTCGTTTGTGAATATTTTCTGAAGTCATCTGTAAGTTGAGTATCTGAATTGTTGTAGTTCCTTTTTATCCTGCAATTTCTTTACTTTTTTTCATTGGGTGTCTGAGTTGTGAAAAGAACGTGCTTCAAAATTAATAAACATAAAAGATTAACAACTCAGTTCAATAGCAAGATTAATGGACACTTGGAAATTTATCAGAATAATTAATATTTGTTATTAATTTAAAATACTTGGGTATGTATTTTGGATAGTTTTTCATCAGAAAGGAATGAATGCTTTTTAAGGGTGGAGTGTCTGGCTTCTGAATTATAACGTCCAGGTGCTCGTTTTGCTGGATGGAAAAGAGTTCTTTCTGCTGCGCTTTTTAGATAATTTTAAGGGCTAAAATCTAGCAACATGAGTAGTTTATTCCTGTTATTCTGGGTAAACATTTATTAAATATGGTTGGATAAGGCAATATTTTGGAGCTAAAACTTGTTATTCAGATTGCTTAACAATACTAATGCATTATGTTGTTAATAAATCCAAGACCATGCCACTTAATGTAGAAATTTTTACAGTTCCCAATTAAGATGATGGTGAAAATAAAGAGTTTCTTTCATTTAATAATACTTTTTTATGCCTAATAAATTGTCTCGTGTCTGTCTGTCTGTCTGAATGTATGTCTGTCTGTCTGAATGCATCTTTCATCTTATTAAATGTCTGAATTGTTTGAAACCCTGGTGACATTGTAAGTTAAAATCTATTGGCAACAAAATGAAATTCTAGTAATGCAAAAAGAATTATTTACGATTCTCAGTTTATATGGTAGAGATGTCAAATTTGTAGCCCATTGGCTGCATGAGAGAAGTGACAACTCCCAGTTCGACCTGATTGAAAATCGAGTTGCAAATAGTCGATAAGAATGTTACGATTTTAAATTTGAGAGCATTAAAGACCATGTTCCAGCCATCTCTGTTATTTGAGTTTGACGCCACTGTCATACTACAATATAAAGCTTTTCTAAAGTGGAGTCGTTTTCCACAGAACTTGAAACCTATGGGTTTCGGACTAAAGGATCAAATTCAAATCAAACCGAAATAATATATAATTCAACTTTCTCCTAATTCTTTAATAATGGCAAAACACAATTTCTTGTACTAAGAAAAGCTGAATAATTTCTGACTAGATTTATAAATTATATATAATTATTTGTTTTCTGAGAAAATAGGACATAACCTGTCCAAGTCTTCTTAGGAAGATAATAATCTTTTTTCTTTTGGAAAATAAGTGAAATGAAAGAATAAATGGTTGAACTAGGAACAAATACGGCTGAAGAAATTAATTTCTAAATAAATGAAAATGTATTTTGAAACAAACAAATATACTTGGACACTGCCTGACAATATGAATAAATTTTACGGGAGGAAGAAAATCTAGTATGTAGCCAAGTTTGTGCCTGTGGAAACCTGTCTACATTGGCTACCTTGTTCAAGTTTAATAAAAATGTGTGAAGTCAGAACATTTGCAATGCCCAAATGAAGTTTCTATTGCGTATTTTATGTGACCTTAATTAATGAGCAGAATGATAAACAGGAGTCTTTGAATGAATAGTTATTTTAATGACTTCATACTTTTTTGTGAATATTAATTTTCCATGTGAAATAGGTCTGCTGTCAAAGCTTTTTTAAAAATAATTTTAAATAAGATATACAACCTGTTAATAAATTTGGAATGAACGTTTGTTTTTCATTCCGAGTTATTTTTCTGATATTTATTCTGCATTCAAACGTAAGATAGTAAATAAACTGAAGAAAAATCTTCAAACAAATCGAAATGTTCAAGTTAGCGTTTAGGTTTTATTAATAATTGAATGTGGGAAAGTTGGAGTAAAACATGCTTTTCAAATATGGAGGACTTCCTTTCTTGTGTGTCATGATCTGTGAAGTTCTCAATTGTTATTTTAATTATTTAATTTTTAATCGTTATGCAGTCGTGATTACAGAGATTAATAAGATCACTGGACTGTATCTTCTTTAATCAATGAAATTTGATGTCTTGCATTTGTAATAATAGTGTTCATGTGTTTCAGTTTATTGGAGTTATGGATTTGTAATAATGTATAAAGCAAAATATTTGGGGTTTGCCAAATATTTGTAAATGTATACATCAGGATTTTATTTTTTTTATGTGCTCTTTGCTGATGAAAAATTAATTTTGTTAACAAAATTCTCAATAAATAAATAAATAAATAAATAAATAAATAAATATATAAATAAATAAATAAATACAAGTAAAAAAATCTTTAAAAAATATTGACCCCGTCTGTCTTAATATCAATAACGAAATATTATTGAAACCAATCAAATTCGGTTAGAAAAAAGACTGTAGACTGATGTAATTTTGAATGTTAAAAACTGAAATCGGTTTTCTTTGTTTTGTGCGTGTAAGTTGCAAGTTGGGTTAATTATCTTATTATAAAACATACATTTCAAGATATCAAATCAAACTAAAGTCTCCCCTAAATTAAGTTGTATGCAGAATCTTTTGTCTGGTTGTTTCCTTGTCTAAGCTGAAATGAGGAATTTTATTTTTTCTTTTTTTTTTTTTCTTTTCATTAATTCACTCCCCACCTGTTGCCATTTGGTTTAGAGTCAAGTTGAGTGGAATGCGTTTTTTGTTGTTGTTTTTTTTTTAAACAAATTCTCTTCCCTGCTTGTTGAGAACTTTCTTAAGATGAGGGTTGAAGGAATCGATGGAATATAACACAGAATGACGTCTATAGAATTTGTAAAGAACTATCACAAAACACCTGTGAATTCATCAAGATGTTTCTTTGCAGATTTGAAATGCGACGAACGCTAGGTTTATGTTTACTCATGAGCAAAACATTGTTATAATGTCACTATGGTAATTTTGATTGCTCAGAAATTAAGAAAACTAAAATTTCATAACTTACGAGCCTAATGGTATTGTCTTATTAAATCGTATTATTCAAAGTTAGTTTCTGTTTTATGTTTTTACTTTCATTAGTCATTTGCCCTCGCTTTGCAAATTCCTTTTATCATGCTCATTATGTAGGGTTTGCTTTAATAAAAGTGGAGGAGGAAGATTCTTATAAAGTGAAATTCGATTTGGCAATGCACGCAGACCTTTCGGATTAGGCGATCCTCCGGATTGTTGAAGTGAAAATCGCTCATCTGGAAACTTGTCTGCCTTGACAATTGGAATTAACGGCGTTCTACCGAAGAAGTGATTGAATACCCAAAATGAATAGAAACGTCAAATTAATGATAAATGGGGGATTTTATTTCCGGGATTCGGATGGCCGCCCTTAGTATTTAGTTATCGGGATAATTCGGATTCTAGGGACCGATAATGTTTAAGGAGTCTAAAAAGTAGGTGCTGTACGTGTATATCATTGCCTAGGTTTTTTGTTTTGATTTCCATTAACGTGCGCGTTCCTTAATTACATATCACTTCTGGGATAGTAATTAAACAATATTGGCTGAGACGATAAGCGTCATCTTAAATGAGGGTCGACATTTCTTTTCCATGTAAGCAGTACACGGAAGCCCATCACGATTAAAAACCCACTCTACATGGACTGGAAAGGGGGGGGGGGGGAGTTAGTAGGCAAAAAATAATTCGAAGAGTCAGGTCGGAAATTAGTCGAGATGAGTCTTCTCCGAGAGAAGAGTCATGTGAATGCGTAATTTGTCTTTATCGTTCTTTTGCTATTTTTTTCCCCTCTTAATCCGGATGTGGCCATGCTTAAGCGGGGACAAGTTGTTTGTATTTAAATTTAGACCTATAGATAACTGGGAACTTATTCACTAAAAGGAGGATTTGTTACATTTTCAACTTTGTCTTGGAAAGATAAGTTTTAAAGCGTTTTCACAGTGGAAAGGTTGTTTCCAGTCGGTCGGGTGGTGTATTTTTTTTTTCTCCCACCCCCACACTCGTACGACTTGAAAAGATTCATTATATTTACAGGGCATATTTTCGGCGGAGACGATAAGCGACTCCTTAAATCCTGATTGCACTAGGCGCCAACTGGGCTCTTTAACCAACTCACAATCGCTCTCCTCTTTTCCATCATTTTTTTTTCTTTCTTTTCTTATTTTTATTTTCCCCTTAATTCTTTGCAGTTTTACTATCCCTATCCCCCCCCCGCCCCAATCCTTCTTTCCTTTGGGAGAAGTGAGCTTTTTCCTTTAAAATGCTTTTCGGGGAGGTTTGCCGACGGATGGGAAGCATTTTACTGCAACGAGTTCTCGAGGTTTTGTAGCGCTGCAGCTGTGCACTGGTTCTCGCTTTCTTTTTTTTTTTCCCCTCCACAACTCACATCCGCCCCCCCCCCCCTTTTCCCTTCCTCGACTCGAACCGGGGTCCCCGCCATCTGCCCCCGTGCACGGGAATGTGGTGCGCAGCCAATGAAAACGCCGCGCTGAACGGTTCAAATCGAACAATGCCCAGGAAAGCGGTTATAACGTTGAACGACAACTAAATTGCGTTTAAATTCTAAATTCTCACGTTTCTGCTTCAGTTTAAAGAAGGAGATGGGGACTTTTAAAACAAAAAAGGCGGGCGACATGCGACGGGGACAAAGGAGAAGATGGACCACCTTGAGCAAGCGGCGGGCGAGTCAAGGAGAATAAGATTTAAAAAAAAAAAAAAAAAAAAAAAAGGCGAGCGCTCTTCTTTTAAAACATTCGGGAAGTTTGGGGAATAAAGTAAAGAGGACTCTTTTCTATAACTCACAAGTGTTTTGTTTATTCTTATTCTTTACAAATCTTAAGAACAGCTTGTTTGGGAAATTAATAAAATCAGGGTTCGCTCTAGAATGTACGAGCCCGTTTGATTCGGCCTGAAAACTGCGAGCCAAATTGTAGATCATTTTTGGCTTCCATATTTTAACATGTATCGACAATGTTACTAGTTAATTAGAAATTTAAACAAGTGAGCACGTGACTAAATCAAGCAAGGTTATAATGTGGTAAGAAGATTTGGCTAATGATATTCAAAATTTAACGAGTAAATTGCGAGTAAGCGCAACTTCTGAAAATGAAATGCGCAACAAAGTCGTTACAATGTATACGAGAAGAAACATTTTTGCCGTTACACTGGACCTCCTTTGTGAAGAATTGGGATGAGATCGTTGGGTAGGGAGAAAGAGGAGGAGGAAAAGGGAGGATGAGGCGCGGATTGGAGTCTTGAGTTAATCCAAAAGTATCTGAAACACCCACGCAAATTGAAACACTGTCTTCGACCACACTGAAACAGGCGATGACGAATCGGCACGATCACGAGAACTTTTTGTTGAGACGTTGCTGACGTTTAGCCATCGCACAAGTTCGGTTTAAAGAGGGAAAAGTCGAGTTTAAGTAGAATTCCAGACATGCGTTGAGCTATCCTGATCCGAGTCCATGGAACGTCTTCACTGGATGAGAAAAATCCTTGGACGGCGACGGCCACTTGTTGAAGGAGTTGGGTGGGCGGACGGACGAAGAGGGCCTTCGGGGAGGTGATGGAGTCGGAACGCGGTCGCAGCTCGTCCACTGTCGTCGTCGTCGTCGGAGATAATTAGGAAAAGGTCTGGGCAATCTCGTCGGGGCAGATAATTAGGAAAAAGTCTGAGCAAAATAGAATAGGAATTGTCATAGAAAGGAATGATGATGAGGAGGGGGTAGGTGAGCCGACTCGGTGGGCGGCTGCCGCCCACGCATGCCCGACTTAAATCAATCGGAAGTCACGAGTTCATAATAGTATGCGTCGACAATTAGAGAGATTTGAACGAGTTCTTATTACTCGATGAAAAATTTTCCAAAACGAAGAAAAGGAACGAGCGAGAGAGAAGGAGAGGTTTCTGGGGTCCAGTGACACTGCAGCGGGGAGGGAGTGAAAATGGCTCGAGGGGGCTGGGAAAGAAGCAAAAAAGAATTCCTTTCTTACCTTGGACGACGGCGAAGTTCCCACACACAGCGATGATGGTTGCGACAGCCACTACTATCCACTCGAAATTCCTCATTCCTTAACCGAGGTCCGGGGTTTGGATTGGCAACATAGGTCTTCGAACACAGTCCGATTAGCGAGGCGATGTAAGATCCAGGGCGAGAAAATTCATGGATGGGGAAAAAAAATAAAAATCCAAAATGGGAGGTTTTGGCAAGAGCTATCTCCAAAGGTACTGTCCCGTACAGTTGGAGATGGTGTTCTGAAGTTGTCCTATTGTTCGCACTCGCGGACGGGACGGGTGAGCCGCATCACGCGGGACATAACCCTACGCCAACTTAAGTGTGGGAAAGTCTCACGGTCCGTGTTTTTTGACACGGGCCAAGGTGATGCGTCTGAGACGAGATGGAAGCGCGAATACCGCCTCCGCGCACACAACTTGAGTCTTTTTGTCACTTTTTTGGCGATTTTTGTAACTTCTGTGATCTCTGAGGAGGCGCACTCTTTGGGCGCAGTGAAACTCTGTCAGGTGGGTGATGCGTCGCCTGTTGCCAATTACTGGGCCATCCAATGACAGTGGGAGCCTCGAGCAACCTACGAAGGGAAGGAGGGAGGTAGGAAGGGGACGGCAGAATGGCCGAATAAAAAATAAATCCAAGGAAAGAACTGGAGAGAAAGAGAGACTGAGATCGGGAAGAAGGACTAAAATGTTCCTTCCTCCTTTGGAGTGGGAGGGACGGTATAGTGGATATATGTACACAAACAACGTATATTGGAATGAAAAGAACAAAAAAGAGACCCAGTCCCCACTTGCTACCTTTTTTTTTATTATTTCATTTTTACTTTCGATTTGTTATATTATAAGACTTCCTTGAGTCATAGTTTTATGATGATTCTTCGCGATTACCGTAGATTAGCTTTTGAATCGTCACAGGGCGCGAGTCGCGCGTGTTGGTCTTGCGCCCGTGTTCTGTTGCCGAACCCCCACCCCCGTCGTTGACTCTTGTTATCTGCTTTCTCTCTCTCAATATATCTCGCCTCCGTTGACTTGGAATTTGCACTTTTGTTGTCCCCTTGCTTGCTTCTATCGAGCTGACAGTCTGTCTGTAATTCGTGTGACGATATATAAAAGTGAGATAAAAACAAAAGAAGTTGGTTTCATTGAAAACTACCTTCTCTTTTAGTTTATATTATTATTATTTTTTTTTTTAAATAATCGTTCATCAAAGTTTTTGGCGCGATTTTTTAATCTTTTATCTCTTATGCGGCAGGTGCCTTCCCGCTCTCCTTATTTGCGATATTTGAAATTCTATTTACTTTGAAAGTCGTGTTTCCGAGAACTTACAGTTTAGTACTCCAGAAACGAATAAAAGACGAACGAACTGAAGAAACCGTTACTTTCTACAATATATTTACAAATAGAGTGAATGTAGTGACGGATTAACTTTCGATCAGGCCCGGGACAAAAATTTGCCTCAGAACATGCATAGACAAATAAATTGAAATGGTAGAATGGCATTGAAATACTTCAACGTGCGTATTAATTTCTTAATGAAAAAAAAATTAAAATTGCTATCTGTTTGGGGAGGGAGCATTAAAAACTCCAAATTGGCTCATCAAAGCCAACAAGTTATTTGTAAAAAAAAGTATTCGTTTTAATGCGAGGATTAATACATGTCGAATTTCTTGAGTTTAGTTCGCTGGTATGAATACCACAGTAATTTATTCATTTAAAATTTATATTGAATGTTCAAATTATTGAATAAAACAGGAGAAAACCCCCAAAAATCAAGCGCGAATAAATTTATTGAGTTGGTTCGCTCGTATGAACGCTACGGCCAATTCTTCAAATCTCTAAAAAGACTTAACTAAATTTCATAAAGTATACATCAATTGATGGTTTAAGCTATCCTCTAGCAGTGTATTAATTTTATTTGGTTCTGCTTTTTGCCGTTTCGGAGGAGTTAGCTACACAAAACAAACTATGTCAAAAAACGCAAGCCGGTTAAAAACATCATTACGGTATTTGCTAAGTCGTTCGTTCTGTTGCCAATTTTTTTCGAATTTTTTATTTGGACTTCATTATTTGGATAGAGCATCAAAAAGTAAGCAAAATTATAGTAAACACACCTGTCTTATCTAATCTGGTGGCCAAAGAATAGATAATCAAACTTTGACTGTCATGTTAGCCATGTTCCTGAATAGATTGGACATGTGTGCCTACCTAATCTAACCTAACTTTTATTTACTCTTTGATGCTCAAAAGTTCGAAAAAAAAAAATTGGCAACAGAATGACCGACTTCACAATTTCAGTAATGATGTGTTAAAGACATCATTGAAAATTTTGAGTCGGGGTAACGAATACACAATTCACCTGAGTGAATGACGAATGTCTTGGCCCCGTAATATCCAAGAGGCCAGGGGCGATGAATTTGTATAAGACATTTATGTCAAATCACACAACAAAATGACGCTAATTTCTATAAAAAGACTTTGGTTCTTTTCAGTTGTACCTCTGGTGAAGCCATGAATGAAAGGCGGAACCGATTGGAATTAATTATCTCAAACGCTTAATGGAAGTCTCAATTAAATCAATTAATTCTCTTGTTGGGGATCTAAATGGTGGCCTATGTGTTCATTTCCCAAACTCAAAATTTGATTCTTCTGAAATAGAATTAAAACCTAATGATTCGAGAAGATATGTTGAAAAAAAAATCCGTTTGTATGTGATCCATTGTGTGCAGCTAACTCTTATTCCGAAACAGCAAATAACAGTACCAAATGCTTAGAGGGTGCCTTGACGTATTCTTTATGACGTATGGGTTAAGGCTTTTTAGAGAAATGAAGTCTTTTTTAAAGATAAAGAAATAGCTGAAGCATTCATACCAGCGAAGAAAATTCAATAAATTCGACATGACGGTTTCTCTCACTGAGATGAATAGCTTTTGTTAATGAATTGTTTCGTTCTGATTAGCTATTCTTTGAGTTATAAAGGTTTTTTTATGACCTCCCACCCCCAAAAAAATTTGTTTTCACTTTTTTTTTCCCCTTTTCACTGATAAAGTGGGAGGCCTGTGCGAATATATCATTCCGCCATTTCATTTTTTTTTTTTTAATATTATAATCATTAGGATCTTTTTTCACATTTTTTTTTATGGGATTGAGGAATATTTTGTTAAAGGGTGCCCTTTTATTTTTAACATTTATTACACATGAGAAGTAAGGAACTTCGAGTGTTACCGAGAGAAATAGTACTCTTAAGTGAAGTAAATTAATATAAAAAAAAGAGTAAAATTAGCGGTTGAGTGTTTTTAATTGGCGCTTTCGTTCCTTTGAGAACTTGTTCGTTCTCACGTAGCAACAGGTAAATTGGTCGCCACGTTCGCAAAGCATGGCGAACGAATTCGTGGAAGAACGCGACGGTCACCCATCACCACGACCACCACCACCACCACCACCACCACCACCACCACCACCACCATCATCCCAACTCTTCTTAGATTGGGATCGATATGGGTGGGTGTCCTGGTTCATACTGAAAGACCGTCTTTGAAACCTAAGTGGAAATGATGTTCCTTTCCCACGTTCGCTCTCGGTTTATTTATTTTTGGCAAATGTGCATATCATTTGAACTCGAACTCCCGGAAGAAACGACCAACGGTCACCAAGTTTCGTGTCCACTGTGAACGAATGGACCGTGTACTGATGGTGGTCCGTCGTCGTCACATTGCATCTTGAGAAATGCGTGTGCTCCGTCCTAGAGCGGATGAAATTCTCCCGTGGGAAACTGAGCACGTGCACTCTGCGAAAGGAAACGGTGGCAACATTGTTGCGTTTCTTGTTGCATTGAAGAAGGCGAAAAAACGATGCTCAACGACGACATCCGGACAGCTACTCAACATCCAAAAAATTTCGCTCTCAAAACCCATAACGTTCTTCTTTTAGTCTGACTTTTCCTCTTTAAATTTAAGAATTTTCCAAGTGGGCGTTTGTCCGGATATTATCATCATTATCATCATCATCGTCATCCTCATTTGATTCGAACCACTTATCCATGAGACTACCCGTTTATCGGTCTTTATCGCTCTCCCACTGACTTTGCTCCCTGTATCTCCACGAAGTAGCGATTGGCCAAGAAGTTCTTCATTTCTGGTTTCGCCATCAATTAGTTGTTTGTTGCAGTGGTCGCGCAAAGCTTGGCGGGTTGACGCGTCGTCGCGTGTCTCTGATTGGGACAGGGTGATTGCTATTTATTTCGATGCGTCACCCAGGAGGGCAAATGCCGCCCTCGTCCTTTGTCCACGATAGGAGCCTTGGTGTATGTTAGCGCAGACGGGTAAACAAACCGCGTTGACTCCTACACCGTTCAAAAGTCTTGATGGACGTGGGTGCCTCCCAGAGACGACGTCGTTTTAATTCCCCATTCGGGGTCTGGCTATTCCGTAAGCGACACGGACAAATCGAAACAAACAATGCGTTATTCCCTTTAATTTTTCTCGAGGTCAAATTGGAGTTTGCTCTCGTTAATCTCATTATGTTTCTGTGAATGGAGTCATTAAAGTGCATTGGGGACATGGATGATTCAGGTCGGTTCGAAATGTGAAATTGGAATTGAAAAAATTCGAAACGGAGACGCCTCGGATGGACTCGAGAGAGAAGACCGGGGGTGGTGGTGGGGCAGCGTGGATTGCTCTCGTATAGAGATTGCAACAAGTGTGCCATCGATCGATCGCATAGCGACGACACTTTTTGTATGGAATACAAGACGGGGGCTGCGAATACGAAACGGCACAGCTTTGCTGTACGCGAGGGCCTTGGCAAGACTATAAAAATTAACCTTAGAAAGTTAATTTTCCTCTCTAAAGTTAATTTTTATATTCTTGCTAGGGCCCTCGCTTAAAGCAGAGCTTGCCGTCTCGTACTGTATTCGACTTGATTGGACTATCATTGCTTGTATTTTTGTCTATCTCTTTGGCCAATTGGTTTGGTTCCACGTTTCAACTCACTCGACATGCAGCTCTTACAGAGGGCGCACTCTGTTCAGATAAGATCCGCCGTTTATTTTATTTTAATGACTAGCTTTTACGTGACTTTTGAGTTGTTGTTTTTTTCTTTTTGTAATTACAAACTTATTTTAACTTATTCATGATTTTGTATTGTGCTGTTGATTGTAAAATGGCTTCTAATAGTTTTTTAATTGACGAAGAGATGATAAAATATTAGATTACATTACATAAACTGTGATTGCTAGCATCTCAGGAGACATCATTGACACTTCAGGAAAGGACACCAACCCTGTAAATAGGAAAGACCTGGTTCAGGACTATTTTCGAGACAGGATAAATTATCTTGAACAATGTAACTCCAAATTGGAACTCATTGAACAATGCTGTAGCAACGATGGGTATCTTCGACTTACCTTTATGACAATATGCTGATGACAATTTCCTATATAAGGCCTTCAACACATCGGATAAGGTGTCTATCACTCAACAGATTCAAGCTGACATAAAAACTTTAAGTAAATGTATACAGAGAATGGTCTAAAGTTCAACGAATCCTAAACTAACATATTGCTCATTAGTAAAGGTAAACAAGCGTCCCTCCACACCGTTAAAATACTAAGAGTTATCCTCCAAAGAGAAAATCGAACTTTTGATTCTGGATCTGAATCGACTGAGGTTTCTCTTTATTAATCTACGAAGACTTCTTAATCGTAGTGAATTAATTAAAATTATTAAGGTTTTGCCGATTCCAAAAGTCGAGTATGGTCAACAGCTTCAAAAGTTCTGATTACCAGACACAAGGTCGCATATAACAACGTCATTCGAGCTGCCTTGGCTTTATCCAAATATACTTCAATATCGGAGACATGTGAAACTTATGACATTCCCACATGCCAGATTAAGAGTTTTATTTAGCATTGACTATTGAAAGCCACCCACTACACTTCATAGGATCTTGGCTTATGGCTTCTAGCAGAACAAGAGACACGCAAAAGTACAAGATTGTACATACTTCGGTAATTTCTAACTTCCTTCAACGATTCTTTCACTACAAAACCATCCATAGTTGGAACGCTTTATCTTGCATAAAAAGGAATCAAATATTTAACTACACATTGAAGTCCTGTTCAAACCACAGGCAACACATTAACATGTTACTTTATCAAGCGGCTTCGCTATCATAACTTTTACTTTACATTATCCCCTGTAGGATGCAAACATTAATAATAATAATAATAATAATAATAATAATAATAATAATAATAATAATAATATACAAAAAACATCGTATGACAATGTGCCAAATGGAAAAGCAAGTTGAAATATGTGTTAATTTTTTCTGAACTTCAAATGTTAGAATTTTATAGAAAATAAAGGTTTCTTATTTTGTTTTGATTAAGAAAAAAAATAGAGTTTTTATGTTTTGTTATTCTTTTTGTTAGGCTTTCTTCCGACTTTTATTTTCTTTTCAAATAATTGTATTGTTCTCATGAATAACATTTTACATATGAATAGATTTGAAATTTAACTTTCAATTAGATTTTACATATAGAGAGGGTTATAAAAGTATTAGACTAATGATTAGCCTTCCAGATTTAAAGAAAAAGAAAATATAAACAGTGGACGGCGGGGCTTCCTTTGGTTCCTTTTTTTTTTGTGGTCGACCACTCAGATTTCCCACGGAGATGAAGGGAAACTCGGAAGATAAACGAATCAACAAGTAGATGAATGCACGCGTGAGTGCTTAAATGAATACGTACATAGACTATTTCGTGATTTTCGGTCGATTTAATTCGTTTTCGATACGATAGCGGATCTCGAATCGTGTTCGCATCCGAGTGGGCACTTCGATCGATATCCTCTGGTGGGATGTCCTCTCAAGGGTCCCGTTTGGTTTCGTCTCCAACTGAAAGTTTCCACCGACTTGTTTCCCGCTCCCCGCCCACTCTTTATCTGTTGATCTACTTAAGCCCATGAGCCAAATGAAACTCCAAAAAATCCCTTTCCAAGAGCAAATGTCGGATTATGGGAATACTGAAAGATGAATTTGGAAGTCCCGATCGAGCATTGTAACATAGAATTTGAAGGGAGATTGGAAGTAGGAATGTTGTGGATTTTATTTGGACGTCCACCTCCTTGTGAGCAAAAGCGAAGATTGCAGGCACATTTGGGCCGACCCTTTTGCGTCCGTTCTTCTTCCTTTGGATTGTGAATAACGGAGAAATCCGATGCACGCGTAACTTTGAGAATGTTCTCTCGCTGAATAGAAGCCCTCCAATCTTTTCTAGGTCATATCGCAAGAATTAGGATAGAGATGGTGAGACGAGCTCCAGGAATTAAAAAAGAAAAGAACGGAAGGAAAAAAAGAAAAATGTGCGCTGCTCAAAGACGACGAGTAAAAGCAACCGTGTGCGCTCCTTTCCATGGCTTGACGCCTTGATCGTTTTGCTTTTTTGGAGCTTTCAAGTCGATCGACGGAAAGAAGCTGAAATTGAATGCACTGCAAGGGAATTTGTCCCACGAAAAAGATTCTTTCGTTTAAACAGATTGAAAAAGCTTCTCTCTCTCTCCGTCACTGAGAACTGGGTTAATGATCCAGGGCGATGTCTCCCTTCACTTCCTATTGGTCTCGTGAGACAAGAGGAGGAGGAAAAGGGTACCCCCCCCCCTCTCCAGGTAACGGCGAGTATTGCTCAACAAGTTATAGTAAGCGCGGTAACTAATACTTGTCAGCAATAATAATAATACTAATAATCATAGACCTTTACTTCTCGGTATATTACAATATCCGCTCTGTTAAAGGTGCGGATATTCATCAATGGTAGTGTGTATTTCATCAGTATTACTTATAGCTACAGTTTAGTGAATATGTATTCCTTAGGAACCTTTGGAGATGCCCCTCTATACCGTAACTAATGAATGGTACCCTTGAGGAAAGGCATACGATAGTTAATGGCCTTCTTTATTTCAAGTAAAAACGCCCCCTATTTAGGATGGATGCTTAGAAAAAGAGGCTGGGCAACGAACACTATGGCTGGAAGCTAAAAGGCCCATGGGCGGAAGCATTTGCCCACCTCTGGATCAGGCCTCGACTGTTGTATGATATATAAAAGCAGGTCTTCAATAATATTAATTTTTAATACATATAATGGCAAATGACCCGATGAACGTTTCGGCTATACGCCATTATCGAGAGTCTTGAATACACATTTTTTTTTTCCTTTTCTAATGTAAAAAAAAAAGAGACTTTATAACGTCTTTTTAAATTTCAAAAGATGTTTATTATACAGGATGAGTCATTTAACCTGGAATTTTCGAATATATCGGGGAAAAAAAAGCATCTTACAAAAAAAATGTCCGAAATCAAAAGTGAATTACTTCGCAGGGGAAATTGATTAGCCGAAAAATTACCCCCCCCCCCTTGTGAGGGGATGGGGTAACTTTGAAATCTTAAATAGAACCCCTATTTTTAATGGTATCTTCAGATTGTACACAACATTTGAGAAACGTTTTATTCTTGGTGTTTTTCAATTGGTCTAACCGTTTAGGAGATAGAGGCACTGAAAGTGTGGAAATTTTCAAGTTTTGAACCAAATTTTATCGATGAAGACAAAGAGATAGAGAGTGGGTCATAGAAACCTTCCTATTCTACTTTTTGATGGTCTTTAACCATTCGAAATCAAAATTTCAAGAATCAAAATTTTTTAGTTCACAAGCAGAGTTTGTGCGTTTGTAGTAAAAGATTTTGAATTTTTGAAATTCTGACTTCGGATTCTTAAAGACCATCAAAAAGTAGAATGGGAATGCCTGTAAGAGCCACCGATTCATCGATAAAATTGGGTTCAAAACTTTAAAAGTTCCACATTTTCAGTGCCTCTATCTCCTAAACGGTTGGATCAATTGAAAAAATACCAAGAATAAAACGTTTCTCAAATGTTGTGTACACTCTGAAAATACCATTAATAAGACGCTTTTATAATGTTTTATTATTATCTCTTCAAGCCGGCGTCAACAATTTGAAAAACTAATTGTTTAATCGAAACAATTAAGCAATTCTTATAACAATCGTTCCTCCGACTTATGGAGAGACGACTGAAATGAAATGGTCCCCTTTAACATGAACCAGTGAACCGATTTGAAAATTGTTTCCTTTAACATGCATTGTCATCGGTCCTGTGTATGTGTATCAAATTTTAGCTCTCTAGCTTGTCGGGAAGTTGGTAGAATATTGGTTAAGAGATTTGATGGATACATAAATACAGAAAAGCAAGTTGAATAAAAGTGTATAATAATAATAATATAATAAAAATAGGGGTTCCTATTTAAGATTTCAAAGTTACCCCCCCCCCCTCACACGGGGAGGAGGGGGGCTAATTTTTTTGGCTAATGAATTTCCCCCGCGAAGTAATTCACTTTTGATTTCGGACATATTTTTCATAGGATGCTTTTTTTTGTTTTTCGAGATACTCAAAAATTCCAAGTTAAATGACTCACCCTGTATAACAAAAGGATAGTACTGTACTATAGATTCTTATTGTTAAGAAATTGCAATATTTTTTTTTAGAGTTATATTGTTGAGGAAAGTATTGCTGGGAAACGTTTACTTTTGTCCGATTCTAAGTCTAATTGAGTGCTAAGATTAGGTGAATTATTGGTGTTTAAAATCTCAATGTTTTCTAAAATGTTGAGTATACTGAGATCTTTTGTATTTTTTAAGTTTTTCATCGTTTCATCAATGTTAGTAAATTTATGGCCAGTTTTAATAATGTGGTCTACCAATTTGAATTTACCATCTACGTTTGATGGAATTAAAGTGTTCTTTAGATCTAATGTTAAATTTTCTGCTTGTTTTGCCTGTTTCTAAAATTTAGTACATGAATAACATTACAATTTAATTTATAAATTCCGCTATTCTCCTGTGATATAGGACTCTTTTGGGTGTTTAATTTTTCTTCTTTTTAAAAAAAAACAAAAACAAACTAATCCGTTTGAAGTAGAATGCGTTATATCTGTGGAAATTCTGCCTTTGTTCCCCTAGAAAAATTTATTTTAAATAGATAATCAGCATTACTTGTAAATCCATGACATACTTGGATCTAATCTAATATTGGTAACATGTTTAACGCGATTAAAATACCCTCGAGCATTGCAAAACAACGTAGAAGATCTTAGATGTTTAGGAAGATGATTTCATTTATCAAAAATATTGAAGAGGAAGATTGTCGCAAGGAATTCACGATGAAAGGTAGAACAGTTTATAGTTCTGAGTAGATGTGTCTCGATCGATATTAATAACCCAAGGTAAAACTAAAGTGTGCCTTTAAACTAGCAATCACGATAATGCTTTACAAAGTTGGCAGTCCCATTGATTTGCAAATATGAGTAATGGACACCCCTGTTGATAGAGAAAAATTTATATGGATAATGTTATAAGCAACACGTATTTGGGTCAAGTATCTAGACGCCATGACGTACACCGGTTTAGCTATGGCAAAGCTCTTAATAATCGTAACAAATCTTTTAATTAGATATCGAATACAACATAGTTGAATGGCTAATATATCAGTATTACCTTTAAATTGTTGTTTCGGCAGACATGCACAAAATTCTTTTTTTTTTTTCTGAATAAGAACCGTGCCGCCCAAGAAGAACCCTCGGGTAACCCTTGATGAAAGCGTCGTCAATCTTTTAGAACAAACATTTAATTACGTGAACGATAACAGCTTGGTCGATACAGAGAAACTCCTCGTCGATCGCCATTGATACTTTTAATTTGTGGAAGGCCACGTCGGTCTTTATTTATTCGTCAGACGCGTGTGAAGAAGAATGTGCCGTCGGTGTCCGCGACCCCCGAAAACTTGACCCGCTCGTGCAGACGCATGATCGACCTAAACTCAAATGATCCGAAAGTACATTTTCATATTTAATGACTGTGATTAAAATCCCGGATTGCTTTCTCTTTTTGTCTGCGCTCACCTCATTCCACTTGCAAAATTCCAAAATGAGAGGAAAAACGAGGGGGGCGGGGGGAGGGAAGACAATAAAGAAAGTCGGATTTCACGAATTCTACTTTTTTGTTCCTAATTAATTCAAGGCATTCTTCTACACGGGGGGAAAATCAATAAAAAAAAAAATTAGCTAGAGGCGGGAATTGCCATGGTCGAGTGACGTGCATTCGAAGACGACGATGATGATGAAGATGATCGTAATGCGTCCAATGGTGGCCACCACGACAAACTAAATGGGAACGAGAAGCGAGCACACATATACAATCATAATTTTTTTTTTCCTTTCCAAATCTTTGCTTGGGGCTTAAATAACTCTGAACTTCCGTTAGACGACCATCAGGAATTCGTTTGATTTCTGAATGGTTCATTTTGGAGTTACCACGGAATCCATTGTATGTGAAATTTCTGGGAAAATAAATTGGACAGGCGAATGCTTCTTTTTCTCTTCCCCTCATTCATTCCTTTCTTTTCTTTTTAACTGCGATTGTTGTTGTTATTTTGGTCTGCTTCGCCGAAGGCAAAATGCTCAAATGTTAGTTGGCTCCAGTGTGGCTTTACCGTATAACAATTGAATTCAATTACGCACGACGGCATGGCGACAGTTCCCTTGTAGCCAATGTACGGATTGTAGTATAGACAAAATAAATTTTAGTGGCGAAATTGTACATTTGCACATGCTCCGACTTGTCAGGAGAAGAAAGAAAAAAATGAAAAAAAAAATTTTTTAAAGGGGGATGATGGTCAGTGAAACCTTAATTTTCAAAATTGACTCAACTCATTTGCAAAACTTATTCGTTTCAATGTGACGAGTCCGTAAACGTCGAATTTATTATTATTATTATTATTATTATTATTATTATTATTATTATTATTAATATTAATCTTGCATCCCAAATTAGGATAAAATAAATAAATAAAAATGCTAATTCTGACAACATTTCCGAAAAATCGCTTGCACATGCTGTGTTTATGATTAACACAATTTTTGGCGGTGCAGTTTAAGATTTCGTTTCTTACGTCATATGTTAAATCGTTCCATATTGATTTAGTATTATACGGAAAAAATTTTGATAATAAATTTCCAAGATGACAACTTGTGGCGGAATAATCTTGTACTTCTGAGATTGACGAGTATTTACAACTTCTAACAAAATGAATTAGGTGTTGTGGATTACTTAACGCAGTGCATAATTCTTTCAGTCTAGAGACATTAATCAGATTATTCAATGTAGGTATGCCTTGCTTTATACAAATTTCAGTTACAGATGCATACTTTGTCAACGAAAAGGTGGTGCGTATGACACAATTGTATGCCACTCGGACTCTATGTATTAATTTGTCAGTAGCAAAGAACCAAATGATAATACCATATTGAACCTTCGGTATTGAAATGGCTTTGATTACATTTTCTTGTCAATATAGCTTTCATTCGTTTAAACAAAAACCTCAATCGATGAATTTCAATAATAAGACCCTCAATAGTTGGCTTAATTTGTTGTCAAAAGTCCATCCAAGTATTAACAGTTCTTATCCATATCTATAGAGTTTCGGTCATTAACAAGACATTAGTTTTGTCCTGATTGAATTTTAGTCCATTTTCTGTGTACCAGGGATTTAACTTGATTTAGATATTCTGATCAATTAAGTGAAAGTTTTGTCAAGGTCTGTTCTCTTGCATGCAGTATATAAAAAATTGTCATCCACATTTGAAATTATATTAGAAGACAAAGGTAATTGATATATATCAGCGGTTGCAGCCGCATATAAGACAGTTGTCATCGGGTCCACGTGATGAGGTTTGTTCAACAATTTGGGATTCGAGTTGGATATAATTTATTCGATTTGTAATCTGTAAGCAACTGAAGAGTGAATGGGCCAATTCGTAAGGTTGTCAACTTATTAACCAGTTTGGCCCTATCAATAGTGTTAAACATTTTGGACACATCAGTGTTAACCAAGTATCCAACCCAATCCTTATCTATTATTAGATCAAAGAGATAAAGAACCGGATTCATGATAGAACTGGTTTGGTCGACCACTAAACTGTTTAGGTGATATTATAGACCACAAAATCTCAGAAAGATGAGCAAATATAGTTTCTCGGCAATCTTGGCAAACGTTGAAACTATACAAATCGGTCTATAATTCGTGGCACCCTTTTTTATTGTCTTTGTTCTACCTAAAAATGTTTTAACCATTATTCATAAAAAATAAGTTGCTGAATAATTCAAGGAACCCTCTAAAATGGCTCATTAGAACCAAACTAATTAGAAAAATTATATCTCGATAAGAGGAGTCCATACACGTCGAATTTATTGAGTTTCGTTGGTTGGTTTGAAGCTACATCCTTTTTTTTTTCATTTTTAGAAACACTTAATATTTCTAAGACCAATTGCTTCAAAAGCACTGTTTAAGACACCCTCAAGTATGTATTAATTTCATTCGGTTCTGCTATTTACCGCTTCAGAGGAGTTAGCTGCACAAAGTTGGTCACATTTGTAAAGATAGAAATTTTTTTATTTCTCAAAATTTTAACATATCTTCTCGAAACATGAGTTTTTAAGTCGTTTTGAGAGAGAAAAAAGTTTTCGTGTTGGCGAATACATAGGCCATCCCTCTTAGTGAGTGGTCGGCCAAAATGACGATTGCCTTGGGCTCATAAGTGAGTCCGGCGATGCTCCAATTTTCTTCTAAGAGAGTCCGGCGATGCGTTCCAAGATTTTTGTCTATATTTATTTCTAAACACACAACAAAATAGGGATCGAGCAAATTTTTTGATCGTGGGATAAGCCGTCGTTGTATGCTCCTAGTAATAATAATAATTATAATAATAGATAGCACACACACAATTTTAATAATAAAATTTTTAAGGGTATTTAACGAACTGACGGTTCTCCGATCTTACACGTTTTCGCTCTAACTTGTAAAACTTTTTCGACCTTAGACGAATGGTAATTCGTGGTGCGCTTTGACTTTTTCTCCAATTTATTCTCTTCTCATTCTAACTATTGCCAATGTCTCATGATTAAGCTCGACCACTCTTAATGTAATTGGATCCCTCTCGTGTGTGGGTTGGGCTGATCGGTAGTTGTCGTTTTGAACACGTACTTCCGTCTCAAGAGTCACAACGCCTTCCCCCTCAACCAAGATTACAGGAAAGTTGAGTTTTATCTGGCAAAAAAAAATATCTTCTCCCCAGACGTTAGCTGCGTAGCATTCCTGATAATTCGCACATTGAAAAAGAGAGAGTGAGTCGTTGACGCCCAGCTGAGAGAGGGAGAGACCCTGTCTACTTGTGTCCGCGGGTGAACCCAAGAGTTTTGGTTTGTGTCTGTGGCCTTCCTCTTTAGCGAAGAGACTTTTCCGAGCAAACGAATGAATTTCTGGTTTTGAAGTACTGTACAAATATGGATTCACTGAGGCAGGGGGATATCTAATCGTCCATTTCTGTTCAGACGGCTTTTTTTGAAAGCGGTGCCTGCAGACTTCATTCGAGAAGACTTCGCCGAGGAAGGAGAAAGCGTCTAACTTTTCGTTTTGGACGCAATCGTTTGTTCGACGAAAAATGAAAACTGAAATGCTGGCGGATGAGCAACTGGTTCTGATGACGTAATAATGGATACGATCGATAACGATAAGAATCCATTTTGAGCTGAGGGAAGTGATGGAGGGTGGTGGACGTCATTGTTGTCGTCGAGGTCCCTTTCTCTTTTCCACCCACTCGCGAGTTGTCAGAGAAGGGGATGTTTAAAAGAGCGGACCGTTCGGCACGCGTGCTTTTTCTCCGAACTGCACGGATCCCCATGCGACATGGAGAGCAACCGTCCCCGGCTCGTCATCTTCACCTTTCATGGTACTGGGCCGCACGTGACCGGAAGTCACTGCGAAAGGTTCCCAAACGTCGACGAGACACGTGCAGGTCGCTTCTACTCTTGGAACGCCACGTGGATCTCTCTTTGTGCACGCGCTTTTTATCGTAACCCCGATGGAACAGCTGCCCCGCGACGCTAGCAAAAACCACCATCACCACCGCCTCCTCCTCGCTGGCTGTTTTTGTCCTTGTTCAAATCCAAACTGTGCGCTTTTAAAATCTCGGGATTGTGTCGTTTTTGTTGTGTGTGTTGCTCCTTCGTCTACGTTTATGTTGGATTAACTGCAGATGTGTGAACGAATTCTAGATGGGCGTTTATTCTTCTCCATTGCAATTACTCCAAAACTACAAGGTTGATTCTACGAATGAGCGATAATTTCCAGAAATAGAAGTTCTTGGGTATTCCTGATGATGGGAGCTGATGTCGATTCTGTCTTCCTCATTGCCCCATGATGGAGAGGCTGTTGATACACGCAATCGGTACGTTTCGATGGCATTCACAATAGACAGATTCAACTCTTGTCGAGCGAGGCGAAACCGTGGACTTGGAACTCTCCTTCCTTTCTCTCTCCGATTGCGAAATGTCATCGGATGCTTTTGTTAGTCGCGACCTGACGGCTCTCATGAGCGTCAGTCTGCTTTTGAAAAGGTTGCTCACTAGATGCGTGTCCAAGATTTTTATAAGGAGGGATGGGTGACTTTGAAATGTTTATAAGTTAACGATTAATGTGAGAAATCTTGAAATCAATATGGTGGAGATAAGCCGGAGATGTTAACGTTGCACTATTCTACAAGTTGAATGTTATTGTGCAGACAATATGGTTTTTGTTTTTGGGAGTCACTGCACAGGAAAATGATGCTGAAATTGATTGGTTAGCTCTTGTTTTTGAGATAACAGCACTTATTACTTATCACTTCTCCACATATACAGTGTATCCCATTTAACACTCCAAAGATGACGCGCGGTCTCAGGGACCGCATCACTAAATTTTTGTGAATATCTTCTTATGAATTTAAAAGAAACAAATGACCACTTCTGTATTCTCCCAACTTGGACCCTTCTAGAAGTCCGTATGTCATAATCCACGATTTCTTCCCTAGATTCATATATATAGGACGTGCGGTCTCAGGGACCGCGCGCCACCAACTTCGTTACTAAAATAAATTGATGTAAAAGTTGTTGTTTATTTATTTTTTTTTTTAACTTTTTTTAAATTTTTTATTACCTAAACATATTCTTCAGTTAATTTCCAATATATTTTTTATTTATTAATATTTTCCTACTTAGAAACTTTTATTTGAAAACAAATATTTGGAGCGAAACGCAAATAATAGTGCAAGTATACTAATGCTGTTTTTTGAATTTCATGAGCAATAAACTCTTCCTTAAATATAATTTCATATGTATTTAACCTCCGTTTATACTAGTTTTGAATAAAATAATTTTAAACATCGAGAAAAATTATTTTATAGTTTTTTTTTTTTGTTTTTTTTAATAAGAAAAAATAGACATTTTTATCCTCTGAGAAATGATTGCTATTATTCATTTTTATAATGATTTTCTTTTATGTAAGAACGTATATATGTATGAAAAGTAAAAATAAT